>BSBM01000308.1:6270000-6825000 GCA_027924585.1 Larix kaempferi | reverse complement strand
TCATCATGATGATAATGACGATGATAATGATGATGATGATGACGATGTCGATGATGATGATGATGATGATGATGATGATGATGATGATGATGATGATGATGATGCTGATGATGAAGATGATGATGATGATGATGATGAAGAGCGTGCTGATGATGATGATGACGAAGTTGATGAGGAACAGAGTGATGACGATGATGATGAAGATGATGATGGTGATGATGATGATGATGGTGACGTTGATCATGATGATCATGATGATGATTACAATGATGATGATGATGATGATGATGATGATGAATACGATAATGATGAAGATGATGATGATGGTGTTGGTGATGACGACAACAATGATGATGGTGGTGGTGATGATGATGATGGTAAATCCCACGACCTTTCCATACCACTGATTGCAAGAGGCGTCATATATCATACTTTCAACTTTAAAAGAATCCGACGAGCTCGCTAAACCATCGACGCCAAATGTCGTTGTTCTTTCTAGGTATTTGCGTCAAATATCCTACAACAATGATGATGATGATGATGATGATGATGATGGTGATGATGATGATGAGGAAGATGATGATGATGATGGTGGTGGTGATGGGGGTGACGATGATGATGACAAAGATGAAAATGGTGATGATGATGATGGTGAAGATGATGATGATGATGAAGATGGTGGTGATGACAAATGACGTCATTCCTTTGTCTTCCACTGAGTTTTCCCTTCCATCATGTCCTTGGTTGTGTTGAATATGGTTGTCATTGATGTCAAAGGAGGTCATTAATGACAAAAGAAGTGTTGATGTGGCATGTGTGATGAGGTTGGAAAGACACATGTTGGTGTCCTAATGTCTCATGATGTCATTGTTACATTATGGTAGTAATTTGTAAAGATATGATATTTTTGGGAATTTGACTGAGTGATGAAAAACTGCCCTAAATCAGTTGCCTTATGAAAATGTCCACCATAATTCATAAGAAGATGAAAATTCCCGCCATGACCTGCCATGCCATAGTTTGCTGAAGTATATATTTTTCCATGTCCCTAGTTCTCAGAAAAACTCTTTGAAGAAGAAGATACAGGTCTCCCAAAAGAAGGTTTTTTTGGTCACATTAGTCAAAATTGCTCTAGGGAATGCTTGCCATAATATGTGGGTTGAAGAAAGTGCCCACACCATATGGTCATCCGGTAGGTTGATGTTTTGTCTACCTGACCATTTACTCATCTTGAGTTAAAAATGTCTGAGGGAGAAGTTATGGATCTGCCAAAATAGTGTTTTAGGTAGATTGGACCAGTCTAAGAAAAATTGTCTAAGTATAGAATTACTGGTAAAAATTTTCTAAGTGACCTCAGTAGAATGCCCACCATCTCTTGTCGTTGATGTCTTAAATCAATTTGAGAGAATGTATCTCTAGAATGTTATTTGGTGCATCCAACCATGGTATCAGATTGCCCAAAGAGTCTCTGAGGAGGAAGACATCAATCTAACAAAAGTGCTTTTCACCTTGATTTGCACCACTCCAGTAAAATGCCCTCCAAGGAGAGAGAAAGAAGAGTCTGAAGGTGAAACAAGTTGTGTTTTGATCAGTGAGGTGTCCTACATCCTCTGGTATCATTGTTTCATGGTTTTGGTGAAATGAAAAATCCACCTTAGAGTTCGGAAAAATTGTCTAAGTATAAAATCTCCTTGCAAATATGCCCAAGTGGCTTATGTAAAATGCCCGCCACCTCCTGTATATGATGGTTAAAATTATTCTAAAGGTATAGGGACCTAGATTGTTTAGTTCTTCATTTGATCATATGATTGTTTTATCCAAAAGGGGTTTGATGACAAAGATATAAGTCTTCCAAAAGTGCTATCTGGCATAGTTTGCACTGTCCCAGTAAAATGCCCGCCAAGGTTAGATGATGAGGCTGCAGGAGAGAATATTGGCATGGTTGGAGTCAGTATGATATCCCTCATATTGTGGATGTCTCAGTTTCTAAGTTTGATGAAAAAAAAATCACCTTGGTGACCTAGGGCTTGAAGAAATTTGTCTAAGTGTCAAAACAGTAGTTTGAAAGACTATTTTCAAATGCCCGCCAGGAGATGTGTGTGTGTGTGTTTCAATAAAATCTAAAAGTGACATGGTCTTGTTCATTGTTGAAGTGGATATCTAGCCATCCTACTAGTTTTCATTCTGTTGATCAGATAGAGAAAAAATCAATCTTCCAAAGTAGAAGAAAAAGTGTTTTGTATATTCAAAACTATGAAAATTTGTCTAAGTGTTAAATTAAATAGTTTGGAAGCCTATTTTCAAATGCCTGACAGATGATGGGTGTGTATCAAAGAGTTCAAAAGGTGACATGGATCTGATCCTTATTGAGGTGGCTATCCATCCATACTTTTAGTTTGCATTATGATGGTCATATATGCAAAAGACGAATCTGCCAAAAGTTAGAAAAATACCATATTACATATTAAGGATTAAAGAAAGAAAATGGTTAAGTGTTGAAAGGGGGGCTTATATGATGTCTGCAGAAGGGGGGGAAATATGCCCACAGAAGGGGCTAAAGATGCACGTAAAAGGGGCCAAATATGCCTGCAAAAGAGGCTAAAGAAGCTCGCATTCCTGAAATAAGAAGCCCGCAGGATTGAAGGGTAGCCATGGCAGAGGAAGCCCGCAATCCTGAAGATGATAGAATCCCGTAGGCCTGAAGGATGAGAAAACTGTTTAGTTAATTAATTAATTGAATTTTGTAATAAATAGAATTACAGATTAGAGAATAATCTATCAGAGATTTGAAGAGTCACAATGATGAAAGGGCATGAAGTTTGTTTTGAAGAGATGCAATGATTAAAGGGTAAGGTATATGATATATAAAAAAAAATTTAGATGGAAGAAAAATGTCTTTGGTCTCTTAGTTGAAGCAACAGCAAGAACAGGCCGAGACAAATGAAGTACCAGGATTGAAGAAAATATGTTCTCTGAAGATCGTCGGTGGTGGCCGGATTTCCGACAACTGTTGTTGAATATCTGACACCTGTTGTTGAATATCCAACTGTCGTCGGGGATCCGACAAATCCTTCTATCAATTAATTTTTTTTATGAAATTTTGAAATTTTGAAGGTGAAATCCGACGAGACACTCCTTTTCGTTGGATGTCGTCGAATTTTCTCATCGGGTTTTGGGTTCAAATCTTGTAGTGATATAAGAAACCCATTCCATAAGTTGGGATGTTATTGGGTCCCAGATGAGACCCCACTCTACATTGCTTACCAGATAATGTGGGCTCATAAGTATGCAAGCTTTTATGCGAGGAATTCATAATTCCTTTGTATAAGTTGATATTTAATGAAGAACCAAATTTCCTGTTATACAATGCAATGGCGGTAATAAGTGAGTATGGATATTACTACTTCATCCTAGAAGGAACCTATATTCAGATGTACGAGGCCAGAACTAAAAGTCCTTCACTGATGCCAAGATATGCCACAAATTATCTAGTACATAAAGAAGCTGTAAGGCATGTATTCATCAACGAAGTTGGACATTTTTGAACAAAAATAAAAAATCTTCTTATCCTCTGCTTCCTTTCACCATTGGGGCATACAAATTTACCAAGGTAAAAGGAGCATATATTTTCGTGAAAAACCTAGAGGCCTATCATTTCAGGAAAAATATTTGTATTAGGAATGACAAGTTACAGATGGCAGCTAAGCATTGCGCTTCATGCAAGATTCATTTTGAATACACAAATCACTTCCTAAAAGAAGAGGAAGTATATAGAAGAGAAAACAATATGGCATACTTGAATAAAAGGTTTGGAAGGAAATAAGGAACGAGCTCTAGTTAAATGAAAGAGACTGCAAAAGAAGTAGATCGGCAAAAATCTAGAGAAGAGGATTTAGCAGTTGAAGAATCAAGAATGAAACAAGAGGAATAAAGAAAGAAGAAAGAGGAGGAAACTCATAGGAAAGAAGAGAAGGAAAAGGAAGCAAAGAAAGCAGTCGAACTAGAAAATCAAAGGAAGGAAGAACAAGAAGCAGTAGAGAAAAAAGCCGAGTTAGAGAAGAAAAAGGAAGAAGAAGCAAGGGTCAAGAAAGTTGTGGAAGAAAAAAGAATTCAAGAAGAAGATCAGAATTTACAAGACATGGACATAGATCCACCTGGTGATTTGGAAGTACCACTTACAGGGGGGAATCTCCCATTTGCTGAGATTGGGCACATACAATTCACCCCTTCTAAGAAGCATCCAGTAGCTAAGATGGACACTATCATCTTTGATCCTAAGAGGAAGCTGATTCTAAGAAGAACATAAAAGAGGTTAAATATGGGTACTCATCCCGATATAGTAACCATACAATAAAGTACCCTAGTATAAGGCACTAAGAAAGACCCAAAAATTACTGCTTCAATCAATATCGTGGTGGCACAAGCCAATCCAAATAATGTAGATAAGTTGATGACTGAACTAGAACAAAGTAAAACAAAAAATGATGAAATTGAAAGATAATTTGGTACAACCTTGAAGCAAAAGGATGGAAATGAAGAGAAAGAGGGATGTTGTGGAATCCGAAAAAGGAAAACTACTACTGGATTATCAAGTGCTTGAGGATGAAAGAGATTCTTTGAATGTGTTGTTAGAAAAACATGATCGAAGAGAAATAACAATAAACATAAATGAAAATATAATCACACAGACACATTACAAGAGAGACACCAATATATCGTGGTTCACCTAAGATGGGCTACATCCACACTGAAATTTCCAGTCCTTATTATTATACCATCCAACAAATTAAGGGATACAACATGTAGCACATCTACTGCACTTCCTTTTCACTGTCTCATAGTCTCTCTTCACGATATTAGATATCTTTATAATTCATAATACCTAATACACATTTTTTTAGCTGTATTACAATGTCTTTCTTTTATAGGGTAAATACAATGGGAAAATACCACGGGATACCCAAACCCATGGGTCCGGAAAACTATTGGCCAACAAACATCCCAAAAACAGAGACAGTCATTTTGCATATCATATAAAGGGGAACGAGTGTACAGCCCTTTTGCATATCATATAAATATGGTGTAAATGGTTGAGACAATATCATCTATGAGACTGGAATATCTGGCTCCACAACCAACAATCTCCCACTTGGAGACTGATCACAACAACTCCACCGCTGTTGTACTTGCTGGATCTTGGACTTGGAAAATTTCTCATCTTCACCTTCATGCTAGAAGGCCAACTGAAACTAAGCAAGAACTCAATTTCTCTCTGGTCACTACCTTTGTAAACATGTCTGCAGGATTTTGGCTAGTATGTATATTTTCTAGCTTCAATAGTTCATCTTCTAGAACAAAGCGTATGAAATGGTACTTGAGTTGTATATGCTTAGTCCTGGAATGGAATGTTGATTTCTTTGCAAGATGAATGGCACTCTGGCTGTCAATATACAACCTGCTATCCTTTTTCTTCTTACCCAATTCCTCCATAAACCTCTACAACCAAATCATCTCTTTATTAGCATCTGTAACAACAACATACTCTGCTTATGTGGTTGAAAGTGCAACAGCCTTTTGTAGTTTCGAAATCCAACTTACTATCGTTCCACCTACAGTAAACACATACCCTGTGGTACTCCTCCTACTATCCTTATCACCTTCCATATCTGCATCAACATATCCCTGTAGAACAGTGTCTAAACCTCCAAAACATAATTCCTGAGTGGTAGTACCTCTCAAATACCTAACAATCCATTGTACTTCCTTCCAATGTTCTTTACCTGGATTGTTCATATATCTACTCACAACTCCCACTGCATGTGCAATATCTAGTCTTGTGCATACTATGGCATACATCAAGTTGCCAACTGCTAATGAATAGGGAATCTTGGACATGTAATCTGTCTCTTCATGTGTCTTGGGACAAATTTCCTTACTTAGATTGAAATGGTTGGCCAAAGGTGTACTAACTGATTTTGCATTCTTCATTCTGAACCTCTCCAACACTTTTTGAATGTACTCACCCTGAGACAATGTCAATTTGTGATTTTTCATGTCTCTTGTTATTCTCATGCCAAGGATTTGCTTTATAGCATCCAAATCATTCATCGCAAATGAATTTGCTAACTTCCTTTTGAGCAAATTTATTTCCTGCATGTTAGACCCTACAACAAGCATGTCATCGACATACAATAACAAGATAATATAACTTCCATTATCTATCCTCTTGAAATAAACACAGTGGTCAGAATGACATCTACTATAACCTTATTCTGTCATAAACCTGTCAAATTTTAAATACCACTTCCTTGAAGCTTGCTTCAAACCATACAAGCTCTTCTTCAACCTGCATACCAAATTTTCCTTCCCTTTGACCTCATACCCTTGTGGCTGCTACATATATATTTTATCCTCTAAATCCCCATGGGGAAAGGTTGTTTTGACATCTAACTGTTCAAAATGCAAATCTTCTACCACCACTAGACTTAAAATAGTCCTAATTGAAGTCATTTTAACAACAAGAGAATATTTCATCAGAGTCTACACCTTTCTTCTGTGCAAACCCCTTTACAACAAGTATGGCCTTGTACTGCTTCTTACCTCCTTCTTCTTCGTTCAACCTGTAAATCCATTTGTTCTACAATGCTCTTTTACTAGCAGGAAACTAAACCAAATCCCAAGTCTGGTTTCCTACCAATGAGTCCATCTCCTCATTCATGTCGTAATCCCACTTCTTTCTAGTTTCCACCTGCATTGCTTCTTCATAACATTCTGGTGCACCAGCATCAGTCTTCAATAAATAATACAATGAAGGAGAGTATCGTTAGGGAGTCTACTTAACCTGGTAGATCTTCTTACACTTGCAGGAGTTTAAGTTCTTGCTGCTGTTCTTGATTTTCTAGCACCTTTTGAACTTCATTTTCTTCATTTTCATCAAGTATTGTGTACTCTATGTTTTCCTTTTCCTATTTCTTTCCCTGCAACTGATCTTTATACATGACATTTTCATTGAATATCACATCTCTACTCCTAATGATTTTGTTATTTTCATAATCCCATTAGGGATAACCAAAATCATCAACCCCATATCCAATAAAGGTACATTTCTTGGATTTAGCTTCAAGCTTTGTTCTATTTTCTTTATCAATATGGACAAATGCTTCACAACCAAATGTTCTTAGAAATGAGTAGTTTATATTTTTACCTGTCCATGCCTCTAGAATACCACCATCCAAATCACTAGAAGGCCCTCTATTTATTAAATAAACAACAATATTTACAACATCTGCCCAAAACTGTAAGGGAAACCCTGCATGCAATCTCATATACCTTGCATGCTCCATGATTGTTCTATTCATCCTTTCTGACACACCATTTTCTTGTGGTGTTCCTGGGATTATGTTCTCTCTATGAATCCCATGGTATGAACAATAACTATCAAACTCCTTGCCGCAGTACTCACCTCCATTATCAGATCTGAGACACTTCAACCTTTTTCATGTCTCATTCTCAACCAAAGCTTTTCACTTCTTAAAAGTAGCAAACACATTAGATTTATGTCTAATGCAATAAACCCAAGTTTTTTTAGTTGCATCATCAATAAATGTAACATAATAATGAGAGCCACCCAGAGATTGTACCTGAGCCGATCCGCATACATCTATATGCACAAGCTCTAACTTTTCATTCTTCTTCTGTTTCCCAACCCTGAGAAATCTAACTCTCTTCTGTTTCCATAAACACAGTTCTCACGGAATTCCAAACTTACCTGCTTCAAATCTGGCAGCAACTTCCTTGAGTGGAGAATCTATATCCCCTTCTCACTCATGTGGCCAAGCCTATTATTCCACAATGTTGTATCTACTCCTATGGAATCTAAAGAGATAGAATGGTCAGTATTATGAGGACATAAATACAACATACTTACCCTGTCTCCTTTTTCTATCACCATTTATCCTTTAGTGATCTTCCACCACGTTTCTCCAAACGTAGATAGACAACCGCCATCTCCCAACTACCCTGTTGAGATCATATTTCTTTTCATAGCAGGAAAATTCCTAACATGTTTTAGCAACCATTCAGTTCCATTCTTAAATTTTATCCATACCTTACCCATTCCAACAATTTAACATGGCTCATCATCACCCAATAAGACATGTCCAAAATCACCTGGAACATAATCGTGAAAATATTTCCTATGGGATGTAGCATGACATGAAGCCCCTAAATCTACTACCTAATAATCACTAGTATAACCTAATGCAATAATCAAAGCATCTTGTAACATATCACCTGCTATCCCTATCTAAAACAATTGATGGTGTTAGGTTGGGGGTGTGGCATTGTCAAGAACTTCAATCTCTGGATGATATCAACTTATATAAGGTTCTTTTGGATATCATTGTCAATAATGAAATGTAGTAGAGTTCCATTATCCCACATTTATTAATGGAGGGGGTGCTCCCCTTCCTTTGTATCCTCTATATATTTGGTTGAATATTTGTGGTTGTGATGGTGGTAGTGGGTTTCGTTTCGATGATCCACTTTCCATTATATTTCTTCAAGTTAGATTTTGATACATAGTTTGGATTCAAGGATTTCATCTTATACAACAATGATTGTTTTGAGTGACATTCATTAGTTTTTTTCCAAGGGATTTGTGGAACTCATATCACTTTCAAGTGTCCTTCTTTGAATTTTCATTGCCCTTATTTACATATGGCTTGGAATAGTTGTCATGATTTGGCTATCCCTCCTCTATCGTTTCTTTAGTGAGTTAAAGCCACCTTTCCTATACTTCACTTGTAGTTAATTTGCAAACCCAAACTCTTTCTTATTCTTCTGCTCAATTTTTTTCTTTATTTTGATAGCCTATCGATAAGAATATCCTAGTGAGTATATGTCCAAGAAATAAATCTTTGTTTGGATGTTTAGGATGCTATGGTATTCTAGGACCAAATTTCTTTTAGATTATTTGTTACCTGGATTTGAGCACAAGGTATGGATTATATTGGTGAGATATAGCACCATCTTGTCTCTCTCCCTGTGTAAAGTTGTCCATCTCGTTTATCGGTCATCATAGTTTTCAATATGGTAGAGCTCTTCCTTGAGGGAATAAAAAAAATATACCCAAGTGGGTGCTATCCTATATGTTGTAGACTCATCACTGGAATGCTTCTTCTAGTAATTATCCCACTTGTCTTTGTCATGGGGGAGGAATTAAGGAGTAAAAAGGTGTTATTTTCGTTGATGGAAATGTTTTGAAAAGAGTAATAATACTCTAATAGATTTATCCATTTCTATAGTTCATTTGTTGTTGAATTTTGGTGTTGTCATTGATGTCAAAAAGGTTGTTGGACATGATAGTATTTGTGCCAGTTTGAATAAGTATAAAAAAAATATGTAAGCATGTCTCAGAAGTGTGAAAGACACACCAAGTAATGGTACTCCAGTATAAAATACTCACCTAGTGATGGTCCCAAAGTGCGCAAGTCCCCCCAATGCAATGAAATAGTGTGCACAGGACCCACAGATTCATTGTACCCCATATGTGTGGGTTAAGACAAGTGGTAGATGCTTGGGTAAGCTTGTCCAAAAAGAATGGAAGAAGGGTTGTTGCTGTTTAGAGAAGCCCCAAATTGTGTACACATTGTTTGAACAAGTTGGGTATAAATAAAATTGGTGAATATGGATAAAAGAAAAAGGAAGATTAAGATGTAGCATTATGAATTATCAAGCTTCAAATTATTGGGGTATCAATGGCTCGTTGATCCACAAGAAGATGATATAGCTGAAGGACAAGTGTGGAAGAACATAAAAGTAATACCAACATATGATGTGCAATATGATATACTATAAATCCAAGTATGCAGGAATAGGCTAGCAATACAACAGATAGTGCACAAATTCATATGGGTGTGCAAGTATGCAGAAACATAGCAGCATGTTAAACAAATCCCATAATTTCATACGTACAAAATGCAAGTGTAAAGTAAGTAAAGCTGAGCAAAATTGATAATGAAGTACAAAAAAACACATAGTAGGTGCATGCAAAAAAAGTAAGGTATCAAGCAAATCAAGTGTAGAATTGTGCATAGAAATCAATAGACATCAAAAGAAGATCTTTCACTTTCAAATCAGGGTGGCAGGATGGGATAAGGACGGGGATTTGGATATTCCTTCAAGTTGGAGATTCTAAATCAGGGGGTTGGTGTCTCCTTCTGGTTGGTGCTGGTAAACCAGGGATTTGGAGATTCCTTTAGGTTAAATATTGTAAATCATGGGGTTGGTACCTCCTTCTTGTTTGTGCTAATAAATAAAGGAGTTGGAACTTCCTTCAGGTTGAAGCCTATAAATCAATGGGTTGGAGCCTCCTTCCAGTTGGTGCTGGAGAATCTTAGAAGTTAGTGCTTCCTATGAATGTAATATTTTACTATATAAGAAATCATTATGTGTTTTTCTCCCATTTGGTTTTCCACGTTAAATCTCTTGTATAATGTGTATGGCTTATGTGATGATGAATAACATTGTTTATGATTAATGCATACATTTTGAAAAGTGAAAAAATTGTAAATATGTGCATGATACTAATTAACCCCCCCTCTCAATATAATTAATAATTACAACATTTTCATCTATATGGGATTCAAATGAAGGAATGTCAAAGCTAAAATGTACCTTGAAAGGTGTCAAACCTCTGAAATGGTTTCTAGTTGAAGATATCTTCACCACCATTGGAAATCATTGAAGCATCTACACGATATTATCCATCATATAGTTACTTGTCATGTGAGGGATTCCTTGACCAAGAAATTAATAGGATCTCTTGATTTATCATATATATTTTATTCCTCCATATGAGGATGCTTGGTCCAGAAAGAGTGGTTGTCCCCAAGCTCAATTAACTCAAGACCCAACTCTTGATACATGGATCTTCTTAGGGACATGCACTGTTGTGTAGTAAAAATACCTATGATAGGGAATTCAATAGATCATCAACGTACACGTAATTTAGTTACAGAGAGAGGAAAGTACATAGATACAACAAACAACCATTATTTTAATGCAAATAACTAAGATATAAAGTTGAAATTAAATACCTAAATGACTGGCTTTTGATCCAAGCTTTCAAAATTTAGACTCCTGCTTCACTGCTCCAGAGAGATCACCTACAATAAAACATATACCTTTCTCAAAGATTATGACCCAAATAAAAATGAATGCTTTATAAGAAACTCATATATTAAAAACATGAAAGATTCAAATACATACATTCATACCATGGACAAATATTTATGGGAAAATAACTTTCCGTTTTATTAGCATTAAAGGAAATCAACCAAACCTATACTACAATTGGCACCGTTGAAACATGGCCCTGGGTTCTTGCTCCTCTTCCTTCAGTAGAATTTTCTCCAACATTTCTTTAGAAAAAATTGGTTTTTTTCTTCTCAAGGCCCTCCCCTTGTATTTATAGCAAGGATGGGAGGATAGAATCGAAAATAAATTGGTTAGCGAAGTTGTGGTAGTTAGGAAAACTACCATAACTGAGCTCTAATATTCTTTTAATATTTTTTTTCTTGTGAGTTAGAGATACCCGCGGGTATGTCTCTTGAAAACTAGTGAGTGAGTCATGAGTATAGTGCCCAACAACACGCGGGTGCAACTTTTTAGTTGTTACCTGCGGGTTTTCAATATAGAATGTCATGGGTGACCCACACATTTTTTGATATAAGAACCATGGTTATATCTAAAAACAAGTCACAAAGAAGGTTGTGTTAAGGAGAAATGTTGCAAAGTCTAGGCCAAAGTATGTATGATCAAATAGGCTCTTCCATCCATAAGGTCCTTTTGTGTGACTGACAAGGAAATGTAGTCACGGACGGAGAAGTGCCATTTTGACTGATAATAGATTCCCCCTAATGTATGAGGTCAGATGGAAAAATGATGGCCAAAATACATTACAAACCAGGAAGTGGAGGAGCATATGAACCATGGGGAGAAGGTCAAAAATAGTACCTGAAACAGAAACAAGGTCAATGAGCAATTACAATCTTGATATCAGGAGATGTTCAGAATGTTGGAACATGGTCTCCAATACATAACTGAAATGAAATACAAGCGTGGATCCATGTCAAAAGGAGATCATAGCCATATCAACAAACCGGATCTATGTCTCATGATGAGCCAACATTAGTAAAGATCGGTCTTGCGCTACTTGGGTGATAACAAATGAACTGTATCATAAACCCAAGGTATTCAAACCAATCATCTATAGTACAAACCCTAAACCATGCAAATAAATAATGGTTGAAGTTGAACATGGAGTATTTCATTTAATTACTGGTCAACAATGAAACATGTTAACAAACGCGAGGACACCCACCAGTAATGAAAATGGGGTCCAAGTTACCTAGGACATCCTTACAAGTGTCAATAAGAGGTCTTGTAGTTGAACACTTGAAGAATTTGTCGATTAAGGGACATTGATGTATTCCCATAACTCAAGGACGAGAGAATATGCCGCTGATGACTGCAAATATCAAGGAACTAAACGGGAAACTCTAAGTCTACTTCCTAGAGAAAAATGTGTTGATGTCGATAGGAAGAGACCCGTGAGAAGGAAGGCATTAATGTATCGTTCATCATCTCACACGAAGAGCACTGACAGATTGAGTTTAAAAAAAAATTATATAGGGGATGGCCGACGTGAGGATTCAAGATGAACTTGCTGAAAGGCCGAAACAAGGGTAATCCTTGAACTTTGGGAAGCAAAGGTAAGTACTTTAGGTAGCTTTAGATTCAAAGGAAACATTATATAAGTCTGTCATGTATGAGACATAACAAACTATCCATATGATCGAAAGAGTAACCAATCAGAGGAGTGCACAAACTATGGAATCAGGTTAAATCCTAAAGCCGAAAACTAAGACCCATTGACTCATGAAAATGCTATGTTCAAGGATGGTTTAGACTAGCTTCCAAATAATGAATGAATAACAGAAAAATCTCTTCCCTTCTATTTTTAAATGTATTTTCTTAGTTTAATGAGCATGAAAAGGTTGAAAAGAAATATCGATATTGTCTCTCTTGTCAAATTTTAATGAGTCCAAGAAAGTAAACTCAATAATCCATCTTCATTTTTAAACAAGCTTGAAGAGGAGGAAAAGAATGCTTGAAACAAGTCCAACCATGTGTATTTTAAGGAGTCCATGGGAGGGAAACTCAGGACTTTCTACATGCTTTAACGAGTTCGAAGAAGAGATAGATTAATACTCGATAAGATACTGATCCGTGGATTTTCATATAGATCCCAGATCTGTTCGTGCTCGCCGATGTTTTCAATTTTAAGAAGTCTGGAAAAATTAAACAAGAACTCCATACGCCTACTTGTGGATTTTAGTATTGATCCCGAGTTGGTAAATGCTCGTCGGTGTTTTCATATTTAAGGAGTCTGAAAAACTTAAACAAGAACTCCATACTGTACTTTTTGTAAAGTTAGCTTCCTTGTCCAAAAAAGTGTAAAAATATGTGAGAGAGGACTCTTCTAGTCGACAAGACCAGAGTATACCTATTTTGTAAATAATCCACAAATATCCAGAAAAAAGGGGTAAACTTATATCTAGGTGGATGTTTGCTCAATTCCTTTAACAAATATAAACACGACAAGAAAGCTCAGTAATATTGCTAATTTTAATGAAGTATAACAAGAACTTGAAAAAACTCCGTAGGTATGGGAAACTTGGAATAAAAAATGATGGATAATGTATATGTTCCCAATGATGTCAAGTGACGAAACATGTTACTAGAAAGAATCAGCGCCAATGGATATCAAATGGTAGTTCAATGATGAACAAAGGAGATCAAAATGACATAAACTGATGATAGATAGAATCAATATAACGATCTAACCGACCTGTCATAAGAAATAAAACCTTGTATAAAACATCAAATGTGAACTGAGTAGTGAGGAAAACACCTTCTTGTGCTTTTACCTAATCAAAACAACTTAGAAAATGTCATTAGGATTAAGAAAAGTGACAAAAAGCAATTTGAAACTATATAGAATGGGTAATTTTTTTTTTTTTTGAATAAATAGTAACAAATTGAAAAAATAACCTACAATTACCATTTACCATTTGAGGAGAGGAAAAATAACCTATCACTTCAATTATTGATTGCGATCGCTCCAGGAGTCGAAATAAAAATCCGCCACTTGCAGGTAACTCATATCTCCCTTCTTTGTATTTTATATCCATTATTTAGATTTTTTATGGTTTTTTGAAGTTTTAAAGAAAGTTTAAAATTAATGGTTGTACACCTGTGGGTCTTCTTGTTTGAAACTCACAGGTACGTGAAAAATGAGTGGGTTATCTTTAGAGATACCCACGTCTATATGAGAATGAAACTCGCAGGTGGTGCAGTTTAAAAAGTAAAACTCAAAAAAATAATGCATGAATGGGTTTGTTCAATGTATGATGGTTCTTACCTGGAGATAAAGGGAAGATGAAGCCATGGACGTAAAAAACATTGGGAGATCCATTGACTTTAAATTCATTAAGGATATGTGGACTTCTTAAAAAAATTTGCACATCAAACATGCGTGTGCAATCTCACCTACAAATGATCGTGTAGTATTGGGATCCTAAACACGACATGTTTAATATCCAAGGGGAGATGCTAGATATCACTGTGGATGATATCTATTTTATCATCGGTTTTTACCACTGAGGTGAGGTTGTTAGCCTCAAAGGTACATTCAAAGGGGTAGGAGATCTATCCATACAGGATTACATCAACACATACTACATCGTCGGCACTGAAAAGAGTGGAAGTCAGGTGCCGATTGGCCAAATAGAAAGCTTTCCACTGAAAGTGATTTTAAGCACTATGAACAGGATTGGGGGAAGTGCGGAACAACACTTGGAATCCCGTAGCTATATGAAAATAGGCATAGAATGTCTACACAACATTATATTTGACTAGTGCTATGGCATGTTGGTGAATATGAAACCCCAGCTGACCGAATGTAAAACAGGGAAGAAAAAGAACTTTGGGTATGGTAGTATACTATGTACCTTTTTCTTCGAGAGATTCCTTTCCCTTAGTCTGGGGATGGTTCTACCAACTTTGAACCCCCGTGAGCCTTTGATGACTCGATGGGGTGACATATTCCTTCGTCAGGGAGGTGGTGAGACTAGTGCATCATACTTCGACGAGGATTATTTTGGGTGGTGGAGACTCTAGGTACCGGATTTTGAGAAGTTCCCTTATCCTGGGATGGATTTCCAAGGTGATCCTGAGCTCATGTTACGACCAAGAGCAGCTTGGGGAGACATAGGTACCAAAATTGTTTTTTAAAAGTTTTTAAAATTTTAAGGTTTTTGGATGTATATATAATTTTTTGTTTTAAATGAGTAAGAGTATTGACAGCATATAAACTTATGCAGATGCAGGGCCTTTAAGGCCAACTAGGAATCCCATAACATACATGAGACCGACCAAACCAGGTGGTACTGATGCCATGCTGAGGCGTATTGAGGGGAGTATGGGTCAATTGACCCATGATATTCCTCCATTCAGGATTGAGAGGATGCCTCTAGAGATGCAAGAACATGTGGTGTGTGTGCCCCCTACATGGATCCAACAGCTTAGGAAAGTAGCCAGGCTAGTGATCTTCTATAGGGAGGCCTTAATAGAGTAGCATGAGGCTCCCACCTCTCCATAGATATAGTGACATCTATTTTTAAGGATGTTATGCCCTTTTTGTATATTGTAACACTTTGAAACATATTTACTCAGACTCATATTATTTTTTGAACCTGATATATATATACAGTATCGGTTTATATACATGGTTTGCATTATGTGTGTTAATGGTTTATTTTATTATGCATGATACAAATGCCAGTCAAGCATGTAATTTTCATATGCATTAGCTCATGTATTGTGATTCCTTGATATGTGTTGATATGAAATGTAATTAAAATATATCTCAAGTAATCTAACTCACAAAAAATGACGTAGAAAAGAAGGATCCCTAACATGATACTCACTTGTCAACTGAAGTACAACTAACTATGAATCAAGTCTTACCTCCAAACATGAAATACCATGATGAATATCATCTTGGAGTAGTTCAATAACTGTACTGTACTCATCTATATTGTTCATCGTAGGGACTAAACAAGCACATACCAAGGAAACAAGTTGGCTTGTGGTGGAATATATTACCCAAGCAGCTGAAGACAAGTTATGAGTATGACTACTTGTGCTATCATCGAATCCTAGAAAACACTTGCTTGTCATCTGAAAACACAATCCAGAAGACACATAAGAAAAATATAAAAAAGAGCTAACTCTACAAAAATGTACATCTATAGTACAAGAAAAAGAATATAGGCCTAGGCATAATAATATGTCAAGTAGATCCCATTTCTTATCTCAAGAAGCTTAAAACCATCATAGTCTATCAACTCATATGAACCTTTTCTCAAAAATTTAGAAATGATATAGGGTTTGAGCCACATATACTTGACCTTGCTTGCCCCCAAGGGATCCTTGTACTGATCGTAAACCAAAACAAGGTCTCCTTCATAGAAAACCCTAGGTTTTACAAACTTGTCGTATTGGTGTTTAACTCGGTTCTGGTGAGATTCATTGCAGTAAGAACATCACAACGACGTTAATCCAAATGTTCTAAATGAAGCAACCATTCTTCCAAAGAAGAAGTTTCAGGTAATAATTGAATAGCCAACTTCAGAGATGGAATCAATCGATGTGACTGCCTATACCCTATGAACGAGTTGGAATGGTGAAAAACCAGTAGCACTCTTGATATTGGAACGATACGCCCAAAAATATAGATATAACATGATGTGCCAATTTGACTTACTTGCATTAATGGTCCATTGAAGAATAGTTTTCAAATTTTTATTGACTGCTTCAACTTGTCCATTCTCCTGTGGCTAAAACAAAGACGAATGTTCTTGTCGAAAACCCAGCATGGTGGTCAAGTCAGTCATCATGTAGTTCTGGAAATGTCGTCCATGATTAGTGACGATCTCTTTAGGTATGTCGAACCTGGAAATGATCTAATTGAAGATGAAATGTGCTACAGTTTCTCCATCTTCTTTCATAGTAGGACTTGCCACAGCCCACTTCATAAAGTAGTTGACTCCAACGATGATATGTCGATGTCCCCCACCTAAAAATGGTTTACAACTCATATAATCAATCCCTCATTTGGTGAAGGGACCCATTTTGATAATAGTGTTAAGAGGAGTTGGATGTGCTCACAGTTTCTTTGTGAAAAAATGGCACGGACGACAGTATTTCACGGTTTCCACACATTCTTTAAAGATGGTGGGACAAAAATACCCATCACATAGTATCTTTTGAGCTATTTCCAACCCAGAAAGATGACCCCCATGGGATCCACTATGAGCATCATTCAATACTGACTCAGCTTCATCCAAAGTCAAACAACGGCGTAATATCGAATCTACCCCCCATCTATATAGCGTGTCAAAAATAATGAGGTAGTTCTTGGCATGATGCCTAAGATTTCATCGTTCTTCCCTAGATAAAGTTGGTGACACTTCAAAGTCTTGAGATATATTAAAATTTCTCCACACCATGGATCAGAGGATGCGATGAGGAAGATGTGTTCATCAAGGAATGACGGATCTTCTTCAAGTCGTGTTACATGACTAGGAAACTCAGCTATAAGTTACGTTAACACCGGAGACTTCTTTGACTTAGCATATTGGAAAGTAAGATCAAATTCTTGCAAGATGACAATGCATTTGTTAAATTTTCCCCCGATTATTCATTGAATTAATACATATTAGAAAGGATTGACCTCTGCGATGATTGTGGTAGTTCGTAATAGAATATATTGGCGTAGCCTCTGAATGGCATACACAACATCTAATGCCAATTTATCGACATGGGAATACTTGATTTCAAGAGCTAGGAGTGCACGAGAAATGTAATAAATGACATGCTCTTAGAGTTTGTCATCATCTTGAACCAAGACTATGCCAATGGTAGTAACAAATGCATCCAGGTATAGAAGAGAATATTGAGTATAATCCAGCGTGCTCAATAAGGGGGCTGACAAGAGTGCCTTTTTCAAAGCATCAAATGAGTTTTGTGCAGCATCATCCTAGAAAAAATGGGTATCATGTTTAAGCAATCACGTGAAACCTTTAGTAATCTTAGCATAGTTGATAATAAAGCATCTAATAAAATTTGACATGCCGTGTAAACTCTGAAGTTGTTAAATAATATGAGGATGCAATTTGACAATAGCCTGAACTTTCAAAGGATCGAACATAATCCCTCAATTAGAAATGATGAAACCAAGTAGTCTCCCAAAATTGACACAAAACTGTGAGTATTTTGATCTATAGCAAGATCTAGGATCCTTAGAGAATCTCACAAAATCGAATTACATGCAAAAACCAGTAAAAAAGCTTGAAAGAAGACAAATTTACACACATAATGTGAACTGAAACTTGTATTATTAGACTGTATAACATGTGAATTCTATTACAATTGAAGAAATTCGTGATGCTTAGGAAGCCAAAATGAGTATACAATTCTAATTGGCCAAATTGGCCTCAATCCCCACTATGTGGGTCCAACTCAATCCAACTCAGCCCAAATGGTCACGAATTTTGGTGTGAACGTGGCTGAGGGATGCTGTATCATAAATGGATCATAGGCATGCGTGGGTGAGAAAAATAAGGTGAGTGGGAGGTCCAAGGAGGCATTAAATGCTCCAAATCATGCCTAAAATGGGCTAAATCCACCCAAGCGCTCCAAGTCAACAACCATTCCCCATTTCAAGGAAGGAGAGCACTCCAGCATTTAATGAGAGTGCACTTGTGGACAAAAGTGGATTTTGACTTAGCTGGGTTGCTCAAAATAGGTGTGAACACTCCTCATAAGTGGTTGTTTGCCCAATTAAAGCTACCTAAGTCCAAAACTGTTGGCAAGCAACACCCTCCAGACCAATTTGAGCACTAAATTTCAATTTATTGCTGCATTAATATTCTAATCATAGATGATGTTACATATCACAACCTTAATCAACACTCTCAAATAAATATTTTAGGAGTGCCTTGTTGGCAGGCGATTTGATGAGGAAAGATCGCGGTACTGCTGACGTCGCGACACGTTGGATGAAGGTGCGAAAGGAGTATTTTGTGCCAAATGATACTGCAGTTGGTGGTTTTTGGGTCACTTGGACCATGTATTTTGTAATATTGAGTCAAGTATACCGCAGTTGGTGGGTTTTGGGTCATGTATTTTGTAATATCGAGTCAATTGTACTGTGGTATGCGGGTTTTTGGTCCATTAGACGAAGTCAGTTAGTCAATTGTCCATAGTGTAGGTTAGGAAAGTGGACAAGTATTGTAATTGGTGGAAGCCTATAAATAGATGAGAATTGCAAGTGTTAAGAGAAGAGTCAATGGATAGAAGATAGAAATAGAGCTGTATGCGGAGATTGACAAAAATAGAATGAGGGGAGTTGCGCAGAGATTTATGTACTGCTTTTGGTTTTCCATAGTAATATAAGGATGATGATTTGGTGCAATATGTCTGTAATGTTGCTCGATACTTATGTCATTGTCTTGTCTTAATACAATTATCCGTTTCTGTCACTATGATGTGAATGCCACAATAATATGTTATAGATATTTGTTTACTGTAATGTTAAATGCTGCGATTAAAGTGATGTGCTATAACTTCATGATGAATATTTAGAATTGTTGTTGGTATCATACTGCCGCAACTCACCTCCTCCCTCGGCAGAAACATGGTTCCGTATACTCTTCCTGGATGCCTTAGGTGAGACCTCATATTCTCTGTGGGTGTTGCTGGGTGGGCTCAAACCTGCCCAGGCTGGTGCCTAGGGAGACTACGGTATGTGTTGACAGTTGGTGAACCCCTGTCGACTGTGAGGTTGCGATATGGTCAACAAATGGTTCCATTTCCGGGACCATGTGCAGAGTAGAAGGAGGTCATGTTGTGGCACCCAACGAAGCCGGAGATACAAAAATGGCTCGATCAGAAGTTGCGGGAATTTGCTGAAGAAGAAAGTCAGAATACACAACTGACGGTAGATCACTGGGTGGGAAGATATATTCATGACAGTCTACATGAATGGTTTTTTTATGAATTCCCAGTCATTTTGTATGAATGGTTGTCAAATATGACCTTCCAGAAGAGGAACTTCCAGGGTGGTGAGCCGACGACTTGGACCTTGGAATTGATTCAGGAATTGCAGGAAGTTGATAATAAGGCATCGCGGGCTGTCGAAGTTTGGCTTGATAGAATCTTGGAAGGATATATCACTGAATTTGTGGTCGATACGAAGAAATCCTATAGCGAACTTGAAAGATACTTCTTCCAAGGACCAAGGGGAATATTTTTGCTGTTGCTCCAACTGTCGATTAAGATGCTAATCTACGGAAAGGGTATATTAAAGATGCACCTTGATCAGTAGACAGCCTGGTGGGCGGAGGCCGTGGGCACCGCCACTGCTGGGGAACAGTACATGGAATGGTAAAGGGATAGATGGTTGCAGACCATGAGGAGAATATGAGTGAAGCCGAGGAAGAAAGTGGTCTTACGAGAGGAGGAGCGAGGTTTCGACAGGAAAAGAGGCAGAGGATGGGAGAAGGTCCTGCTGCAATCGAACCACAAAACAACGAAGGAAGACCACATGGGACAAAGCGACCTTACAATCCTAATAGGAACAATCAGGCTATGCCTAGGATAGAGGCAGGACCAAACCCTAGCACCAACGTATCCACACCTCCTCTGCTCACTAACTCCCATCCAACAAGAAACACTACTTCGATGCTGCTGAGTTCGTCGACACCGCAGAAGTTAATTGGTAGTAGTAGCACAACGACAAGAGGAAGGAAGCCCAAGATGGTGGGAAATGATGCTAAGCTACCGCTATTACATGGAAGTGCGACAGACAACCCAAAATAGTACTGGTTTTTGTTTCGAAGCAGTCTAGACCATGAAACAGATCACTGATGACAATACTGAGAAAGGGTAGCTAGCCACGACCCTGCTAGGTCGTGCATTAGATTGGTTCATGAAGTTTGTTTTAGTCCCTATGGGGGCCCCATAGAAGTCACTGAATGAGATTCGGGATGGGATGATTGCTGAATTTAGACGACCTAAGTCGGAGGCTCAATATATTATTGAATTGAAGGAAATTAAGCAGTACCCCAATGAGATGGTATGGGATTTCGACTAGCGATTCAAGATGCTAATGGCCAAGGTTAGTTTTGATATGAGCATTGTCCAACATAAAGAATGGCTCATTGCGGCACTACTACCCCATATTTGGCTACCGCTGATACAACAAAACATATCGATGCCTAGCGAAGCTCTAGAGATTGCATTGCAATTGGAGGCATCACCGATCGGAGATAATGCAGCCGGTATGTCACAGATACAGACACAGCTTGCCAACTTGACTATACAGTTACAAGATTTGAAGAAGAACAAGGAACAACGTGATGAAATATGGTGTACGCAATGCCGAAGAGAAGAGCATACGAAGGATAATTGTCCGAATTTCCATAATTACTTGGTCTCAGGTGCACCAAACCCGTTGAATGGCGGCAGTATCTTGTGGTGTCACGTTTGGGACACAGTCATGATAATTGCCCATATATGCAAAAAATGGTCACAACCCTGCAAAATATTTACTGCACATTTTGCAAGTCTGTGAGTCACGATGACAAGGATTGCCGTGCATATGGGTTGCTACAGGAGAGGATGTGCGATGCATTCTACGTCAAGGACGATTAGCGTGTGGTGCAACAACCACAGATGCAACCGCAGGTAGCCTAGGCGCAGATGTAGTTTGCACCACAACAACAACAAATGCAGCAGTTCATGCCACAATACACCCCGATGCAGACGGCTCCCCCAAAACCACAATATGTACAGCAACCGCAGTATGCACCATAGGGGTAAGGGATTCCAGTAGCACCAATGCAGCAACAATACTAGCAGGGCAGCTATAGGGGTGGACGCGGTGGTAGATTTGGTCATGGAGGAGGAGGCTGAGGTGGTCGTGGACCTGTTCAATTTTACCACTATTCAGTATGGGGGCATTATCACCGCGACTACCCATTGATATAGAATTAGTGTATGTTTTGTTCTGGTAATGATCATACAGTTGAGAATTGTCCACAATTGATTGCACGATGGCAGGCTGGGAACATTCCATATATACAGAATCAAGCCCAACCACAGCAACTCGTATAGAACCCGATACAACAACTAGTACAGAATTAGCCCCCGCAACCACCATCGAATGCTAATCCGAACGTAAATCAACCAGGGAATTTGCAGCAGAATCAGACGCAGGGTGCAAATATTGTGACTATTTCTATAGAACCATGACCACAAGATGCTTCGGTGGCTGTTGTCACTCATAGAGGCAAGACGACTGGGGAAGATGGTTCGCGAACACTGATTTGGTTAGCTGGTCAGAATACGGTACCCTTCGACATCGATACGGAGCAAGAGACATTCCTGGAAGCGCGTCGCACCTTGGAGAAAGACCGCGGTAAGGCTGTTGTTTGTGATATGCCACCTGTCTTTGATGCCACATCAGACACCGACCGACCACCACCAGGGACATTACAGAAGTTCCTTGAACACTATCTATTGTTGGCACAAGACCCAGCTGCCCTGGTTGAGATTGAGGGATGGTTGCAGCGATCTTCGAAAGGATGGCGAGAGTCGGCAGTCAACTCCTTACAGTGATAGAAGACTAGCAATGAAATGCGAATGAATATTCAGATTGGTGACTATGATGTTGACTCTGTGATTCTTGACCTCGGTTCGGATGTTAACATCTTAACCAAGCAGGCGTGGTAGAAGATGGGGAGTCCCCCATTGAGCTGGTCTCCTATATAGCTCCGGTTGGCTAACCATGCGAAGGTAACACCCATTGGGCGAGTCTCGCGGTTCATGATTGATATTGGGGGCATGAAGACTTACGTTGATTTTGATTTTATTGAAGTGATTGAGGGAGGAAGCTCTTATCCCGCACTCTTGGGGATCGGATGGGCTAATGACAGTGGAGCTGTAATCAACTTTAAGAAGTGCATGATGACTTTTGAGAACCATGATTTCAGATTTATCGCCCCTTTGGATCCGGCTAAAGGACGCTGCTACGTAGAGCCTGTAAAAGATGACGATCCCACTAGATGGGACCATGCATTCAACATTTCTGAAGAGTACATTCATCCTATCGCATGTGGTGAGTTGGAATGGCGCAGTGAGAGCTCCGTGTCTTCCGACTCTGATGATGCATTAGAACATTGGCATAATCAAATGCATGAAGTATCGGTCCGGAAATGTGGGTTAGTTAAGCAATCTTTATGTCATGTTGCGATCGAAACGATCACATTGCCTGTCTATGAGGGGTTGCCTAGCCTAAACTCCTTTGTAGCAGAATTTGAAGACCGTGTTCCAGAACCATAGCAATTGTTGGCTTTGGAGGAAGCACTGAAGGCTGCTCCAGTACAATGGTGGGTGACACATAAGAAATTCATTAAAGATTGGTCACAGTGTCGAAGGTTGATGATGGTTCGGTTCGACGA
The DNA here is from genome assembly GCA_027924585.1 of Larix kaempferi. Lineage (NCBI taxonomy): Eukaryota > Viridiplantae > Streptophyta > Pinopsida > Pinales > Pinaceae > Larix > Larix kaempferi. The sequence continues at coordinate 6,801,346 of BSBM01000308.1, read as the reverse complement.
TACTAAGGTTTATCACACTGGAAAGTATGATGATCGGACTGATCCCAGTGACCATGTGATGGAGTGCTAATGATTGTGGGTAGCGAGACCCAGAGATGAGTGGGTTCATGCTTTTGTCCATACTTTAGAGGAGATACCATGCTCGTGGTACACTGTAGCCGAGTTACGCTGAGACATTACAACATGGGGAGAGTTGACGATCTATTTCACTCATACGTTTACATTTGCAGATGCCAACCCTGATTTCCATAACGCCTTGCAGCTCATCCGTGATGTGATATTTCAGGTCGTTCCTGTGGCCTACCCTATCAACCCGCACACCCACTATCAGATGCAGTCTCTCATGGAGTGCTTCAACATCAGTGGTGGCCTGGAGGACGATGATGATCCTCAGAATGTTAACATTCCCGAAGCTGAAGGAAGTCACGATGTGGTCCCACCTGTTGCGCCAAGTAATCCGTTCATTCAACCATTACAGCTTCGCAAGATGAATATCGGTACCGAAGCTACTCCCAAGTTTGCTAATGTTCGGGATTATTGGGATGATGAGATGATGAGTAAGGTTACTGAGTTACTGCATGAGTTTCAGGACATATTTCCCATGAAGTTTTCCGAAATGAAGGGAATCCTGGGTGATTTAGGAGAGATGAAGATTCCATTGAAACCAGATGCTAAGCCAGTCCGACATCGACCTGATCGGCTAAATCCGTGACATAAAGAAAAGGTCAAGGCGAAACTTGATCGTATGTTGGATGTCGGTATTATCGAACCTATGGAAGAGTCAGAATGGATCAGTCCTATGGTGGTGCAGGACAAGAAAACAGGCGAAGTGTGCATTTGTGTAGACTTGCAGAAGTTGAACGATGCCTGCTTGCATGACCCTTTTCCGACCCCATTTACTGATGAAGTACTTGAAGGAGTGGGTGGCCAGGAGATGTACTCTTTCACTGATGGATTTTATGGCTACCATAAGATTCGCATTGCCAAGGAGGATCGCCATAAGACAGCTTTTGTTACTGAATGGGGTTGCTTTCAGTACACGGTCATGCTGTTTGGTTTGAGGAATGCACCTGCGATATTCTCCCAGGTCGTCGTTGCTGGATTCAAATATTCTATTCAGAAGTTTCTGCAGGTATATATGGATGATTGGACCATTTATGGGTTGATTCGCAATCATTTGGCCAATCTGCACTTAATGCTTGAACGATGCCGACAGCATCAGATATCGTTGAACTTGAAGAAATGTATTTTCTGTGCACCATTTGGGATATTGCTGGGTCATATTGTGTGTAAACAGGGATTGCTAGTTGATCCAGCCAAAATTGTGCTTATTTTGGGGTTGCAACCGTCGACCACTGTTAAGCAGTTGTGCACAACCTTGGGTCACACGGGATATGATCGCAAGTTCATTAGGGGGTATGCTGCGATTACTTCCCCTATGGAAAAGTTGTTGAAGAAAGATGTGGAATTCCAGTGGAACCCGCAATGTCAGGATAGTTTTGAAACGCTCAAAGCAAAGATGGCATCGGCCCCAATCTTGGTCTTTCCAGACTGGAGTAAGGAATTCCATGTCCATGTTGATGCTTCATCAGTTGCACTAGGGGTTGTATCGGCTCAACCAGGAGAAGGCGACATTGATCATCCCATTGCTTTTTCCAGTTGGAAGTTGTCTTCTGCAAAACGCAATTAGACTACCACAGAATGCGAAGGACTAGCCATGGTTTATGCGTTGTAGAAATTCAGGCATTACTTGGTCAATAAGCTTGTTTTGGGGGGGAAGATCTGCCAATGGCTACTTTTATTTCAGGAGTTTGATTTTGAAGTCGTTGTGAAACCGGGGCGGTTGAATGTTGGACCAGATCATTTGTCACGGAATGATACAGGGGAGGAACCGACTAATATCAAAGATGGGTTGCCAGATGCCCAGCTATTTCACGTTGCCGCAGCGGATCATTATTTTGATGACATCCTTCAGTTTTTGTTGACCGACACCGCGCTCGATGACTTTACCACTACTCAGAAGAAGCTATTGGTCGTCAAGGCTACTAACTTTCAACTGATCGCAGGAGAGTTGTATAAATTAGGTGCTGATGAGATATTGCGCAGATGTGTCTTGCCGCATGAGCAAGCGCAGATATTGGCTGAGGCACATGGTGGAGTCGCAGGAGGACATTATGGTGGCCGGCCGATTGCTCGGAAAGTACTGCATGTAGGGCTTTGGTGGCCCACATTACAAAATGATGCAACAGACTATGCGCAGTCTTGTGATGTTTGTCAACGAAATGGAAAGCCATCTAGACGTGATGAGATGTCGCTGCTACCGCAAGTAACATTACAACCATTTGAAAAATGGGCTGTGGATTTTGTAGGACTGATCCATCCACCAGGGAAATGCACAGGTGCGCGATATATTATCACAGTGACAAAATACTTGACTCGATGGGCTGAGGAAGCACCTGTAGTTGACTTCTCCACCACAACGGCTGCTCGATTTTTGTTCGACCACATTATCACTCATTTCGGCTGCCCCAAGATATTGCTGAGTGATCAAGGCAGCCATTTTCTCAACCGCACTATCAACGCACTAACAGAAGAACTACAAATACAACATAAGAAGAGTACATCCTATCACCCACAGGAGAATGGGATGGTAGAATCATTTAACAAGATACTGGAGCATGCATTGACAAAGGTTTTCAATGTGAACCGAGACGAGTGGGATTTGAAAGTTCTAGCGGTATTGTGGGCCTATCGCACCACCTGTAAAAGGTTGACTGGTCAGACACCTTTCAAGCTGGTATATGGGAAGGAAGCCATTATGCCTATGGAGTACATTGTTCCAAGTCTACGAATTGTGGCTGTTATGAGCATGGATGATGTTCCAGCATTAGATGAACGTCTAGCACAATTGGTGGAACTTGAAGAGGATCAATTTATCACTGGCTTTCACCAAGGGGTAGAGAAGGACCGCCAGAAAGCATGGCATGATCGCCACATTAAAAACAAGAAGTTTCAGCAAGGAGACTTATTTTTACTATACAACAGTAAGTTTATGAAACATCCAGGCAAGTTGCAGATGCATTGGCTGGGTCCCTACCGTATCAATAGCATTACTTCAAGAGGAGCGATTTAGTTGCAGCGATTGGATGGGGGGATGCTCCCCAGTCTGGTAAATGGTCACAGGTTGAAGCCCTATCATGTGGGCTTGGAACAGTGTGATGTCTAAGTCACATTGGTAAAAAAAAAAAATGAAGATGATGATTGTTGCAGGCTGCTTGGTGGCAGATGGCGCACCAACAGCAGAAGGTATGTGCAAGTAGAAGAAGGCTTGTGTTGTCAGGTTATCATAGTCAGAGACTCATGACAGTATTGCACTCAGGCTCGACGACAGATTTTGTATGACGGTTTTGGGAGAATATGACAATGTGATGTGATTACTAGCCACCATATGTACACATGATTGCACCTAACCGATTCAGCTGGGTTCACACATGACGACGACATGTTTTTCACATGGCACACTGGGTCGGGACGAGCAGCGGGATTGTTCACATGGTGGCACGTGTGAGCTTTGTTGGCAACATGGTCTCCCCCCCCACTATGATAGTCAGTCGACTCATACACACAGATGAGAGGTACCAGGGCATCATTCCCCCCGTCGTGACCTAGGAGGGTCCAACTATAAGTAACCAAGGAAGTTGGTAGTTCACCATACAGAAGTTGTTTTGACATAGAGTGGTTATGCTGGTTAATCAATTTGGGAGTTGAGTTGTGAGGAATTCCAAGGAGGCTGTGGAAATGCTTCACTTTGTTTCCCGTGGCAGCACCCCAGGGGCCCTGCAAGCTTGCATGACGAGTGTCCCTGAGGGCCTTGATATGGTCGGTGCACTTCCCCTATGTATGCTCGGGCTGGTGCCAGGGCGACTGCGGTATGCGTCGACAGTGAGATGGACCCCTGGCCGGTCCCGCATGATTCAGTATGCAGTAGTGGGTCCTTCGATGTTAAATTTTAATGATTCCAAGGAAGGAAAACTCGGTAGTTTTTCACATTTAGAGAGCCTAAAAAACTTAAAGGAGGCTCCACAGTGTACTTTTTTGTAAATTTAGTCCCTCAATCCCGAAAAAGTGTAAAACAATTCCCGAGAGAACTCTCCCAACCAAAAATTGACCGAGGTATACCTTTATCGTAAATAGTCTTGACGAGCCGACAAAGGGGTAACCTATCACCGAATAGACGACCTTTCAAATACTTTTACAAGTGCGAAAGAGTCAAGATCACTTGGAAATCTTTTCAATTTTAGGGAGTCTGAAAAGAGCTTAACTATGGACTCCAATGGTCTTTTTCGTAATTTTTAATTATTCTGGTCCGAAAGGAGAATAAAATACAACCAGGATAGTACTTTCCTCATTGTTTAATGAGCATGACTAAAGCTGACCAAACTTGACACCATTTACTTAAGTTTGACAAGTACGACATGGGTGTAAAAGCGCTTGGAATCTTTTTCAAGTTTTAATCCAGAGCACGAAAAAGATAAAGTAGGCTCAAAATGAAGGTCAAACAATAGATGAATGCCAATGTGAACATTTTTTAAAGGAGACCCTATCAATAAATGCTCATGAAACCAGATCTTAGTAATGTGAAATGGGTTTTATTTTAACCAGATAAAATAATGAGTAAAAAATAAGTGAAAAAGCTATATAAAGGATGGGTAAATATGGAAAGTTACCATTTCACTTGTGCATTTACCAAAAGAGGAGATTTTACCCATTTGAGGAGCAAAAAATTCAAGAGTTCATATCTAGAGATTCAGGGCACCATTTCAACAGCCGTCTGCACCAGGTAAGAGCTTTCAAGCCCCTCTTTCATTTCATGCAAGAATAACTTGTTTTCAGTATGGAAAAATAATTTTTTGGGAAAGCCCTATTGGGCAATTTTTGCCCTTCACAGTACCGCGTGCGGACCATATCGGGAAGCGCGGTACTGTGCAATAGTACCACGCTATAAGGTTAAACAGGGGTGTGGTACTGTACAGTACCGCGCAGTCAAGTTTTCCCCAGGCGCAATAGAAGCGAAAATTAAGATGAAAAAATTATTTTTTCTCAAATTTTTAGCTGAGATCAGGTTGTTAAATAATTACTGAAAGTTTCCTATGACCTTTTGCAGGTGTTTGAAACTTGTTTGAAGCAAAATGGTCCATTGGAAAGAAAGAGAGCATGAAGCGGATGATTTGTTGGCCGAAAATGACCAAAGGACTGTGACTGCACTGCGGGAATGTGGTTTGTTGAAATTCTTCAAGACCAAAGGTATTCATAAGCAGGCGAAACTTCTCACCCACATTATTCAAATGTGGGACCCCCGACATTCATGCTTTCCGAGTGGGATAACACACCCTCGATATTGAACTCGAGGATATTTATTTCCTCACGGGCCTCTCAAAAAGAGGATCCCGAGTGAGTTTTACTGGGTTCACAGCCTCAGAGGCGAGCACAGATGCTTTAATTGCTTGTTATTGCCGTCAAGGTTTGGGGAAGGAAAGCGGAAAGGTGGCCATCAAAGACATTATAGAACTTCCTATAAAAACCGTGTTGTTCACCATCACACGTGCAGCAGGGAGCACAGGTCCCCATCAGGCGTCCCGTACACAGATGAATCTTACAGTGGATTGTATGGCAGGAACAGTATTCAACTGGTGTGAGGCAGTATTGACCAACCTCAAAGAGCAAGTGAACAAGTGCAGGCTTGGAGAGAATTCTCAATTTGGGTATGGGAGCATCTTAGTCACCTTCTTTTTGGCAAGGGTACCGTTGTTGCGCCCACAGATAGCCATGCCCCCCCGTCCACCTACCGAGCCATGGATGGCTCGATGGATTGAATATGCAGGACGACATGGGGGACCGTAGCGTTTGGATTTCGGTGAGGATTTCTTCTTGTGGCTTGAGGAACAAATAGTGATGATCGATGACTACCCCTATGCAGGGGTGGACTTCCCTGAGGACATAGACATGGCACTGCTGGAAGATGAGGATTGGGACAACTCAGGTATGAACTTCATGGACATATTTTTTCTTTTTTGAATATATAATTTTTATTGTTTTTTAGAATGTGTAAAAGAATTTAATATATGTACGTGTGCATGTCGCAGATCGTGGACCACAGAGACCGGCAGGGTATTCGCCATTACGCCGAGGTGGTGTTGATCACCAAGCCTCCCCAAACGAAAAAGAAGATGAAGATGAAGCGGGAGGGGTCCAGGAAATAGAGAGGAATTTGTAGGGTTTAACCCACGATATCCCTGCTATGAGGGTGGACGACATCCCTTTGCATCTCCAGTGGCATACTGTAGGTGTGCCCAGGCATATTGGCCAACTCCTTCGTAGGGTGGTTCAGGCTATAGTGTGTTATCACCAGCAGTGTGAGGAATCTAATGAGGGACATGATAGATCTCCTAGATCTCCTTAGATGGTAGCTTTTATCTTTTTGCGGCATGTATACGATATGTAGGCTTTGAGAGCCAAATTTTTGTATAGGATTTGGTCCCAAATTTTGTCTTTAAAACACAAACTTTATGTATTTGGAAAAAATGATTTTATATACAGTGATATAAGTGTGGACCTATTTTTATGATCTATTTATTTACAATGACTTGTGTCTTTATTTTTGTGATGTGTTCTTATGTATGGGAAAGATGCCAATCCAAAATGTAATTAGCTAATGAATTAGCTATACAATTGAATTCCCTTGGTACGTGTCGATATGAAATGAAATTAAACGATCATTCCAAGAGGCATACCCTCTGAAATAAACGAAGTAAGATAGGATCACGAACTGTGTAAACATGATTCAGGTGAGAAACCACGAGTTGGGAATCTAAAAATACTGATAGGGAATCAATTCTGAGTGAAGCAACCTTCGTCAAGAGTTCGATGACTGCATGGTACTCTGCGATATTGTTGGTTGCAGGACCCAAACAATTGGCTCTTGAAGATATCAACTCGCCAGTGGGAGAATAGATTACCCATGATGCGAAAGCGAGGTTCCGGGTATTCCGGCTTGCACTGTCGACAAATCCGAAGTAGGAAGACATCTGCGTACAAAATCATGAGTCAAAGTAAGAATGGATACATGAGGTCTATGCGCACACCAAAAAGATGAGTGAAAACAAGCTAAGTACATTATGTACAAAAAGTAACCCGTGTAGGGTAACCTTACGTGTAGAAGCGTTTGAGGTATATCCCATTGCGTGACGTGCCATCACAATCGATGAGTTCATAGGCTCCTTTCTCCAAGACACATTTTACAACAAAGGGGTCATACCACATAGATTCTAGTTTTCCTTTTCCGAGTTTATCGTGCATTTGATCATATGTGATTACGAGGTCACCTTCATTGAAAATCCGAGGTTGAACGGATTTGTCATACTAAGCTTTGACGCATTTTTTACGAGCTTCGTTGGCTAAAGCAGTGTCGCAGCGGGTTTCATCTAGCTTGGCTAGGTATAGAAACCATTCCTCTTCGGAAGTGGTGTGGGGAAGTAGCTCTATGGCTATCTTAAGTGATGAAATTTCACATTCAATCAGTAAAATGGATTCTAGGCCATACACCAGTTGGAATGGTGTGAACCCAGTAGCACTTTTTACTAAGGTTCGGTATGCCCATAATGCTGAAAATAGAGCTGAGTGCCAGTTGGATTTATGAGTACCCACAATACGTTGAATCATTCATTTCAAAATTTTGTTAATGGTTTCAACTTGGCCATTAGCTTGTGGGTAGTATGGGGTTGAGTTTTCATGGAAAAAACCCAACTTGGCGCTTAGTTCCTCAATCATATGGTTCCTGAAGTGGGAGCCATGATCGGTCACAATGGATTATGGGACACCAAATCTAGCTATAATGTGATTGAATATGAATTGTGCTGCTGTTTTTCCGTCCTCAGCATAAGTAGGCATCGCTTCTGCCCATTTTGTGAAACAGTCGATAGCTACTATGACATAGCTATGCCCCCTGGCTGAAGTGGGCTTACAGTGCATGAAATCTATGCCCCATTTGGAAAATGGGTCGATGGCAATAACAGGATGGAGTGGAGTAGGGTGTGAGCGTGCTTTACTATGAAAGAATTGACATGGTGGACATTTCTTGACCATTTCAATGCAGTCTTTGAAAATCGAGGGTCAGAAATATCCTGCGCGCAGTATTTTCTGCGCCATAGCCATCCCAGAGAGATGACGACCACATGCTCCAGCGTGGCAGTCATTAAGAATGCGTTCCACCTCATCTAGGGTCAAACAGTGTCGAAGAATGGTGTCGACACCACATCGATAAAGAGTATCATTGACTATGAGGTAGTACTTGGCGTGGTGTTGGATGCATCGACGTTCATCGCGAGTGAGGTTAGGGAGGAACCGCTGGGTTTGGAGATATAATAGAATATCCCCGTACCATGGATCAGACGTACTAATGAGGAACAACGATTCATCAGGAAGAGAATCAATGGGCTTGGATTGCTCGGTAGCATGGGGCAAAGTACAAATCAACTCAACAAAGACCAAAGACTTCTTGGACTTGGCTTTGACAAATTCCAATTCAAACTCTTGAAGGATGATGATCCAACGAGAATATTTTCCCCCAAGCACTTGACGTGTGAGGATATAATACATTGGATTAGAATGGGCTATAACAGTGGTCCGGCGGAGTAGAATGTAATGACGGAATCTCTAGACAGTGAAAACTGTTGCCAGAGCCAGTTTTTCAACATGTGAATAACGAGTTTTGGAGTCAAGAAAACTCTTACTAAGATAGTATACCACATGTTCTATGTCGTTGTGGTCTTCCTGGACTAGCACCATACCGATGGTGGAAGTCAAAGCTACGAGATAAAGAATTTAATCGCGTGTGTAATCGGGGGGTTGGATCACAGGATCTTTAGTTAAGGCTGCCTTTAGATTGTCAAAGGAATGTTGGGCTTCATCGTCCCAGATGAAGGGAGTATTCTTCTTGAGAAGCCTCATGTAGCCTTTTGTTATCTCAGAAAGATTACAGATGAAACGACATAAAAATTTTGCATGCCCTTGTAAACTTTGAAGTTCTGGAATGTTTGTAGGGGAAGGCAGGGCTAAGATGGATTCTACCTTCGCAGGATCTAAGCGTATCCCACTTTTGGAGATTATGAATCCCAAAAAAATTTCGGATTCTACGCAAAAGATGCACTTATGCGGATTCAAACGTATATTGTAGCGACGACACCTTTCGAAAATGGCACTTAAGTGATCAGGATGGTCATCCCGGGTCTGAGAATGAGCGGGAAGATCATCAAGATATGATTCTACAATATGTTTGATGTCGTGAAATGCATATGACATCGCCCGTTGGAAAGTTGCCCCAGCATTTTTAAGGCCAAAAGGTAACTTTCGATATGCAAAAATCCCCCAAGGGCAGATGAAGGTTGTTTTATGCTGGTCGGCTGGGAGGATATCGATCTGATTATAGCCAAAAAAGCCATCCATAAATGAGAAGATGACACTCTCGGCACAGTTATCGATGATCTGGTCGATGAACGGAGTTGGGTAGTTGTCCTTTGGACAAGCTTTGTTCAAGTCACGGTAATCGACATAGACTCTAATCATTCCCTGTTTCTTGGCTACGGGAACAATGTTAGATACCCATTCTGTCAATGGGATAGGATAGATAAAACCAGCTCACAAAAGTTTTTCAACTTCTGCTTTAATAGCAGCTGCCTTACGAGGATGGACGGGTTGAAGTTTCTGCCGAACAGTTCGGGTGCCAGGGAAGGTTGGAATTTCATGGACCACAATCGAGGGATCTATTCCTGGCATTTCTTCATAACTCCAAGCAAAAACATCGCGGAAGGTTTTGAAGTAGGCACTGTAGAACTCCATTTCGAGGGGAGTACATGTTTTTCCAATATGTATGTTTTCTACAATACCAGGCTTCACTGAGATATCTATGGGAGTGGTTGCCATAAGGTTAAGTTTCCTTTAGAAAATACTTCATCGAGGGAAGTGGGAAACTTGGTTTGAACCATCCCATGTGAAGTACTAGGTTTTGTATCGAGCTCAAGCGTCTAAATGGTGGGGAATGAAGATCGATGATGAAAATTTCCCCATGGTGGCTCATCACTGCACATAACCTCCATAATTGATTCGTCAGTGGGAAAAATCAAATTGAGAGGATCGATAAGTGGTGGGGATGAATGAGTCTCAAATGAGAGCTATGCCATGGTGTGATGGGTTGAACAGTTGACCCAATCCGTGGCTGATTGGATCGCTTCATACGCTGCGAGGTTTCTATTAAAAGGCATGGAGTTTCCGTAGTCTTCAATCTCAGCGGGACTCGAAATCAACCATGAATCATTGGAAGGGGTGACATTTGATGAAATCATGTTTACTAGTTGAACATGGGTCCCCAGCTCTGGAAAAAATCCAATAAGGGAAGAATCCTTCGTGAGACCAACACCAATGTCTTGGAACCGGTACCGAGGCTGATCCAATAAAGGGACGATGTTGGAAGAGTTCGGATGAGAGTCTGGGATACAGTAATCAAGTTGATCAATGGTGACAATTTTCCCTTCATGAGGAAATTGCACAGTCCGGAAGACGGTAGATGCTATGGCGGTCATGGCGTAAAACCAGTTCCAACCAAGTAGAAGATTGTAATCTAATGGTGCATCCACGACTTCAATGTGTACGGATATTGTTTTTCCCCCCAGTTCAACACCAATTGAGGGAATGAGTCCATAAGGTTGAAAACCGTGTCCATCAAATTCCCCGAGAGTAGTGGGAGAGGTTGTGACTTCGGGTGAGCCTAAGGCTCTCCAGCAATTCAAAGACATGATCGACGTGGAGGCACCTTCATCTAAAATAATGCGATGGATGCTATTTCCATGGATTTTTGTATGAACCTGGAAGGCTAACTGGTGAGAAAGCCTAGGTTTGGCGTGCTCCAAGTTAAACATAATAGAGTTTTAAGTATCTTGGTCCATTGCCCCTAGTGCTGAAAGTAAGGTTCTATGCTGTGTGGGGCAGTGTTGAAGAACCTCGAGAGTCAACATGGCACAAGGTGCTTGAGCTAAATCCTCAAAAGTGTTGTAATTTTAGGTAGCTCGCACATTGGGATTAAATGTCGCCTTTCGTATGGTGCCCTTGGGTGGGCGTAGCACTATGTCTGTAAGTGGTCTCTCGATATGGAGATGGCCAGTAAGGGGAGGGATAGAGGTCGGATCTTCAACAGGAGATTTGCGTTTGGCTATCTCTGATTGTTTGTTTGAACTTGGAGGGTTCTCATATGTCTTTGAATGAGTGGTTATATGAATCTCCTCATTACTCGTCATCAGGATTTCGCGATTTGTGGACGTCTCTTCACGAGTTGGGTTGCTCGAGTTACCCCCCTGTGGGGTTTCTTAGGCAACCATCTGCTGTTGCTGTTGAGGGAAAGGGTCAGTTAACACTTCCGGGCGAGAGGATCCTTTAACGAATTTGTTGACCTCGTCCTTGTAGGGACAGTCATGTGTGTAGTGATCGTCTTGAAAAATTAGGTAGGGAAACTTAGCCTTTCGACATGGGTTCTGGTCGTTGTGGGTGGGTTGTGGCTTGGGGTTCTCCTGCTGGTTCTTCTTGGATTTACCATGATTTTTTTTCTTCTTTCCTCTGGATGGTTGTGACGTAGATTGAACTGCATTCACTTCGGAGGAGATAGCAGGAGAAGTAGTAGCTTTTGAAGCAGCCTGAGGTAGAGCGGGGGAAGAAGAAGCTTGTTGCCCTATCGAGTTGATAGTAGGCTGGGTCTTGACTGAACCGACAATACCATCAATGGGGGGTTTAGTGGTAGGTTTCGTTGGATAAGTGGTAATGCGGGCGACATGGGGAAGAAGTTCATGTAAAGTGTCGGATTGGGTGTATACCAAATCAATGTACTGAGCTGCCGAGATGGCTTGTTCTTCTATGACCGACCCACGCATAGCGATATCCCTGGCTATGGGAGGCAAAAAGGACTTCGTGAACCAATCAGCGAGTAGCTGATCCGGAATGGGTGCCTTGATTAGACTACAGTGTCGATGCCACTCGTGGATGTGATCCGAAATGTGCATAGAAGTGTTTTGATGCAGTGAGGTTAACAGTTCTGTTCCAGTCTCATACCGGATGGGGAGATGGAAATGGGTCAGAAACTGCATAGCCAAGGTGTTGAAATCATGGAAAGAGTGTTGTGGCAGCTCGATGTACCATTTTGCTGTCGTGCCAGTAAGCGTACGCTGGAAGAGCCGTAGTCGAATGGAATCATCCATCAAGGAGTTGGATGAACACCAGAGATGGAAGGTCATTACGTGGTTCTTGGGGTCTTCCCCGGGCTTAGCATTGAACTTAGGAATGTCTGATGGAAGTTTGGCTGGAATGGGTGGCCAGTGAGGTTCATGCCATATGGGATCATTAATGAGCCTTGACAAATCGGGTAAGTCTAGCTTGGCCAAAAAGGGAAGTTGACGATTAGTTTACGGGTATGAGTAATAACCGTATGGTGCAGAGAAATCTGGGGGGCCCTGCATAGCATACTATTGCGTGTTATACCCATATGTGTTTCCTGCGGGATACTGCTGGAAGATCTGCGGGTAGTAGGCCATCTGGTTAACCTATTGAGTGTTGTTAACCAGTTGGTGGATGTTCTGCTGAGTGGGGATGGTAGGTATGGTACCCTGGGGTTGCTGAAACCCAGGAATGGTTGCTGCTCTTGGTTGGGGAAAATTTCCTTGGATTTGTTGTGTTCCAGGAATGTTACCACTATATTGAGTAAGTGGAGGGTTTCCCATAGTAGGGTTGGGGGGTGGCTGTGACACTGGTGTCAATGGAAGGTTCATTCCTCCTTGAGGAACGTGTGGAAATTGAAGGGATGGGTTCCATGCAGTTGTAGAAGCTGAAGGATAAGGGAAGCCAAAGTTGAAGTTGGGGGGAATCTGAGATTTCCCTCCATCTAGGTTCCAGTTTCGGAATAATGAGTACCCCCCACTCTGTGGGATTTGAGGTTCCCAAGAAGGAAGTGTACCTGATAGGGGATGTTGGGGATGAGGGCCGGTTGGAAAACTGGTATAAGGTTGTTCGCTGCCAGGTATGTTGTGCATACCATACTGAGCAGATGCTGCAGGTTGGGAGGGTTGTTGGATGGAGCCGATGGGTGGCCCTCCAGTAGGTGGGTTGGATGGCCCTATAGGAGGAGGTTGTTGACTAGGAACGGGGTTCCCAACAAAGGATTTTCCTCCAGCTGGTTGGGTTGATGGCCTACTAGGAGGAGTTTGGTTGTTGGAGTTGGGGACCACGACAGTCGGTTGTCCACCTCCTGAGATAGTGTAGATAGTGGCCAAAGGTGAACCTCCTGTCAAAATGGAAGATCCAACAGTATGACTTGGTGTTCTTCCGCCACTAGCCAAATACAATAGTGCCAATTGGCCAACAGCGCCAAAAGTGCCGATTTGTGGAGGGGGTGTTCCATATCTAACAGGCGAGGACGGAGAAAAAACTGGGCTATTCCTCATAGAATGTGCGCCAAACATGGGTGATGGAAGCAAATGTGGGGAATTTAACTGAGGGGTATCGGAGGTATCATCCATAGCGTGTTCAATGATAGGAGGACCATCGAAGACTGGGTCCGATTTCATGTCCTGAAAAGGGTTTTCGAGGTCTGGCGGGAACCTAGGTATAGTAACTTCTGAAGGTCCGGAGCCGTCTGCATAGGAGTGATGAAACTTTGTGCTAGACAGGATGTTGGGATCCCGATAGTTAGGAGGACGGGTAACAGGGGGATATCTAAAGGCTGTCGAGAGCATTTGCTCTGTGTCGCGTTTAAACTGTGCTGACATTAACGGGGAATTTGCTAGACTAACCATACTAGACTGAATGGAGGCCATGATATCATGTACTGGAGGGAGGTTGGGGAGAGATATGGTATGAGGTACGTTGCTGGAAGCACTGGTTTCCTGTGGATGAACACTGGATGGCGTGGTGATAACAGGCGGAAGCTCCACCTGGGAAGTGATAAAGCCATAATCAGGTTCAAAAGGTGTGTCAGAAAGTCGAGTATCTTCAATATTTTTGATGTACCCGCCCGGGACTGAAATCAAGCCAAGTATATCCTGGTCGGACCCTTTGGTGGTGCCAACAGATCCATTTGTGTCATCGTGAAAAGTTTCTGGTGGAATGGAGGTGTTGACATCAGGTAGGAGGATGACCTCTGGTCTGGTATTTTGGGTTGTACTAGATTCAGCCGTTGTAATGTTGTCCACTGTGGCAGATATATCTAGAATAACAGTGAGTGAAGTGATAGTGGGAATCTCAGATATACTAGTGTTTGCAGAAGCTGCAAGAGATTCTGAGACTGTGCTATGAGTAACAGTTACAGACGGAACTGAAGATGTAGTATGTATCGGTGGTGGAATGTTCCCTCGACCAGCACTGCGGCCAAGAGGAGCGGGAATGCATGATGCAGGTGGACCGGAGGTCCTTGGCGGTGGTGGTGGTGGAGGGATTTTTCCCTGTACTCGTCATGATCTCCATGGTGGTTCTGACATGATGGCAGGAAAATGAAATCCAGGGGAAGTTTCATAACAAAGAACTCAAAAAATCTAATGCAGCCGAGTGTGCAGAAGAGGAGCTAGAAAAAGCAAGGCTCGTAGGCCAAAAAAAGCAAGCTTTAAAATCTATACTGAGACTGGTGTCTCAGTAAGCGAGTTGAGAAAAATAATGGCCAGAATGCCAACAAGCAGTCACTGAAAAGAAAAATGACCCTCTATAAAGATGAGATAACAAGAAAACTCCTAACTAAGAGCTGGAGACCTCAACAAGATGTATCCTTCTCAAGGTGATGAAATCCAAGTCAAACAATACAACGTGAGAGACCAATATGAGAAGGATATCCCTCTACTGAAAGGGATCCTGGGTAAAAGATCCCTAGTAGAAAAGTCACTAAGCTACCTCGTTCATGACATGTTGGAAAAGCTTTTCGGCGCTTCTGCCTTATCACCCTTGCATTACTATGAATTACAAGGAAGACAATGATATATGTTTCCTTAGGGCTAAGTGGAGTGTGGCATTCCATAGAGTCCGTCCGGTTCTCAATCTCGCGGCGGTTTAACCTCTGAAAGTTAAAAACAGTTAGGAGGCCCCTCTATAAACTGGCTGTGACCGTGTCAATAAATACTAGAGGATTTTAGTTCCCTAGAGGACAACAACTATGTCTCAGATGAAAATGACAAGGGGAAATTATTTTGATGCCTATCCATGGTGTCCTACCTAACTACCAAATTCTTTTGATTTCCTCAAGTGAGGTTAATGTTGGTTTAGTTAGGGAGATTAATTTTAGTGGTTGTATTACTCAATCGTGTAAATGGACGTGAAACTTGGTGGTGTTGTGATGACCCAAACCATGCAAGTGAGAATGAATCGAAATAAGCCTTGTATTCGATGAAAACTAGCTATGGAAGAGAGAGAGTTCTTCGATCATAAATGCATGAAACTTTCGCAAGCAATTAAAAACCAAAACAATTTTTTGTTTGTTTGTTTTCTTTTTGTAAATAGAGCCAAACTGAAATAAACACTTCTTTCCAATTCACTGATCTTACAACTAAGATGCTTCAAAAATGAGAATTTCTGTGGCAAATTTCAATGGTTCACTTCCTAATGCATAATAATACTGCTAGATCATTTCAATCCAAACAACACAAATGTTCTCCAATGATAATTTTTAATATATATTTTAATGATAATAATGGAAACAATGTGACTATGAAAGCTATACAATCCAGTAAAAGAGGACAGTAGTAATGGTCTGGTTGTGATGAGAAGATCAAGCCAATGCAATCAATCTGAAGGGGTGACCCAATGAGCAAATAATGCCACTAACTCACAAAATAATTAAGCTCACAAAAGAAATAAACACACCACAAAGACTGTGTAATGAACAGGATAGTAACAAGCAACAAGAAACACCAACTAATGCAGAGAAAAATGAAAAATTACTCAGGAAACCAAGTAGAGAATAAAAAATTAAAAATATGCAGACACTACCGCGTGGCAGAAGAAGACTATAGCGCGGTATTGTTACACTACCGCTCTAGTAAGAATGCAGGATATGCGGTGCTACCGCGCTGTAGGCAGTGTTCAGGGTGTGGTACTGTTGCAAAGTATGGAAAAGCGCAACTTTTGAAAAGAAAAATGAATTTTTTAGGGTTGCTGTAGACCTAGAGGACTCACTGATCACACAGAGGGGAAAAATGTAGAGAGGAGGGAACAATAAAGGTCAAGGAGACCAAAATTCAATACTGGTTTGAAGAGAAAGAAAAAATCACAATAAAAAAATGGCTGAAAGTGAAATCAATCAATCAAATGGGGTTCAAACCAGCGGAGTCGCCATTCTTGTTGTAGAATTTTTCCCTACGGATAAGTAAAAATTCTCTTAGATTAAAGTAGACTTTAACTAACTCTAAACTAAGACAAAACTAAACAAATGCTACCTTGAATTCCTAGATCTAAACAAACATCTCAAGATTAAAGTGCTAGAAGAAGTAGAAGAAATCTAACTGACCTTCGATCCAATCGTTTGTCTTTATGGATGCTCCAATTTCCAAGTCCTCGCGAATGAAGCTGTTGAAATGAAACCAAAACACAAGCATATACAATTCTCTAGCAACTTGAAATATGAGTTAGGATCTAAATCTATAATAGACACAAATCATATCATTGAAACAAAATCAACACATGTGATTTGGGAAACAAGACAATTTATGTTCTATTATCAACTTGAAGTCACTTACAATAGTTGCTTGATATCCAAGCCAATTTCCAGCTCCAAGTGCTTCCTCCTCTAGCTGTCTCCACAAAGCTTCAAGATCATAAGTTTGATGTCTCCAAGAGTCCTCCCCTTTGCTCATGGAATGCCTTTCTCTTATAGTGTGTGGTAGGGTTAACCAACAAGAGAGAAGGGTGGATCTTGGGAGAGTTTAGTGGATCAAGCCTACTAATCACAGAAAATGAGTTAGGATTGATTCAGGGACACCAATCCTAAAAAATCTCTCAAAAATCAAAATCCCACAAGCCATGGCAAAAAGGCTAAAAAAGGTGTACCACGCCTCTAGAACAGAGCACAATGCGGTAGTACTGCGTGGCAGAGAAAGAGCATAGCGCAGTAGTATGGAATATCGCGCTCCTAAGATGGAGCAAGGTGTGGTAGTGAGGGTAAATGAAGTCTCAGCTAGGTTGATTCTTGTCAGGGTAAGTTTTCCTTCAAGGATCACTCATCATTTTTCTCTTCTGGGTGTTTTAAGCAGTAGGGGAAGTGTCGTCAACTCTTTTTGTGGTGAAGATGCGACACTGTGAAATATGGAGGTATAACAACGCCTTGATGAGATGATAAGCTTGGTGTATATAGAATTTGATATCAGCAAAGCTTTACCCTTCATATTTGCCTTTTTGTCCTCCCGGGTTCACTATGGAGAGCCCTAAATTAGGGTTTGAGTTTCCCAGAGATCTACCCAGCCAAAAATCTCGATCCAAAGCTCTAAACTTCTATTTTTGCAAGGAGCTTCCATCTATGTCTTCAGATTTCAGATATTCCTATGTTTGTGGAAACCCTAATTTTTAGGGCCAAATTTGAAAATGCTTAGAATTGAATTCTGATTACATAGATAGATTCTCCTTGATGAGTAGAGTCAATCTACTATATTGATTTTCCAAAATCTATGGAGAGAAACCCAATAAACAAGAAACTCAAGTTTTCATCACTGCAAAATGTCTTCTTCTCAGGTTAGCTCTGATACCATGTTAAATTTTGAGCATTAATTCACAATACTCTAGGATCTTTACTGAGAGAATAACATGTATAGTATATCAATGCATATCAATCATAACAAGCATGACAAGCATCATAAGAATCAAAAGCATGAGAGACAAGAGACACAGAGTTTCTGTGGGGAAAACCCTAAGGTGAAAAAACCCACAACTTCCTCAGAGATAGCGAGAGCAATGGCTCAACCAAAGTACAACCAAAATACATTGAGATAGTCTCCTAGTAGCAGATGATCCTCCTCCTCACTAGTGCGCCAATTTTTGAGTGATATAAGTGTGAGTTTCTGAGTGATCAAATAGAGATCTCCCGATCTCTATTTATACGTAACCTGTTTTCCTAGTTACACTATAGGGCCGACTTGTCTAGCTAGGTACATCCACAATATAATATATATTTCAGGGCTGACCCCACACATGGTGGTCTAATAACCCATCGGCAAGTACACGCACTTGCGACACTTGTCAATACACATGACGACACTTCCTTATAGAGGAATAACACATCTCTTATAAGGGTACAATAAATATATATGAAATACATTCCGAAGTTACATATACATCAACACTCATGAATGTTGTTGGAACATTAATCAATCCAAAATGCATGACAAACCACTCAAAGATGCTTTCTTTAGATAGGAAGGTTGTATTCCATACATTGGTTTTCTCAATTAGGAATTGGTGGTATCATAACTTTAGATCCATATTACTTAATAAATTAGCACCCTTAAGTTTATCAAGAAGATCATGAATCCAAGATATTGTATATCAAACCTTGATGGTGATTTTTCTTAACGATTTATAATCAATACAAAGTCACCATGTCTGGCCCTTCTTCTATACCAACACACTTGGGATACCACAAGGTGAGGAGCTCTTTCAAATTTTACCCTTTTGGATGAGTTATTGAATCTGGTGTTTTATTTCATCATGTTGTTGTAAATGTAACTTCAGAAGATATTCATTTGTATTTTATATTGATATTATTATTGTATTTTATTTGTACCTCTGATGGAGATGTTTTTCCTCTATTCGGGGATGTCATTATTGTGTTTGGTCACGCAAATTCGTTGAGGTAAAACATCCATTGTAAGTTGGGGCATTAGATTCCCTAAAGTCAAATGTAAAGGGTATTATTGAGTCTCCTTGGGACAAGTCATCTCAGTCAGGTTAGTGAGGCCGACCTAATTGTGAATTAGGTCACCACTAACATAAAGTATAAATAGAGAGATTTCTCTCTCATTTGGACACACCACTCACTCACTCAAGTTCTCATAACAAGAGAGATAAGACAAGTTCATTGGAGGAGAAAGAGAGAAGCTGCAGAAGACATATTTGGGTTTTCCATTTTTGCTTGATATTGTATTAGTGATGATTCTATCTTTGAGTAAGTTGCAGGGTTTTTTCCTTTATGATTTCCCCAAGGAAAACTATTATGTCTATTGTGTTTTGATGTGCTTGTTATTATTTTAGTTAAAGATCCTAGAGAATTTGAATTAAAGTGAAAACTATAACACGGTATCAGAGCTAACTTGAAAACAAGGCATTGCTCAGCAGCAGGAAACTAGGGATTCCTAGTTTGAGGTCTTCTCTCCATAGATCATCAGAAAAAAAGGGCTAGGATAACTCTCCCTAGGAGGGCGCATATTTTGGAGGAAGCATAACTCAGTTCCGATAAGTTTCATTTTTTACCATGTCACTAGGGCCTGAGAGAAACTAGGTATTCCTGTTACGGGCAATTTATTCCACATATCATCTTGAAAAGGAGTTCAATTCAACTCGCCCTAGGAGGGCTCATATTCCTATGAAAGCAGAATTCAAAAACGAGAACTTTCATTTTTGGTCCCATCACTACTACCGGGGGGAACTAGGGCATCAACTATTTTGCAATTATGTCCCCATATTTTGGAAAAGGAGTACATTTATCATCTCTCCTTAAGGAGGATCATATTTCTATACTATTAGAAGTTTAAAATTCCAACTTTTAAAAATTAGGGTTTCTCTAACAAACCCTAGGCCACCAGCTCCAGAACCAGGTTGGGAATCTCAAATTGGAAAGACCTAAATATTTTATATTTCTGTTTGAGGCTCTCATTTAAAAATGACTCACCACACCAATATTGAGGATAAGCTTGAGGGAGATGACAACTTCCTGTTAGGATATTCCTATACTCCATCCTAGTCCCACCAGTATTTTGAACGTTTACATTTTCAGTCATGCATTCACTTTTAGGGTTTGCATGCATCCTAGTCATCACTCCAGCACCTAGCCCTTAGTTAGCCAGCCTCCATGAGCTTCTCACTATTTAGTTTTATCCCTCCAGTTTCTTAATGCACCCTTCTTCCTTGATTTTAGGAATCAACTTGCCCTTCTTCACCTACTAGTCCAGTTGTCTTCAGTGTACACTTAGTTACACTCAGTTACACTTAGTTACAGTCAGTTACAGTCAGTTACAGTCAGTGACACTCAGTTACACTTAGTTACACTTAGTTACACTCAGTTACACATACCAGACTCAGTTTGACTAATGGTTGATAGTTACTTGAGCATTGATGACTCCACTGATGATGATGAAGACTTTCAGTTGTGCTCCGATGATCATGAGGACAACTAGTTGTGCTCCGATGACACTCTATTGATCTTATGATCACTCTGAGAGGCTAATTCGAATTGCCACCTTAGGCATTTGAATCCTCTCTACCATTGTACTATTTATTTGTCCATTATGTGATTAATTAATTAGTGTGTGTGAAGTATTATTGCTTCTATCCGAGTTCTACTGTACCATATTATTCTGTTGCTCATTATACTGTATTGTTCACTCTTCTTCTATTTTCCTACTTAATCATAATTACTCTTGTGAGGTATACATCATCTATTAGATATGCTGTGAGGATCTTCACATGGTATCAGAGCATGTTGAGAGTATTGTTTATCTCCATTCTTGAGAGTTTTTTGCAGGTTATTACCAAGATTTCGAGTGTAGCAGTTGCAGTAGTTTCTGCATTTTTTCAGCAGTAGCAGTTGCAGTTATTCTATATTGTTTTTGCAGGTCTTCTACAGCTTCAATGTATTATTTAGAAGGAATCCATTTTGTTTCTCCATTCAACTATGATGAATGGAAACCAAGAATGATAGCACACTTGAAGATCCATGATCTTTTTTTATTGTCATTTTGAAAGAGAGTTCGAATCCCCCGAAGAGAAGATTGATTGGTTAAATAAAGGTGATGATGCCTTTGGAGCAATGATGCTTTCTTTTCCTGCATACCTGAGATTCCATTTCAAATACCGTGATGGTGTTGAAACTCCAAAGGATTTATGGTCTCCAAAGGAGTTATGGGCTCACCTGGATGAAAAATTTGGCAGAAAGAATGAAGGACTTGGTCCTAACCCATTCGAAAGCAAGCAAAGTGATGCATTCGCTCCTCTTGATGGTCTCTCAGATCATGAACTAGTATCATCTCATATTGAAGTTGTTGACAAAGAACTTGTAGATTCTCCACTCATGCTCAAACCTTCTTCTCTTTCTGTGCCAGCTCACACTATAGATATTGTAGAAGGTCTTAAATCCTCTCATGCACTAAAGTCTATTGGTTTGCATCATGATCACATGATTATTTCGGAGGTCAAAACAGCTATTGAAGGTAATGCATTCGCTCCTCTCCAGCTATCTCCTCTTTTATACTACTATATGATCATAATTCCATGCTTTCAGAAGGTTATTGAAGAATATTGCCATTGCCATTCACTTGGGATAATTTCTCATGCATCTACTGGTTTTGATCTCACCTCTCATGGTGCAAAGGAGATCTCAAGAAACCATGATTCAAGTCTTGTATCTAAATTGGGTTCTAAGCAATTACTACTTGGGATAATTTCTCATGCATATGATAGCTTTGATCTCACCCCTGCTGGTTCAAAGGAGATCTCAAGAAACTATTCTTCAAGTCTTAAATTTGATTTGGATTTCAAGCAATTATTAGTTGATGGTTCTTTTCGGCATAATCTCACCCATGATGGTTCAAAGGATAAGACAAAAGACTATCTGCATATTCATGATTTTGATCCTACCTCAACTGATTCGAATCACAGGTTCAAGGATCATCCTCATATTTTTGGATTTTTTCTCATCACATTTGATCTGAAGAGAAAGTACAAGCACATGCTTTTTAAGCATGATCCACTTCTTCCCAAGAAGAAGATACCTCCAGACATATGACCAAGCATCACACCTCCTTGAGTTTGGAGCATTTATTTTTGTGTGTGCCTTACAGTCTGTTTTTGAGGAGGGGGTATGTTTCCCATGAAATTTTCCCACTTCCTTGGTTTATTGACTGTTATTATTCATTGTATTGGGTGACCTTTGGTCTTAGTTACCAGGGCCCATGATGGATTAAGGGGGGTGTTAGGATATTCCTATACTCCATCCTAGTCCCACCAATAGTTTGATCATTTAAATTTTCAGTCATGCAAGCACTTTTAGGGTTTGCATGCATCCCAGTCATTAGTCCAGCACCTAGCCCTCAGTTAGCCAGCCCCCAAGAGCTTCTCACTATTCATTTTTAGCCCTCTAGTTTCTTAATGTGCCATTCTTCCTTGATTTTAGGAACCAACTCGCCCTTCTTCACCTACCAGTTCAGTTGTCTTCAGTTTACACTTAGTTACAGTTAGTGACACTCAGTTACACTTAGTTACACTCAGTTACACTTAGTTACACCTACCATACTCAATTTGACTGATGGTTGACAGTTACTTGAGCATTGATGACTCCACTGATGATGATGAAGACTTTCGGTTGTGCTCTGATGATCATGAGGACACCTAGTTGTGCTTTGATGACACTCTATTGATCTTATGATCACTCTGAGAGGCTAATTCGAATTGCCACCTTAGGCATTCGAATCCTCTCTAACATTGTATTATTTATTTGTCCATATTGTGATTAATTAATTAGTGTGTGTGAAGTATTATTGCTTCTATCCGAGTTCTACTGTACCATATTATTCTGTTGCTCATTATATTGTATTGTTCACTCTTCTTCTATTTTCTTGCTTAATCATAATTACTCTTGGGAGGTATACATCATCTCTTAGATCTGTTGTGAGGATTTTCACACTTCCGAGCATGGAAGTGTCATGTTCCCAAAATTTTTCTATGGTCCAAGGGGGTAATTTTGGCCTAAGTCACCTAGGCAATAATTATTTAATTAATGAGTTAGTGTGGAAATTATCCTATGGAATATGCCTAAGGTTGTATCTGGGTATTAATTGGACTAAGGTGGGCCATGTGAAGATATTAATTCCAAATTTTAATGACTAAGTATTATTAATTAATGGGGAAAATTTTGGAGCCAGGGCTATGGTAGAATAATTATTTAATTATTTTAATGTTGGAGTGTTGGATTATTTAAGTTTAATTAAGATTTGTAATTAGAGTTTCCAATATGTGTGCAAGTGGGCCAAGAGGGCGCTCCCTTGAGGATAATGTTGCTAAATTGGAACGGGAGGTCAGAAAATGGAAATATGGATAAAGAAATTTGTGGATTTAGAAAAGGAACAAAAGAAGGAAAGGTGTAAGAGTTGCTAAAAGAAATAAAATGGAAACAAATCAGAAAAATCAAAGAGGGTGCTTTTGCTAAAAGGAATAAAGGGAATGTCATAGAAAGGAAAGAAGCAAAGGGATGGCAGTTTCCAAATGAAGGAAAGACATCAAGCGAATCCAAAGGAAGGTTACCCACTCTCACAGGTCACCAATCCAAGTAACTTGCTCAATAGTTCAACATGAATTCTATAAAAAAATGCTTCCAAATCCCATTCACATCTTTTAACCATTTGTTAATTGCCTTGAGAGCTTTGAGATACTCATCTGTTGAGTGATGTGCCTCGACACTTCTTGGGAGATGTGCCCCAAGGATTAATAGGTTCCAGTCGAAATTCCATATCTAGAATGATGTTTGGCTTCTGATAAGATCCATGTCAGCCACTATTGAAGTTGATCCAGCTTCCCGAGAAGAGTTCACCATCTAGAAGAGTTTGTGAAGAAGACATTGGAAGATCACTGTAGAAGGAGGCTCTCATTTATGAAGGAGAAGATAAAAAATTCTCATAGATCCCAGTGCTCCCTAATACTATTTTATTCTGACCTCTAGCAGATTCATATCAGTCCCATACTGATATCCAAACCATTCTTCTCTATCTCCAATCAATCCCTTCCCATTGGGAAGAATTCTAGCTATTGGAGGTCCTCTGGTGCACTAAGAGTGCTAATAATTGTAATATTCTCTCAAAATATATTATTTATACCTGAAAGTGAATAATAATTTATATCATATCCTTACCCACGTTAATTTATGATATTATAACAATCTCTAACTTATGGCTTCATCAGTGTTAAAACTAGCTCAATTACTAGCTTTGGAGAGGTGTATTGGATGAATGAGGTAATAAACTTGCAAACTATTCCTAAAATATTCAAATGATACCATATGAAAATTAATAAGTCATATAATATCCATTCATAATTTCATAACATATTATTATAATGTTTTACTACACTTTTACCCTTCAAAATCAAAGACTAGCTCAATAGGTACTTTTAACTAGCTAGTTTTAGCATATCTTACTGTATGATTTCCCTATGATGTAAATTAATGATATGATGGTTCTATGAGGTCCTAATAACACCCTTTAATACCCCTATTCTCTTTTCTTGAGGTTTTGGCTGCATTTCATCCTATTTGGAAAGGACTTGAAATATCCTACCTGAGCAATCCCCAATAGCGCCCTTGGCCCAAATTCTTCCAAATACCTCCAAAAATTCCCAAATCATCAAGTTACTTGTTAAAACATATTTTTTATATCCCCATGACTTATATTTATCCTTTTTTCTCTTTCAGTAGTCCAATTCATGTCTAGTAAACATATGTTGGTGTGCCCAGGAAGCATTGGAGTAGACTTCAACCTGGCTGATGTTCGAAACATAAATGGCCCCAGTAATTTGTGCTTAGTACTTGGAAGAGGCTCTTATTTTTGATACATTTTATACTGCACACATTCATGCAAATTCCAAAACTTAAAACTACCCAAATATCATTCCTAGAACCCTCTCAGTCATCCCTTAACTAGCTTTCCCAAGACTATTTTTGCAACTAGTTTTCCTGTTTACTAGTCAGTGTCTTAAAGTTTTAATTTTGGTTTAAATTTTTAAGTGATATATGATCAGGGATATTATAATGGTATCATAGATCTTTCCTCTACACTTGTGGAAAGAATACTCTCAATTTGTTGGAATTGTATCCATGTCCATGAGCGATGAATAAGATTCTTACTTTGATGATTATTTTTATGACGAGTATGATGAAGATTATGATGAGCAATATGAAGAGTACTAAGAATAGTATGAGGATGTAAATTTCCAAGAAGTAACTTCTGCAAGTATCTCCCATGAGATCATAGTTGGAAGGAGAGACTATGGTTATTCTTATAGCCATATGGATGGAAAAACACTCAGTTGAAGGAATCAAAAGGGATCACTCCAGTACCTCATGGAATACTCTGCCTTAAAGGAAGAGATCCGTGATCTCTTATCTTTTTCGATATTACTTTGAACTTGAGGTAGGTAGGATGATACAAAACAAAAGTATGGTTACATTTACTGTTGAGAATATGTGCAAAGAAGTGGGAACAATATTTTTTCCCCCAGTAGCTAAGATTGAAGAGAAGGACAAAGATGTGTCCTCACAGGCTTGCAAAATCAAGGAAGGAAACCAAGAGCCACCTAGTTCTTCAGGTAGAGAAGAAGGAGAAAAAACTTATATGGAGTTTCAGCCCTGCATGTGGATCCATCCCAATCTCATGGAGAATTGAAGCATAAGGAAGACAAACTTACAGATGTGAGTTTTCATGGAGACTCCAAGGAGGAAAAACATGCCTATGCAAATGTGCCACTTGGAGAGGATGAAAAGGAGCCACAAAAATGTAGTCAAAATTCTAATTTTGAAAAACGTCACTCTTCATTGCAGCCCTTAGAAGGACCCTCCACCTTATATCATGAGGAAAAGTATGAATTGTTGCATCCATCAGAAGAGTAATGCAGCACAGAAGACTGAGAAACATTCAATGAATTTGTTGGTAGCAATGAAGGTGAATGTACCTACAATTTCTTTGTGCGTTATTTTAAGATCAGTAAAGATGATATTGGGTATTTTGAAAGTGGTGAGCCATATTTTGGACCAAATACGAAAGAACACAAATCAGATTTACAATCACCCCTTAAGCTTCACAAGGAAGCAGAAAACAAGCACACATCAGTGGGGTGTGAATCAGAAAATTTGGTAGAAGGACAAGCTATCATAATTCCACCACACAAGGAGGAGAACATAACACATGGAAAATTCTTCAAATCTGAGTTTGATGTTCCTACGTGTCAATTTGATGCGGAAGCCACTTCTGATGAGAAGTTTGGCTTGGTTGAACCCTCAGGATTTGAAATTCATGAATTGGGGAAGGATGGAAATTGGAGAGAAATATTTACTGGTGCACCATATATGAATGAGCACCCAAGTTGCATCCCAAGATGTGATATTAATGATCTTCAATATGAATATCTTGCAACCCCAAGAGATGGATCAAATTCCATAACTTCAATGGAACCACCTAGAGTTGGTCCTAGGAAGCTAGAAGAAGAGGAGGTGCATCTACCTGAACCTCATTTCCTTGAAGAGACATTGAATATGAATAAATGAAAGATCCAAGAATCCCTTCAAACCCTCACTGACACCCATGCCTTAATGAATCATATTTGTTGGAATTTGGGGGATCAGTATTCCATGAGAGACATGGAGGAGTTTCAGGAAGCCATGACAAGCATTAAGAGAAATTTATTGAATCTCCTTTCTAATAGAGACAATTTGCTTGAGCATGTGGAGTTGTTTCATGGTGCATCCTTGAATATGAATATATCAACAAGCTTAATGATGAATTGATAGCCACCCAAGATTCTTTGAGAAGCACTCAAAGTTCCCTCCAAGAATCTAAGAGAGAGATAGTGCAAATTCATGAAAAGTTGCAAAGATCCTCCCTACCCTCCTACACACCATTCATCCAGATTCAATTGGTTGAAGGAATTTCTGATCATAAGGAGGAACCTCTTGAGATGGTGGATCATGAGGATCATTTATTTTTACGTTTGCTTGAGGAGTGTGTAGAACATTTTGATGAGAACCAAGCACTTGATATTTTACTGAGGGAACTTGATTTGTTCCTTGAAGATAGTCACTCTTCCATGGAGAAGTGAGATGAGATGACCCCATTTGGACCATCCAATAATGAAGAAGTTGCAGCCATAAGTTTGGTTACTGAAAGTTGCAGACATCCAAAGAAGGTTCATAGTTCCTTCCCACATGACCTAGATTCAGCCACATCAATGAGGGATGAACATTGGGTGAACAATTTTTTGTTGTTGATGCCACATCTACAACAGGAGGACCACCTTTTGTCGCTATGGGAGATATATCCTATTGTAGAATATATGGCTGATTATAACTCATATAAATAAGCAAGCAAGATTTCTTATTCATTCACTAAAGGGATGGATAGAGGCATCACTGAAAAGAAGAATCTGGAAGGTAAAAGTTTCTTGTCTTTCCGTAAGGAAATTGTTTTTAACTTAGCTTATTTTTATATGATTTGAACGCAACATCAAAGACATATTTTTCAGCCATTAGATATTTTGGAAGAATGTTGCACAATCCATGGGATCCTAACATTTCTTGGGTTGAAATTTTAATTAATATTTGTAATTAGAGCTTCCAATATGTGTGCAAGTGAGCCAAGAGGGCGCCCCCTTGAGGATAATGTTGCTAAATTAGAATGGGAGGTAAGAAAATATAAATATGGCTAAAGCAATTTGTGGATTTAGAAAAAGAACAAAAGAAGGAAAGGTGTAATAGTTTCTAAAAGAAAGAAAATGGAAAGAAATCAGAAAAATTAAAGAGGGCCCTTTTGCTAAAAAGAATAAAGGGAATGCCAGAGAAAAGCAGTTAACAAAGGGATGGTAGTTTCCAAATGAAGGAAAGACATAAAGAAAATCCAAAGGATGGTTACCCACTCATAGGTGACCCACTGTCATAGGTCACCAAGCCAAGTAACTTTCTCAATGGGTCAACATGAATTCTATAAAAGAATGCTTCCAACTCCCATTCACATATTTTGACCATTTGTGAATTGTCTTGAGAGCTCTAAGCTACTCATCTGTTGAGTGATGTGCCTCAACACTTCTTGGGAGATGTGACCCAAGGTTTAACAGGTTCCATCCTACATTCCAGATCCATAATAATGTTTGGATTCTTATCATATCCATATCATCCACTATTGAAGTTGATCCAATTTCCAGAGAAGAGTTCACCATCCAGAAGAGTTTGTGAAGAAGACATTGGAAGATCACTGCACAAGGAGGCTCTAATTTATGAAGGAGGATATTAAAACTTATCATAGATCCTAGTTATCCCTCATAATCTGTTCTTCTGTCCTGTATCAGATTCATATCAGTTCCATGCTGATATCCAGACCATTCTTCTCTATCCCCAGTCAATCCATTCCCAATGGGAGGAATTCTAGCTATTGGAGGTCCTCTAGTGCACTGAGAGTGATAATGATTGTAATATTCTCTAAAAATATCTGATTTCGACCTGAAAGTGAATAATATTTTATATCAGATCCTTCCCCACTTTAATTTCTGATATTGTAACAATCTATGACTTGTAGCTTCATTGGTGTTAGAACTAGCTCAATTACTAGCTTTGGAGAGGTGTATTGGATGAAGGAGGTAATAAACTTGAAAAATATTCCTAAAATATTCAAATTAGACCCTATGAACATTAATAAGTCATATAATATCCATTAATAATTTCAGAACATAGTATTATAATGTTTTACTGAGTTTTTACCCTTTAGAATCAAAGACTAGCTCAATAGGTCGTTTAACTAGCTAGTTTTAGCATATCTTACTATATGATTTTCCTATGTTGAAAATTAATAATATGATGGTTCTATGAGGTCCTTATAACACCCTTTAAGACACCCATTCTTTGTTCTTGATTTTTTGGGTGCATTTCATCCTATTTGGAAAGGCCTAGAAATATCCTACCTGAGCAATCCCCAATAGCGCCCTTGGCCCAAATTCTTCCAAATACCTCTAGAACTTCCCAAATCATCAAGGAAATTGGTGAACCCTTTGTTTTATATCTCAATTATTTATATTCACCCTTTTTTTTTCTTTCATTATTCCAATTCATGTCTAGTAAGCATATGTTGGTGTGCCCAGGAAGCATTGGAGTAGACTTCAGCCCGACTGATGTTCGAAACATAAATGGCCCCAGTAATTTGTACTTAGGACTTGGAAGAGGATATTATTTTTAAAAAATTGGCTGCTTCACACATCCATACAAATTATAGAACCTAAACCTACCCAAATCTCATTCCCAGAACCCTTTCTGTCAGCCCTTGAATAACTTTCCCAAGACTAGTTCTACAACTATTTTTCCTGTTTACTAGTCAGTGTCTTAAATTTTTAATTTTGGTTTAAATTTTTAAGTGATATATGATTAGGGATATTACAGGAAGTATAGAATCTCTCTTGTCCTAGAAGAAAATAATTTGGACAAGTATGTTAGTGAGGAGGTTCCAACACCAGAGGGAGATGAAGCAAAGACTATCCACAAGAAGAACTTGGTCAAGGACAAGAAGATTATTGCAAACTCCATTAAATATCATCTCATCTTTGATGTGTCATACTTTAAGACACCCAAAGATATGTTCTATTCTTTTATGACGTTATTTGAAGGGAATACAATCAATCAGAAGATGAATTTAAAGAACCAACTCAAGAATGTGAAGATCCAACCTTCAAATACCGTGCAATCCTACTTCACAAGGATCTCACAAATCAGGGGGGGACTTGAAGCGATAGAAGACAAAGTGGAAGAATGAGAGATCGTTATGAACACCTTGAATGGTCTCCCAAGATCATGGGACTCATTCATTCAAGGAATATGTTCCATAAAGAAGTTGATCACTTTCAACAGACTATGGGAAGAATGCACTCAAGAAGAAGCTCAGCTAATAGCAAGAGAAGAGAAGATGGGAACAAATGATGATCAAGCTCTCACAGTTCACACTATAAGAAATAAAAACAAGAGGGAGGACCACCATAACATAAGACAAAGGATACCCAGAAGATATCTATTCAGTGTTAGATGTTACACATGTGATGAGAAGGGACACTAATCCAAAAATTGTCCCAGAAACAAAGGATCCTCCGAGAACAAAAACAAGAAGAGGCATCATGCTCACACTATTGAAGATGATGAAACCTCAAACAAAAGAAGATTCTTCAAGTGATGAAGAATATGTATTGTAATGAAGGTAACCATTTACAAGGGTTCATTCAAAAGTTTCCACCTCATAAGGTGAAGCTAGAGATGACTTTAAATATTACATGAAAAGAATAAGAGAAGCTACTATAGAGTTGGACTCCAAAAAAAAAAAAAAAATCGATTCTCTATGGAAGCCTCTCATCCATTTCAGCACTGGTTAGGATACATAAGAAAGGACACACAAAGTCTACTCTAGTACAAAGAACAAGTGTAGAATACTTGCTGAACATTTCCAATCATGAGCAAAAAAGGCACAGGATCTCAAAATCAGACAATGAAGAAGAACACACTGTCAGAGACTCCAGTAGTTCATGTAAGGAAGCAAAGATGAAGAGGGAGTCCACCCAAAAACCAAACAAAGATAAGTATTTGAATTGTCATTTCTTGCATGATATTGTTCATTTGTGTACATACTTATGTTCCTAGATTTAGGATGAGTATTATGCATGTCATAGAATTTGAATTAATGAACTGAATACTACAAATATGCATGTGATGGGTAAGTGGCCTATGGTATTGTACAACCTTCCATTGATACTTATATAAAATGAAACCTCTTTGCTGACATGTTGGGAGTAGTGCACGCTCTTAACAATGTTCTGGTAGATATGGAAGGAATCTAGAAAGTTGTCGTATGAATGCGGGATATGGATGAAAGTTGTGTTGAAGCCTTGGCTAAGATAGTTTCATGGGTATGTGACCTATGTCTTTATGCATAAGAATTTTCTCTGAAAATTATGAAATTTTTATAATCATACAACTGAATTTGACTTGTAGGAAAGATCATGCACCATCACTTACAAGATAATAATGACGAGACTTGTTATGTAGAACAAGTGACGACGGTTTAGGAGACAATCCAAGAATATCATGAATACCGTGACATAACATAACTACAAGAACCTATAGATCCACACTGTGAGAAGAAATACCACAAAACAAGACCAGCATGGGCATGAGAAGAAATAAAAGATGCAGATAAGTATTGTGCTCCAGAGGGGATGCACAGAGAAAGAAAGAGACCTAGACCATACTCCAACTATGTAGCCCTTCTATGTGACATCTTTAAGAAAGAACCTTCCAACTATGAAGAAGCAATAGAGAATAAGGAATGGAAGGATTTCATGATCAAGGAGTACCAGTCGATTATGAAGAATGATGTCTAGGAGATAGTTCCGAGACCAGAAGGGAAGTCTGTTGTGACTTCAAAGTGGATCTACAAGATCAAGCATGCTACATATGGTAGCATTGAAAAATGCAAATCAATATTTGTGGCAAGTGGCTTCTCCTAGAAGGAAGGAATAGACTATGAGGAGACATTTGCACCTATAGCAAGATACACTTCCATCAATTTATACTTGGATTAGCTGCAGTAATGAAATGGAAAGTACACCAGATGGACATCAAGACATCATTCTTGAATGGTGTAGTTGAAGAGGAAGTGTAAATGGAGCATCCACTGGGATTTGAGACACGTGACAGACAGACTCATGTGTGCAAGTTAAATAAATTTGTGTACGGATTGAAGCAGGAACCCAGGATGTGGTACGACAGGATGGACAGTTTCCTAATGAGCTTAGGGTTTACCGAGAGTAAAGCATAGTCCAACCTTTAATTCAAGGTTGAAGGTGGAAGACCAATGATACTTATGCTATATGTATATTACCTGTTTTCGACAGGTGAGGATGATCTCATTGCAGATGTAAAGAGGAGGATTTCTGTAGAGTTTGAGATGAAGGACCTGAGGATGATGCATTATTTCTTAGCCACGAGGTGTGGCAGAGTGAGAATGGAATCTTCCTTGGTCAAGGAAAGTATGCAGTGGAGACTCTAAAGAGGTTCCGAATGATGGAATGCAAGGCAATGGCTACACCAATGCAATCAAACTTGAAGATACTGTATGATTCTTCATCAGAGATAGTTGATGCAACGATGTATTGACAAATGATTGGTTTGTTGATGTACCTGATGAACACGAGGCCAAACATATGCTTTGCTGTGAACACCCTGAGCCAGTTCTTGATGGATCCAAGACATGTTCACCTGATTTTTGCAAAGCATATATTGAGGTACCTGAAGGGTACAGTTTACTATGGGCTCAAGTATGAGGCGAATCAAAAGATTAACCTGCATGGTTAGGTTGATTCGGATTGGGTAGGCAATGCCACAGATAGAAATAGCACTTTAGGATGTTGCTTCAGTATGGGATCCAATATCATCTCTTGGTTTAGCAGGAAGCAATCATGCGTGGCAATGAATACAGCCGAAGAAGAGTATGTTGTAGCTTGTTCGGCTAGTTGTGAGGAAGTATGGATTTGGAAGCTACTATCATATTTGTTTGATCTCTAGCTCGAGGTGGCTTGTATCTTATATGACAACCATATTTTTGTGAAGTTTTTTGAGAACTCGGTGTTCCACTACAAGTCGAAGAACATTGAGATCAAGTACCACTATATCCAGGATATGGTGTAGAGAGGAGCCATGAAGCTCCAGTATATGGCGACAAATGAGCAGATAGCCAATGTGTTGACGAAGCCATTAGCCTGAGTGAAGTTTGAGTACTTCAGAGAGAATCTTGGTGTTATCCATATTGAGGTTCCTCGAAAGAGGGAGTGATGATATCGGAAGATGCAGATGCACTGGAGTTGTTTCTCACATGGTGGAAGACGTAGGTGGCCCTGGGACGTAATGCACCTGGGGTGCTCTTGACTGTACTCCCATGCTAGATAATACGTAGAGTTGGTTCTTGCATGGTGGAATATGTAGGTGGTCCTTGGGACATAATGCACCTTGTGTGCTCCTGACTATACTCCCATATTGGATACGTTAAGAGGTACACCAATCAGAAAGACACTTTGTGTGCACCTAGGCAGGATCTCGCATGGTGGAAGATGTATATGGTACTTGGGACATAATGCACATGGGTGCTCTTGACTGTGATCCCATGTTGGTAGACGCGGGCTAACAGTTGAGAGACATAATGCACATGGGGTGCTCCTGGGTTGTACCCACTGGGTGGGAGACGCAGGTGGTCTGTTGGACATGAGGTGTGCATATGGGTTGTGCTTCATGTGTGATGAGATGATATGGATATGATGAGATTATAGTAGGAGACATAGGTGATTGTTGTGGAAATGTAATGTGTGGTACTGGGATGTACTTACTTGAGGGATTTCTCGTCGATATGATGAATACCTATATGAGATCCAGGCCTTCATCCATCATGAAAAAGGGTTGGCTTTGTAGAAATTCTTATGACAAATAGATTCGAGAGATGTCACTAATCAAGATCAATGGAATGAGGATTGTTGTAGCAATGACGATGATGATCCAGTGTTGATGATGATGTTCCATCATTGAAGATGATCTAGCGATGATGACATTGTCCAGAATTGTGTCTAGGGTGATGATGACTGTGGCGATAGAATACCTTCCTAGTTAAGAGGGAGTGTTGTTGTAAATGTAACTTCAGAAGATATTCATTTGTATTTTATATTGGTATTATTATTGTATTTTATTTGTATCTCTGATGGAGATTTTTTTCCTCCATTCGGGGATGTCATTATTATGTTTGGTCATGCAAATTCATTGAGGTAAAACCTCCATTGTAGTTCGGGGCATTAGATCCCCTAAAGTCAAATGTAAAAGGTATTATTGAGTCTCCCTAGGACAAGTTAGCCTAGTCAGGTTAGTGATAGCCTAGTCAGGTTAGTGAGGCCGACCTAATTGTGAATTAGGTCACCACTAACATATAGTATAAATAGAGAGATTTCTCTCTCATTTGGACACACCACTCACTCACTCAAGTTCGCATAAGCAAAGAGAGAAGACAAGTTAGCTGGAGGAGAAAGAGAGAAGTTGCAAAAGACATATATTTGGTTTTTCCATTTTTCTTGATATTGTATTAGGGATGATTCTATCTTTGAGGAAGTTGCGGGTTTTTCTCCTTTATGGTTTCCCCAAGGAAAACTATTGTGTCTATTGTGTTTTGTTGTGCTTGTTATTTTTTCAGTTAAAGATCCTAGATAATTTGAATTGAAGTGCAAACTCTAACACCTCATTTTCAAGAAAAGAGCATATACATATTGAACTGTTAGGAAAAGAAGAAATGGGTATGAAATCAATTGATATTTTGACCAATAAGTGTAGAGGAACCCCTTTAGGTGATCCATGTATATATTTGTATTCCTCTATGATATTTTCCGCTTTCTTCTACTATGTAGAAAGGCCTCACATCAAGGTTGTGATAATTGAAGTGACCTTCCATGTAGCTTTTGACCAAACCATGAAGAGGAAAAAAATCCCAGTCTGAGAGAATTCCTTCTGACAATGCTTTGCTAAGATCAAGAAACTAGAGTAGTGGGAAATACTGTGGGTACCTTATAGAGTTGAAATCCCAAATTAATGATGAGACTACAAGTCCTGGACTCATAAAAAAAGTAAATTTTCACATGCAAGATTGTCCTAAAAGAATATCATGAACTTAAAGTGGGAAACATTGCACAGTTTCTCATCTTTGAAGGGATTGATGCCATAACATAGACGAAATTGTTGACTAACACAGATAGCTCATCCCTTATTCAACCAACTGATGGTATATGTTTGGGGTTGTGGTGTTGTTGGCCTCTTCAATATCTTGATGACCTCGAATTATATTTAGGTTATTTTGGATACCATTATCAACAATGAAATGGATATGAGTCCTCTTCACACACATATATGAATGGATGAGGTGCTCCCTTTTCTTTGGATACTTTAGATTTTCTAGTTGGATCTTTTTGGTTGTAATGGTTCCTCTAGTTTTAATGTTAATGAAATGCTTTACTTTATCTTTCTTTGAATCATATCTTGATCTAGGTCTGTCTCATAGGATTTCATCTCATCCAGTAGTGATGAGTGACATTCATTGGTGTTATGTCAGGGGCTTCTATGGAACTCACACCACTTTCCAATGTCCTTCAACTTCTAGTTACCCTTCTTTACCTATAGCTTGGACTATTTGTCATGAGATTGGATATCCTTCCTCTTTCTTTGTTCATTTATTTAGGGCCACAATTGCTAGGATTCTTCTACATTTGAATTGCAAACCTAAAATCCCACTTATTTTTTGCTTGAAGTTTTGCTCAATTTCGACAATGATATCAATAAGTGGCTCCTAGTGAGGAGATTTCCAAGAACATAATCTCTCATTAGATGTAGTTATGTAGGCTATTGTAGTAATTTATGACCAAGTTCCATTCAAAGTATCTGATACCTAACTTTGAGTGTAAGGTATGGAATATATTGGTGAACTATGACACCATATAGTCTCTCTTCTGGAACATAGTTATCCATCTCGTGTTGTAATGACCCCATTCAAATAATTCATGATAGGAAAATTCCACCAATCCTACTAGTTCCCTAGGTTGGATGGAGACATTGGGATTTGCAATAAGGGAGCTAATAAATGATGTTTATACATTAGAATGGAATAAATATTTATTAAAGGATCTAAATAAATAAATACAAGGGAAAATCAAAGTGGCAATTGATCATGAAGACACATGGAGGATGTGGGACCCACACAATCTAGATTTTATATGTCACATGGCATCCTCCTCTTATCAATTCGAATCCATAAGAATTCCAACGTTCTTGGAATGATTTGGAAGGATCATACACTTGGAAATATGCATCATAGGTCGAATTGGGATGGAAGTGTAAATCCCATGGAAGAGGAAGAGTCAAATGAGAGTTTCTTGGACACTTGGGATAGATTCCCTAACCTCTATGACAACAATGATGAAGAAGCTAAGATACCTATGACAAATTTCAGACCTTATTGCTCACATCTTACCAATATGACATGTCGGGCCTAAAAATAGCCTCCAAGGGAGTGCTCATGGGAGTTAGAGAAGCTCAAGAGATTCCTACTCGAATTGGTGGAAGGTGGCAAGCTAGGAAGTGGAAGACAAGTGGCAAATCTTGGATCCCTCCCTAATTCGAATTGGATTGGAGTCTATGGATGGAATTTGAACCTTATAAGGATAAGGATGTTTATAAAATATAGGTATCAAGTAAGAGAAGGGATTTTGATAATTTTTCAGAATTTTCATTTGAGAGGAGAGCTAGTGGAGTGCTACTCTACTTTCCTTAGCACCAATTTCGAGGGTGAAAGATTCCCATCCTAGTTGGTAATTGGAAAGTCCATTAAGAACATTCATTTGGAGACTCAATGGAGTCTTATGTTGCATATTCAAGCTATAAGGAAGCTCGTGGTCACTTCTAGTTCAGCTTGTTTCTCCAACCATTTCAAATTTTCTCAACATATTCATGATCCTTGAGGTGGGGCGCACTTGGTGAGCTGTTGTTCTCTTTAAGGGAGCTTCTAATGACCCATTATTTTATCATATAATTTAAATGATATTTTATTCATATTAATAATATCTTCAAGTATATATTCCAAGTGGAACTATGTAAATCTGATCATTAATGAGAAAATGGTGCCATTTTCCTCACTATGTTGATGTATGTCAATGATATGCTAATATATTTGAATGGAAAAGTGAAAAACTGATGAATTAGTGATGTACGGACTATTAATAATATGTTATACAATTTTCATGTTTATTGCATAAGATTTTGGAGTCATATTGTTCAATTTCATAGCATTTGGAGAAGATTACCTATCATTTCCCCCAAGGTCGAAACTAGTCTTTTTGTATCTGATTTGAGAGGGTTGTACTAGACTTAAAAAACTAAATGGTGATGCATATGAGATAATATTGATTTCCCCTAGATATATCCTTCCCTTTTTCTAAAATTTGAGAGGGTGCAATAGAATTTGGAGATCCATTTCCAACACCTACCCAATGGGGAATTGAACCACTAATTACTAGTCAAATTCCCTACATTGGCCAGAATTCAAAGGAGAGTTGAAGAATCCTTTTGAAGACTCTAAATCATCCACAAACCTCATAATCATGTCCTAATACCATCCATATACCTTATGTAACAATTTGGGAGAATTTGGAGCCATTTGGAGATCAAGAAACCAATACTAGTTAAGGGTCAAACTAGTGGAAAAATTGAAATTTTCACCATTTTAATAAATTTCTAAAAAGGGACATTACAGGTGGTATTAGAGCATGGTCATTGCACCTTATTTGGATGACCATTAACAAGGACAATAATTCTAGGACCACCCTTAGAACTTGAAACTGGAAATGTTTTTGTTGAAGAGGAAAACGTAGGAAAGTAAGTGCATTTTGAGGAAACTATGGCTAGGGATGAGAAGGGAACCTCAGATGAGAGTGAGGAGTTTAGGAAAATCATGAAACCCTTTTTTAATACATGACCACATAGATGATCAAAGTATCCTAATTGTTGTCTAGCCAACTTGGAAGCAAAGGGGAAAGAGGAGGCAGCAGTGGTTTACATTTCGAGGAAAAGAAGGCAATGGGTGAAGGTATCTTCTCAAAGACAGGAACTCATAATAGATCTCATGAATTTCTGAGTGCAAAAAGACCTACCACACCTAAATTTCTTGATTCCAAATAAAATATTAATACTCCATATGATATGAAAGAGATTCTAATCAAATGGAAAAATTTGAGTGAAGACTACGTAAGTACCCTACCATTTGATCAATACTTTGTTGTCTCAAACAAGCTCAAGATGAGGGAAGGTAATAGGAATCCCTTTCAAAATAGAGAATTGAATTATGCCATAAGTAAAATTCCACTTCCCACCTTTGATGACTCATCTCAAATTTCTGAAAACACTTGGGTACAAAAACTAGATGTGTATTTTCAGCTGAATCCAATGGTGGAAGAGGATGCCTTAAAAATGGTCATTTTGCATCTTGAAGGGGAAGCCAATGATTGGTGGTTCCATGGTCTGAAAACCTTGGGACATGATCAGGTTACAACATATGGATAATTTTTTAACAGTGTATTATAAATATTTGAGCAAAAAGATCCAGAATTTCCTTTCAAAGAACTAGCTCAATTGAAGCAAGTTGGAACCCCTGCTGAGTATATGTTGGAATTCCAAAAATTATCAGTTAAGGTGGCTGATATATCTATGGTGAGTTTAGTATTACTCTTTATTGAAGGTTTGTATGAACCCTTAAAAGGTCTATTTAAGGCCCACAAACCAAATTCATTGAAGGATTCCATGAACTTGGCAAGAGATCTACAAAATGCGCTACCTTGGACAAGGTTTCCTCCCAAGCCTAACTTCCCTTCCAAATTCATATTTGAAAAGAAGCCTTGGAAAAGAGATGCATTTGAAAAGAATAAGAAAGAGGGAATAAAAATGGAAGAACTTAGAAGAAATAAATTGTGCTACACATGCTTTCAACCATGGGCACCAGGGCATAAATGTACTAAGGGAAAAGCACAATACATTGAAGTATTTTCTAATAATGATGAGTATGAATGGGGTATGGAGGAAGAATGACATATTTCAGATCAATAAGAGGGATATGATACAGCAAAAGAAGGGAAACAAGAAGAAAAGCATCCTTCACCTAACAAAGCAAGGATGGCAGTACTTTCAACAATGCCTTGTTATCACACTATTCTATGCAAGGGAGTGGTACAAGGACAAAGGACCTTGGTATTGGTAGATGGAGGAGCCACACATAAATTCATTGATGCAGACATGGTAGAGATAAGGGAGATACCTATTGAACCATTCGATGGTTTCACAGTCATCATTCCAGGTCACAACACTATGGAGTGCAAAACACAGGTTCCAAAGCTGCAAATCACCATAGGTAATTACACTTTTTTGGATAGATTTTATGTGGTTGATGTTGCTGATACTAATGTGGTTTTGGGATTGCAATGGATTTACTATATAGGGGAGCATACAATGAAATATAAAATTCTTGAAATGAGATTCCAAGATTTAAAAGGAATAATAAGGGTTGTGAGAGGGCAGCACACCTATCCAAATCAAGTAGTGACCTCCCACAGTATGAGATCCATATTTAGGAATGGAGACATAGAATGGGTCTGAATGTTTCATCACCTCTACCAAGCAAAACATAAAGGTTGTTGAACACCCAAAGGAGATAGAGGAACTACTACAAAAGTATGAAATTTGTTTTGGAGACCTTCCACATGGTAGATCACCTGATAGGACGGTTGAGCACAACATTGTTTTGGAGGAGGGTACTTCACCCATACAAATACCACCCTACAAACATCCAAAAAAATTCAGAGATTAAAATGAAAATGCCATCCAAGAATCCTAGAGTTGGGACTCATTAGACCAATATATAGCCCTTATGCCTCTTCAGTAGTGTTGGTGAAGAAAAAATATGGAACCTTAAGGATGTGCATAGACTTTAGAGCTTTGAAAACGAAGACAATCAAGAATAGGTATCCTATCCATAGAATTGATGAGCTCATGGATGAGCTAATTGGGGCAAAATATTTCTCCAAAATTGATCTTAGACCAGGTTACCATCAAATTCAAATGAAGGAAGAAGATGTGAAAAAGACTGCTTTTCAATGTCACTATGGCCACTTTGAATTTCTTGTTATGCCTTTTGGATTAACTAATGCTCCGTCCACATTACAAGCATGCATGAATAGGATATTTTGAAATCAACTTAGAAATTTTTTTTTGGTTTTATTTTATGACATTCTCATTTACAACAAAACTTGGGAAGAGCATTTGCATCATTTAGAGGTTGTGCTAAAATTTTTGCATGAACAGTCCTTGTTTGCTAAGTTGTCTAAATGTGAATTTGGGATGAAGGAAATATTTTATCTTGGGTACATTATTGTACAAGAAGGAGTGAAAGTGCACATGGAAAAAATAAGGGCTATCCTTGAATGGCCAACACCAAAAAACATCATAGAATTAAGAGGATTCATTGGAATATGCACCTATTATAGGAAGTTTGTGAAAGGATTCTCCAAATTGACTTCTCCACTCACTAATTTGACAAAGAAATATGATTTTAGGTGGGATGAAGAGGCTGAAAATGCCTTCCAAAAAATGAAATAGGTAATGAGTAGTTGTCCAGTACTTGCATTACCTGATTTTTCTAAACCTTTTGTTTTGGAATGTGATGCTTCAGGTGAAGGGATATGGGATGTCCTAAAGGAAAATAAACACCCTATAGCCTTTGAGAGTAGAAAGATGCAGCCACATGAGAAGCTTTACTCCATCTGTGACAAATACATGCTGGCCATCATGCATGCCTTGGCCAATTTTAGACAATACTTGGTGGGAAACAAGTTTGTGGTGAAACTGATCACAACAGTCTAAGGCACTTCCTCACTCAAAAGGATCTTAATGAAAGGAAACAAAAGTGGGTAAGAAAGATCCAAGATTCTGATTTTGATATTAAATATGTAAAAGGGAAGAATAACATTGTATTATATGAATTATCTATAAGACCTTCCTTTTCTCTCATGGACATTTCAAAAGATTGGAAAAATATGCTAATGGTTGAATATGCAAAAGATAGTTTTGCCTATGATGTGTTAGATGGGTTCAAAGGGTATGATAACTACAATATTTTGAATGGGCTGATATATTATAAGGGAAGAATTTATTTTGTTCAAAATTCAAAACTCAAGTACAAGATTTTGCAAGAAGCACATGATTCCCCCCTAGCTGGCCATCCGGGGATCTTAAAAAATTACACGCAATTAAGGAAAAGGTTTTTTGGGAGAGGGATGAAGGAATATGTTCTAAAATATGTGAATGAATGTAAGGTATGTCAAAAAAACGAATCTGAACTCACATTCTCAGCTGGTTTATTGCAACCATTGCCCATTCCAGAACAAAAATGGAACAGTATCTCAATGGAATTCATCATAGGTTTGCCCAAATATTTGGGAAATGATTGAATATGTGGTAGTGGATATGCTGAACAAATTTTGCTCATTTATTTTTTTGTTACATCATATTTTAGTTCTATACAAGTGGATGATATATTTTTTAAATAAATCTTCAGATTGCATGGGATCCCCAAGAGCATTGTAAGTGATAGAGATAGCAGATTCATGGGTACTTTTTGACAAGAAATTTTCAGATTGGTGGGAACTCAATTGACTCCAAGCACAAGCTATCATCCACAAAATTATGCCCAAACAAAGAGATTTAATCAATGGTTGTAAGGGTACCTAAGTAACTAAGCGGGAGAGCAACAAAAAGCATGGGTAAAGTGGATACACTTGGGTGAGTTTTGCTACAACACCACTTTTCATATGCCAATAGGAATGTATCCTTTCAAATAATTATATGGTTATGAAGCACTCACCTTTTTTTAGCATATATTTGGTGATAGTAGAGCCCCAAAAGCCAAATATTGGGTGGAAGAGAACCAAGAAATTTTAAATCTTTTGAAAGACAACTTGTAGGTTGCCCAAACTCAGCAAAAACAATATGCAGATCGAGATAGGGAAGAAATGACCTTTCAAATCAATTATTTGGTATATTTGAGTTTGCATCCATATAAACAAACATATTTGAAAAAGAAGGGAGCAGAGAAGCTAAAACCAAGATATTATGGCTCATACAAGGTAGTTCGGAAGGTTGGGGAGGTAGCATATGAGTTAGAACTTTCGGAAGGAAGTAAAATCCACAATGTATTTCATGTTTCATGTCTTAAGAAGGCTATTGGTAAAAAAAATTTCATTTTAGAAACACTTCCTCATTTTGATGATCAACGTCAGCTCATACTTGTTCCAGAAAAAATTTTGAAGACAAGGGAAAGAAGATTAAGGAGCAGAACTATCAAAGAGTAATTGGTACAATGGAAGGATCTCCCAAGTAAAGATTCCACATGGGAAGAGGAACAAATTTTGCAGCATCCAAATCTAAAATTGTTTTAGGACAAGCAATCTTGGGTGGGGAGGACTGTAATGTCCCCATTCAAATAATTCATGACAGGAAAATTCCACCAATCCTATTGTTTCCATAGGTTAAATTGAGACATTGGGATTTGTAATAAGGGAGATAATAAATGATTTTTAGACGTTAGAATGGCATAAATATTTAATAAAGGATATAATTAAATAAATAAAAGAGAAAATCAAAGTGGCAATTGATCATGAAGACACATGGAGGATGTGGGACCCACATAGGCTAGATTTTCTATTCCACATGGCATCCTTTTCTTGTCAATTTGAATCCATAAGAATTTCAATGTTCTTGGGATGATTTGGAAGGCTCATACACTTGGAAATATGCATCATAGGTCGAATTGGGATGGAATTGTAACTCCCATGGAAGAGGAAGAGT
This sequence comes from Larix kaempferi, assembly GCA_027924585.1. Lineage (NCBI taxonomy): Eukaryota > Viridiplantae > Streptophyta > Pinopsida > Pinales > Pinaceae > Larix > Larix kaempferi. The sequence goes on along the minus strand of BSBM01000308.1, from coordinate 6,758,820 downwards.
CAAATGAGAGTTTCTTGGATACTTGGGCTAGATTCCCTAACCTCTATGACAACAATGATGAAGATGCTATGAAACCTATGAAAAATTTCAGACCTTATAGCTGAAATCTGACCAATATGACATGTCAAGCCTAAAAATATCCTCCAAGGGAGCACTCATGGGATTTAGAGAAGATCAAGAGATTCCTACTTGAATTGGTGGAAGGTGGAAGGCTAGGAAGTGGAAGACAAGTGGCAAATATTGGATCCCTCCCTAATTCGAATTGGCTTGGAGTCTATGGATGGATTTCAAAAATTAGAAGGATAGTATGTTTTTAAATACGGGATCAAGTAATAGAAGGTATTTTGATCATTTTCATAATTTGCATTTGAGAGGAGAGCTAGTGGAGTGCTACTGTACTTGCCTTAGCACCAATTTCGGGGGTGAAAGATTCCCATCCTAGTTTGTAATTGGAAAGGCCATTCATAAATTTCATTTGGAGCTTAAATGGAGTCTTATGTTGGATATGAAAGATACAGGGAAGCTCGTGGTCACTTCTAGTTTATCTTGTTTCTCCAACCATTTTCAGTTTTCTCAACATATTCATGATCCTTGAGGTGGGGAGCACTTGGTGAGATGTTGTTCTCTTTGAGGGATATTATAATGCCCCATTATTTTATTATATTATGTAAATTCTATTTTATTCATATTCATAATATATTCAAGTCGATATTCCAAGTGGAAATATGTAAATCTGAACATTAATGAGCAAATGGTGACATTTTCCCCACTATGTTGATGTATGCCAATGATATTTTGATATATTCGAATGGAAAAGTGAACCAATGATGAATTAATGATTTATGGACTGTTAATAATCTTTTATACAAGTTTCATGTTCAATGCATATTATTTTGTAGTCATATTTTTCAATTTCATAGCATTTGGAGAAGATTGCCTATCATTTCCCCCAAGGTCGAAACTAGTCTTTTTGTATCTGATCTGAGAGGGTTGTATCAGACTTAATAAAATAAATGGTGATGAATATGAGATCATATTTGTGTACCCTATATATCCCCTTCCTCTGTTATTAAATTTTAAATGGTCCAATAGCATTTGGAGATCCATTTCCAACACCTACCCCATGGGGAATTGAACCCCTAATTGCTAGTCAAATTCCCTACATTGGACATAATTAAAAGGAGAGTTGCAAAAGACTTTTGAAGACTCTAAAGAATCCATGAACCTAATAATAATGTACTAATACCATCCATGTACCTGCTTAACAATTTGGGAGCATTTGGAGTCATTTGGATATCAAGAAACCAATACTAGTTAAGGGTCGAACTAGTGGAAAAATTGAAATTTTCACCATTTTAATCAATTTCTAAAAAGGGACATTACACTTGTACTTGACATCTTAGTTTCTAACAAGGTAGAGATATTCCTTGAGTTAATCAACCAAATAATCCCAAGTTGATTTTATCCTTTATGATTTGGAATCTTATCTCACATGCCTCTCCTATTAACCATAGCACCAATATTTGACATCAAGGAGGGACTTAAGAAGTACATAGGTGATATTTGCTTTGTTAATTTTTTTTTGAAGAGAGTAATAATCCTCTAATATATTTAAACATTTATCCAAATCATCTACATATGTATGGCATTCAAATAAATGAATGTCAAATTTAACTTGTACCTTGAATAATATCTTACCTACAAAATGGTTTCTATTTAAATATGCATTTGTTGTTGTTGGTAGTCATCAAAGGACATGGGGAAATTTATCCATATTCTCATTCCTTTTTTTATGAGGGATTCCTTGATAAATAAATTAATAGTACCTACTAATCCATCATATACCTTTTGTTATACCATGTGAGAATGATTGGGCCAATGAGGGTGATTCTCCCCAAGATAAATTAGTTTGAGACCCAACTCTTGATACCAATATCTAATTGGGGACACGTGCTAAAAAAAAGAAGAGAAGATTGGTTTGATACCAATCATTTGGTTTATTTAGAGAATTAAATGAATCTATAACTATAAAATAAAAACACACACAAAAATATTTTTTAAAGAGAACAATAGTACAATAAAACCCAAATTCTCCTAACGAATGGAATGTAAAAACATTGTAAACTTCAAAGCATTACAAACTCTCTCAAATGGTAGTAACATATCTTTGAAGATAAATGTGTCAACTTCACGCATTCATTAAAGCACATTAAAAGAGGAAAAAAAGTTCCTTTTAACATAAAGTGTTAAACCCTAAGAGCAAAAACCCCTAAATATCCAAAACCCTAACACTAGGAGTTAAATTGGAAAAATCAATGTGGGTGATGACTAGTCTAGTTGATATATCAAATTCCCGTTGGCTCAACTTCCACATAAAAAATCCATTTGGGAGCATGATAGATCATTATAAATATATAAAGGAGAATAATAATTTTTTTATAGGATAACGAAATCATTTGGAAACCCTAATTGGTAATAGGTTCAAAAAACATTATTTAGGGCTTAAAAAAAAATCTGAAAATTTGGGCCCTGGAAAATTTGTAGAAAACCTACAAAGTTGTGGACCCATTATAAATAAGTGGAATAGGTGGGAGGACACCATTATCCACAAGGTGAGGATCTCGATCAAATGCGGCCCTTTTATATGAGATATTGGATATGAAATTTGATTTCCTCATTCTCCAAAAGAAATCATATGTATATTGGGTCATTAGGAAAAAGATCACATGGTATCAAATAAATTGAGTTTTTGACCTGGAAGTGTAGAGGCACCCCTTTAGGTGAGGCACATATATATATTTATTCCTCTACAATATCTTACACCTTCTTTGTTGTGTAGAGAATAATCATGATGAGGCTCTAGCAATTGTAGTGACCTTCCATCCACCTTTTGATAGAACCATGACGAGGATAACTTTTCCAGTCTAAGGGATTACCTTCTAACACTGCTTTTCTGAAATCAAGGAAATTATAATAGTTATAACTACGTGGAATACATTGTATAGGTTTACTCCCAAAGGAAACAGGAAATTATAGGGCTTGGACATATAAATAATATGATGTTTCCACCCATAGAGTTGTCTTAAAATAACACCACAAATTTCAAGTGGGGCAACATCAAACAATACCTCATCTTTGAAGGGCCTGATTCCATAGCATAGTCGACATTAATGATTGATGTGGATGTATTGTCCCTAGATTAATATATTGATGGTGTATGGTCGAGGGTGTTGTAATGTATGCAGCTTTAATATCCTTATGACCTCTACCGATGTCTAGTTATGTTGATATCACTATCAATATTGAAATGTAGCAGAGTCCCCTTCACACACATATATGAATGGAATAGGTGATCCCCTTCCTCTATATCCTCTAGCTCTTATAGTTTTATATTCATGGTTATTTTTATAGCCAAAATTGGCACTTCTCCGTCTGTGACGACACTTACATCTTTTGGTCTCATGACAACACTTCATGAGATTACTGTGAGTCACAAAAAGGAAATTTGTGGATGGAAGAGCCATATTTGGGACTTTATATGGATGTAATTACCTAATTCATGGCCCATTTACCTTAGGAACAATTTTGGAGACCAAAACTTCACCAGAAAACCCCTAGAAAAGGTTGTTTTTGACCATTTTTACACAAAAACGTAGGTTGCATATGGTAAAAGCCGCATGTTTCCCAAAAAATACGCAGGTTTCATATGGTAAAATTCATGGGTACCCTCTATTTTTTTATGTGCAAAGCTGCGGGTACCTCATAAACACTAAAAAAGTATATAAAATTGTGAAAAAATGGTTCATTTTGGGTATTTTTTGAACCTCCTCTTCGGTTGTAACTACTTCCTATTCAACCATATCTTCTTCACATGCTATATAAGAGAGGGAGAGGGAACATTAAAGGATACCAAGCCCATTATAATGTTATGTTGGAGGAATTGAGACTCACATCCCCCTCACTTGTGCCCTAGTTTTTTGTAAACCCTAGCACATCTTATCTGAGGTTGGGATCCTTGGAGAAGAGGAGCATGAGACCTCGAATCTCGATTTCATGAAGTGTCATGCTTGAAGGAAGGTATAATTTTATGTACTTGATTCATTCATTAATTATTATTGGACATTCTTCCCTTTCCAAATAGATTTGTTCATGTATGTTTCAAATCTGATTACAATTTGATGTTTTATTATCATATAAATATCAATGTTTTATTATCATATAAATATCAATGTTTTATTTCTAGTTAAATTGGTTTGAGGAAGGTTTGTAGTTGTTTTGTAGGTTTTTCCATTGGAGAGTAAGAAAAGAGGTTTGGATCAAACTTATGAATAAGGTACATATCCTCCTAACCCTAATCTCTTTGCGTAATAATTGTACTTGCAAAACCTTGTATGTTTATCTTTTACCCCTGTACGTTGGTAGTCTCACCCCTACTATATGACATTTTTCCTAACAACATAACTAGCGAATCCACTAAGGAGAATCCTATATACTTTGGGGTATCCAAGGGAATTTTTCCAGTATATTTGAAGGTCTGAGTTTAATTTCATGTTAGGATCAGTCATTAAGCTTTGTTAGCCTTTTCCTTGCTCAGTTGGATGTTTGCAATTTTTTGGACTTTTTTGCATACTCGCGAGTTTGTAGTACTTACAGTCGTGAGTATGAGATATATTCATGGGTTTAAGAATTTTATACCCATGGTTCCCGCACACATGTATCCTTACATAGTCACTGGTACCTCCTGAGCATGAGTCTTTTCAATTTTGAAGCTCTTTGGGGGGTTCTTGATTGTAGTTGTTGGAGTCCATGTTGATCCTAGGTCTATGTAAGACCCTTTGGAAGTATTTTCTTGTATCTTGATTGATATTAGTTTGATGTTTTGGATATTCTTTAATCAATTTGGATTCTGAAAGAGTTGGGGCTTGTTTACCCAATTTTGGGGATTGTGAACTAGTTTGGTGTTTCTTACCCTAACTTGAGTCTTTTTTAATCTACTTGATCCAATTTGACTGTATTTGAGACTATTTGAATATTTTTATATCTATTTGAGTGAAAATTTCTCTTTCGATTGGTTTCTTGTCCTTTCTTGTGCTTTTGGTTTTTCGTTTGTAGTGAAAGCTCAAGTGTCTCTTATGTGCTTTAAGACCTTGATTGCATTGTTTGTGTGCAGACCTAGCTTTACCAAACCATACTTCATAGTAGGTCCTTTGATTTGATTGGGTATAAAATTCATTGGTGTAATATTTTCCCAATTTTTGCATGCTTACATGATAAGAATCTGAAGGTTTATGGCTTCTTTCACTGTTCAATATGGAGATCTGATTTTTTTTGCGTTTGCTTTGGTAGTGTGTTACTTTGAATTTCAGTTTTGTTCTCACCTTGAAAAAGCATAAAAATTTGGTTCATATTATAAGTTAGTGTTGGTAGAATACTTTGCAAGTGACTTAAAGGATTTAGGAGTGCTTTGCATAAAAAAACAAGAAATTTTCTTTTGCATAACTAGTTGTTTGAGTAGTTGCATGCTTAGGTTTTAAGTTTGATTTTGAAAATTAGACTTTAAATTTTTACCTTTTGCATTCAAAAAAACTAAAAATTGCATTGGATAAATTTTTTTTGCATATGCATTCCAGATTATATCTTTAGGACTTGTATTGAAAAGAAATGGAGAGGGGTTGAGTTCATATTTGTGGTGATTAAGTGCTTCATGTTTCAGTTCAAGGATATCTTTCTTTAGTTGCACTTGTTTTTCCTCTTTTGAAAGTTTTTAAAGTACATTTTTAACGCATGCAATCAGTAACTTGGATAGGATCTTAGGTTTTCTTCGTCTAGTTTAGAAACACACCTAATAGCTTAAGTAGGATATTGGAGGTAGGGAGTTGTGATTTAACTCCTCCACGATCACTCTAACTTGTCAAAACATGGGTGTCTTTCGTTTAGGGAGAAACTCCATCTTTGTAGAAGGTGATCCAGGAATCTCCACTCAAACTGGAGTTAAGCACGAGGTCGTACGAGATTGAGTAGAGGAGATACCCCTCCGATATTCAATTGATCATCTACCAGGATCGGTGTACGTACGAGGACTTATTAGTACCTTTTGGTGCTTTTGAGTTTCGGGCTTTGTTACCCTTCCCATGCGCATTGATTCGACCTGCGATTGTCCCTCGGGACCCTTTCTGCAAGGTTGATAGCCTTAATATACAGAATTTAGGATTCATACATAGGTGGCGATGGAAGGCTATTTCCATTGTACCTAGGACAAATGTGGGAGGAAATCCCTTGCATTTATTTGGGAGGGAGATTGGTGATTCAAATGCTTGCACCCGAAGACTTTGTATTGTGGACCCTGGGTAGATGTTCTTCATCCTTCGTTGGTTTTTTCTGGGCCCTAATCATCCCATACTTCCCTCCAGAAGGCATCTATTTTCCTCATTTGGATTACCTAGGACCTTTCTAGTGGTGTGCTCTTTGTGCTACTTGTTCTTAGTTGGCCTTAGATATTTATTTCTCATTGAGTTGGAATCTATGGATAGAATTTTGGTGAGCACCAATCAAGGGAACCCTATTCAAGTGGCTCCTTGTGCTTTTCCATTGATTGGAATGTTGTTACTCCCTTAATGGCTACCTTGAATCTTCTGGGATTCACTATAGGGATACCAGTTTGGTTGTTTTCCACTTCAAACACCTTGCATGCTCCTGATGCTTCTCAAGTAAGCACTTCAAATCAAGAACATCAAAACACTATGCCTTCTTCCCAGTAACATATTCTCCTCCTCCTTCTACCTCATGTGGTGAAAGTAGTAATACTAGTAATAAATAGTCTAAAAGTAACAGACGGAGGAAGAATACTGAGAAGATGCCAAAGCAAGGGGGAATCCACCCATCCTCTATAGGTCATGCTGGGGGCACCCACCCATCCCATGGAGATCATGCTGGGGGAACCTACCCAGCCTCTGGAGGTCATGCTGGGATAAAAATTTCAGTAACTGCAAATCATACTGAAAGTATTCCTTCAACCACTGTTGGTATTACAATGTAATCTTCCACCTTGTGAGCATTAGCATTCTTTGGCCTGTAGGATCCATTTCATTGACTTAGATCCACTTTATATCCTTCAGAAAGACTATTTCCTCATTTTTCCTCTGACCCGCTTGTTGCATCACTATAGTAGGCGTACCGTGAGTTGCATCACCGTAGCCCGTTGGTATCAAGTAAAATGGTAAAAATCACTAGTTTATTACTTTTTACTCACAAAAAGCGGTCATTGGGTGACCTTTGGCTCTCCATCTTCCCAAGAAACACCTCGATGTGTCCTTTCACTTACCTTTGAGAGGACTATATATTTAGCACATATGGCTTATGGACGGGGGGAGAAAGAAGAGAAAGAGAACTCTAGTGGATTTTTTCCCTATCTTGAGTCTACACTCATTGATCCTTGTAATTGTGAATCCTTTATGTTCACATTCCAAACTCCTATCTAGTTTGAGTTTTCCATTCATGGATGGTTGAAGTGGTGGAGGCACAAGTGGATTGATCCAGATCTTGGTTCAGATTGGTTGGTGGCAAGAGGTCGTATCACATTGTACTTCTTCTTGTTTATTAATAGAAATACTCATATTCTTATCCATTAATGTTGTAAATGTTATTTATCTTACATTGGGTCGCATTTACTTGTTATATCATGGAACATTGCTATTGATGATGTTAATGCCGTTTATATATTATATGTACTTGTTGTATGTTGGCTGTCAAGACTAATTTGCAGATTCAAGTGCACAGATCGGAAAGCTCCAATGGGGATCTACATCAAACATTTGGATCGAGGTTGGTTATATTCTTCATTATCTTAGCATTGTCATTTATATAACATAGTTATGAGAATTGAGTGGATTTCTGGTAGTCATCTGTCTGTTGTGGTCTACCCCAAGCCATAGTAAGTTTTCTCCAACACAGAAATGGTGACTCCGCTGGGGAAAATATCCATTTTGGGGATTTTTTGAGCATTAGTCTATAATTAGAGTTGTTGTTTGTCGAAGCTCTGTGTGACTTATCTGCCATTGAGATACACTATAGAAAACTTACTTTTTTTTGAGCCATTGGACTCTCTGTTGGCCAATTTACCTTTCCTCACCCACGGGCTAGCTTAGCTATGCCCGCGTATACCTGCCTCTATTTACACTACTACTCGCAGGTACCTGCAGGTATTCCTTCGACAGTAGCGTACAACTCCGGCTTTTGTTGGTTTATGACCTTTGGTTGTTGCTAGGTTGGTTTTGGTTGATCCTGAGTCTTTGTTGGCCTGTTTCTTGACTGTTCCATGCCTTGGTTGTGACCAGAACTCTTCGTTTCTCTTGGTTGAGCCTTGTTGGTTTTTTACCCATCTTTGAATTTAGCCTTGTTGGTTTTTTCCTTTTGAGCTCATTCCTTTGGCTAAGTCTTACTGTTTGGTATCTGTCTGGTTGTCTTAGTGATCTCCGTGGCATATTAGTGACTATATACTAGGATTTTGCTTGCATTTTTCATTTCCATATATTGAAAAATACAAAAAAATATACGCATAGTTTTGCATTTTCCTTTTGCTTATAAACAAAAATACAAAAAAAAATTACTTTTATGTATTGCATCTTGCATTGAGTGCTTTCTTCCTTCATTTAGATTTTGATTGTGCATTGAAATAAATATAAAAGGATTGCATATTTATTTCGAAATCATTGGTTTGATTGTGTATATATTTTTTTTAGACTGAAACATAGAGTAGTTTTAATTGATAACCGGTGAAACAGCCACCGGGTGCTTGGTTACATAACTATCGCTATCTGAAATAACAAAATTCTTGGGTTTGAGATGCCCAGAAATTCCAGAATTATGTATCAAAATTACAGAGTACAAGCTTGTGAAACAAAAGGATGTACTGAGATTAACAAAGAGAGCATGTGCTAGATCTGAACAGTGATTAAGCATTGTTGAGCTTCTCCAGAATCTTCTGGACAGCAGCTTCCAATGCAGCAATTCGACTCCCATAGTTCCCTGAGGTGTTGGCCAGGTCCTTGAAATGGGTGTAGACCACCTCTTCAAAATAGTTAACTTCTCCCTTTGAGTCTTTAAGTTCCTCTTTAATGTTCTGCAGATCTTTGTTGAAATTCTTCCATTTATGAATATCTTCTGCATGGTTGGATTGTTGGCGCCCTTCATGCTCCTCTGATTTTGCTTTAAGGAGATCGAATGATTGTTGCAGCTCATCCAGCCTATCCTCCACCGATCTACCTCCAGAAGTTGAACCCACCGATGCCATGTTGAGCTGCTCAGGCGTATACTGTTCTTCTTGCTGCTTATTCTAACGTTAGCGCATTGGAATGATCGGCTTCCAGTCGGTCTGATTAAGTAGGCGGATTGGCGTTCTGAAGAGTCACGGGAAACGTCCGGAGGATACAGACTGTTGTGGCGATCCTGCTCGATGGCAATCTTGACCATAGAGCTAAACTGATTAGCGAATAACACGACGATCCAACAAATATTCGTTGTCAGGATCCTATTTGTCTTAGGGGAGATTGCAAGTTGATTCTCTGTCATTTATAGATAAAATACTCCTGCCCAGGAGCACGGCCCTGTTTGCCTCAGTGTCAGCCTGTCCGTTATGTTCACGGAGAACATGATAAAATTTGATTTTACTGAATTTGGAGGCGATCATGAAGATTCTTCGCAGGACCCTAGAGAGATTGAGCATGGGAGGAGGCTTGTTCAAAATCATGGCTTGAATTATAATCCGCGAGTCTCCGAAGACTGTGATCTCTGAGATATTATTCTCAATGGCTTGCTTTAGCCCTTTCCAGAGGGCCAGAGCTTCAGAATTGTTATTAGTGTCCGTCCCTAAGCCCCAGGCAAAGGAAGTGAGGATTTCATTATCTTTGTTGAGGAGGATTCCCCCCACTCCAGCTTTTCCAGGGTTACCCTTGGAGGCCCCGTCAAAGAAGAGGCAAGACTCCCTTAGCGAATTTCTCCAAGTTTTGAAATCAGGATCGCACATCCGAATTTCCCAGTTTTCGTAATGAGAAGTTGAGATTGCTTCAGGGGCGTCTTTTAGTTTGAATTTATCCAACCAGCTTGCCTCAAAAGAACTAAGGCTTCTAGTGTTGGAGATATTTCTAGAGTCCGCCGCTTCCCCCAACAGGGCCACGCAATTGGCAGCAACCCGGGAGCTGGAGCTCGCTTCTTCTCTAAAGATACGATTATTGTGTTCCAGCCAGATCTTCCAGCAGGTTACTTTTGGGATCCACATCCAGATGGTTTTGAGACGGTTTTTCTTATGAAGTTCGAAAGGGGAGTTTTTAATCTAGTTGGAGAAGAGGTCAGATAAGCTTCCATAGCTGTCAGGATGGCTTGGGAGAAGAACCTGCTTCCAGACCTCTTTTGAATAAGAGCACGTTAGCAGCAAATGTGTCATTGTTTCTTCATCTGTGAGGCACAGGGGACATCTTGTAGGCCCTTCCATTCCACGTCTCTTAAGAGTGTCTCCCGTTAGGATGCTGTTATGTGCTACCGTCTAGCAAAAAAAATCTATTTTTGGAATGCTGGGAAATGTCCATATGAAGTTCCACTTAGCTGGATTGGTGGGAGCTTGATGCACATTTTGGAGAGATCTGTACCCTTCTGCTACTGTATAGTGACTAGATCCGTGACCCCATCCTCTTTTATCTTTGGCGGTCTCTGAAAGGGGGGCTTTACCTTGAATAAGATGTAACAGGACCTCGGCTTCCCCTAATAGATTCTCAGGGACCTCGCCTAGATTCCAATCAGTCCAGTTTTTTTTTCCTTCTTCCTCCCAGATGGAGATGTCCCAGAGTGTATCTTTGTTTCTGTGTTGCATTCAGTCTTTCAGGTTTCCAATTTCATTTGCATTTCTTAGGGGCTGGTCTCCCATAATAGAGTCCTCCCAGATGTTTATTTTCTTCCCATTACCGGGAATCCAGTAAAGGAGGCTTGTGAAGTGCTCAAGGACCTTTTTGCATAGAGTAAAGATTGGAGATCCTTTCTTTCTTTGAGGTGGCTTGTCGAGGCAATTTAATCTTGAGCCTGGGAAGTATTTTTTCCTTATGACTTTTTTACTCCAAGTTTCTCGGCCTGAGACTAGATTCCATAGAATTTTTGCTCCCATGGCCATATTCTGTCTAGCCAGACTTCTGAATTGCAAACCTCCTTCCTTGTAAGGCTTTTGAATTTTTTCCCATCCTACCAGATGAAGTCTGTGATTGTTTCCTTTTCCTCCTTCCCAGAGGAATTTCCTGATTAGTTTTTCCATTTTCCCGATAATCAAGGAAGGGGCGAGGAGGATGGAGTTTTGATAGATCGGAATGCTCATCAATACAGATTTTATTAGGACTGTCTTTCCTGCCTGGTTTAGCCAATTTGAGCCCCAGTTTTGAATTCGATTTTTGAGTTTATCCAGGATTGGATTCCATTGTTTTGCTTTTGGAATGCCTTTAGCAATTGGGACCCCCAGATAGTTGATGGAATCCCATTCGTGAACTGCTTCCATTCCTAAGATGCTAGCTATTTCTCCCAGCTCTCTTGTAGTGCAGTTCCAGCCAAAAATCTTGCTTTTTTGGAAATTGATCTTGCTGCCAGAGACATATCTGTAGATATCCAGCTCATGTTTGAATCTCCTTGCAACTTGGATACTAGCTGCGCCCAAAAGAAGCGTGTCATCAGCGAACTGTGCATGATTGATCTTATTCACATTAGCTGCCAAATGGAGACCAGGGAGGACATTCATTTGTTGGGCTTTTATCAGTTGGAAGCTTAGGACCGAGGCTTGGATTGCGTAGAGCAACGGGGAGAGGGGGCAGCCTTGTATAAGGCCCCTAGAGGCTTGAAAGAAGTCCGTGGGTCGTCCATTGACCAGAGGGGCTATCCAAGGTGAGCTTATGCATCCTTGGATCCAATTTGCAAAAGGGTTTGAGAACCCGAGTTTCTTCATGACCAGGAACAGGAACTCATGATTAACTCTGTCAAAGGCATTTGCTAAATCAAGTTTAATCACCATGCCTCCTTCTCTGGATTGGTGGCTGGAGTGGATTGCTTATTGGACCAGCAGAATATTGTCTTGAATCTGTCTTCCTTTTATGAACCCTCCTTGATTTTCTGGGATTATTCGTGGCAGCACTTTTTTTAGTCTATTTGCTATGATTTTGGTTACAATTTTGTAGCTCAGATTGCAAAGGGAGATAGGTCTAAATCTGGAGAAATGAGTGGCACCTTTTTCTTTTGGAATCAGGGTAAGAAAGGCAGAATTTGTGCTTCCCCCCAATTTATTGGTTTTTTGCGTATGCCTCACCATTCTAAGGAGGTCCAGCTTTATCAGGTCCCAGCAATTGGTATAGAATCTTGCAGTGAAACCATCCGGGCCTGGGGCACTATCAGGTTTCATTCGGAATAGGGCTAATTTTAGTTCCTTCATAGATATGGGGCCAGTGAGAAATATGCTATTAGAATTTTGGACCAGGATTGGGATGGTATCAAAAGGGTGATCAAGGGGATTCAGGGGGTCTTCAATTGGAGCTGAGAAGAGGTCTTTGAAAGTGTTGAAAGCGGCTTTTTTGATGTCCTTGAAATTATTGATCATGGAGCCTTGATAGTTGATCTCGGTGACTGCCTTGAAGTTCTTTTTGGCCTCCGCTTGTTTGTGGAAGAAGGAGGTGTTTTTGTCTCCACTTTCGAGCCACAAGCTCCTTGATTTTTGACGCCAGTATTCTTCTTCTACTCTGCAAGCTTGGTAGTAGTGTTTTTGAAGTTCTGTTTCTGTATCTTGGGTCTGAGGAGTGGGGGTGATTGTTTCCAGGGAGAGTTGATGGTCTTCCAGGGTTTTTTGGGATTCAATTCTGCCAGTAGTAGGAGAGGTGATTTGCTTCGCCCAGGTTTTAAGATCCGATTTCAACCTTTTAATTTTCTGTTCCCAGGAGAAGGAAGGAGATCCTGGGATAGGGACTGACCAAGAGTTAGAGACGACTTGATGAAAGTCCTCTCGTAGAATCCAGAGAGGGCTGAATCGGAAAGGGAGAGGGCCCATATTAGTTTCAGAGGAGAGTTCCAGAAGGATGGGTTTGTGATCCGAGATACAGTTAGGGAGGATTTTGGAGGTTGCTAAAAGTCCTAGCAGGAGGAAGTCGGAATGGATCAGGAATCTGTCAAGCCTAGCCGCTATGTGACCCGGGCCCAGCCTTTTGTTAGTCCAGGTGAAATTTCCTACCGACGGTTTGATATCAATGAGGTCCCATCCCAAGATAAGGTCCTCCACCCATTCTCTGGATTGGTCTCTTATTGGGGAGCCTCCTTTCTTTTCATCAGCAGACAGAGTAACATTGATATCTCCTGCTAGGATAATGTTGTTTGGGGAGTGCACGGAGAGAAAGGATTCCAGCGAATCCCAGCAATGAACTTTGTCAGAGGCCAGATTTGGAACATAGAGATTGAACAAACTTACTTGTATTCCGGAGTCAATATGCTGATGTTTGGTGTAGATCCAATGCATGCTGCAGTGATCTGTAATGAGGTTGAATTTGGATTCGTCCCAGAAAGTGGCAATTCCTCCCGAGGCTCCTCTAGAACTGATGGCTTTCCCCGGTCCTTTTTTCCAGAAATTGAATGCAGCTTGATGGAGGTTTAATTCCTCCAGTTTCGTCTCCTGAACTAAGAGGATGTCAGGCTTATTGATTTTTATGATGTCCTTCAGAGCTTCTTGTTTGGATTTGGATCCTAGTCCTCTACAGTTCCAGGAGGCGTATCTCATTTAAACTCTCTTTGGAGTGGGGGCCCTTTTAGTGCCCTTGCCTTGCTTTGATCTGGTAATCATTGAATCAATGGTTTGTTGGGCTCCTTTGTTTATATCCTGAATGGCTTTCTCTTCCCTGTATTTTTTCTTTGATTTGCGGCCTAGAGCTTTGGCAGGATGATTGGGGGTAGCATGTGAGCTGCTGGTGTCTGAAGCTTCTTCATCTGTGCATCCCCCTGATTCAGAATCCAGATTGGTAGGCTCTTGATCCAGATATTTTGGAGTCTTAGGGTCAGATGAGATTCTCGAGGGTTCTGGAGGTTGGTTTTTTATTTGATCTTGGAGTGACCGTCCCTCGTTTTCTTCTTGGGGGATTTCTCCAGCTTCTAGATTTCCTTCATGGTTAGTATTTGTCTTTTCCTCCAACCCAATTATTTCTATATCTGAGTCCTGAGAGTGGTTTACCTTGCTCGATGTGGGGGCATTGGTCTGATCTGCTACTTTTTTCCCTGAGACAGTCTCTTTGGCTTTGGAGGGATATTTTGATAATGGATTTTGTCCTGAGTTCCCGGATCTTTTTTCTTGGGTCTTGGCTGCTGATTTTGATTTCTTGACTTGTTGCCAACCCTCAGTCTCCTCCCGGGATTGGGATTTTGGGCATGATCTTTGAAAATGTCCATGCTCATGGCAGAGCCTGCATTTAAAAGGCAGTTGCTCATAATCCAGTTTTTGAAAATGACTCCAGGAGCCGATTGAGATCTTGAGTGCTTCTGGTAAACCTGCCTCTAGATCAACCTCCACACAGATTCGGGCACACGAATATTGCCCCTTTGGATCTGCTTTGTCTATGTACCTGCCAAGACGATTTCCAATTTTTTCCAACGCATCAGGGTTCCAGTAATGAGCAGGCAGGTTTGGGAGCCTTACCCAGACCGGCACTTCCTTTGGGACGTCGATGCTTGGATCAAAATCCGGGGTCCATCTGTTGAGATAGAGTCCTTGAGCCCCCATGAAATAGGGTCTGTTTCTGAAGATTAGGTCTCTGTCTTCTTTTGAGATGAATTCAAAAATGTAAAATCCTCTTCCTACTGGATAACACGTTACACTGTGTTTCAGATGGGGCCTCCAATTCCGTTGTATCCAGTCATCAGTAGTTCTCGCCGTTGGCCACAGGCCCATAAATTGGCCTACCAGTCCACGAGATGAGAGGGCTAGAGCAGTTTTAATGGCGTTCTCCGCTGGTAGCTCGACTTCAGGGATTTCATCCAGTTTTTTGATGAATTTCGAAATCACGATGGGCACGGCTTTCTTACCACACGGGTTTGTGAGCTTTCTGAAAGCCTCTTCCACAGAGATGGGTGAGGAGGGAGGGGGGACCCTCCCCCAAGCACAGCCATGGCGGCTGCAAGCGCAGAAACCCTAGAGCGGCAGTCACAGTGGCGTGCTCCTTCGAGCAGCAGCGCGCGAGTCCCTCATATTTTCAAAAAGGATTCTTTGTTCGGTTTGATTGTGTATATTATTGGCATTGTTTTCATTGGATAGATGAGTCTAGGATTTGACGATTTTGCATACTATTGAGTCTTACAATTCACTAGTTTCACGATCATATCCCTTGAGTAATCACAGCCATTAAAATTAACGCTTAATCTTAAAATTTATTAGACCGATTTTATTTATAGGGTACACCAACTAGAATAGGTTTAGAGTCTTGGAATAGATCATTGTGAGTTAACAATCCAAGACTACTAGATGAAACATTAGGTGTCTGCCCAGGGAGTGGAGGAATCCATGGTATAGATCGGTGTTCTCAGGAAGCTCTACTCAAGCCAGAGTTAAGAACGAGGTCACAGTAGGTTGGTTGAAGGGATATCCCCCTAATACCGGCTGAACATGGGAGATATTTCCAGGATTTGTTCATATCTGGGGGTACCGAAGGTTCGTCCTCTTGTGTTTGGGCTTAGCTACCCTTCCCATACGATGGATCCCACCTGCGACTGTCCCCCTAAGCATTGGTTATATTGCGGTGACCATAGTTTCCTTACCTAGGTATCGCACAGGGTACTTGCAGTGGTTATACTGTTCGTGTCCTGAGTCAGATAGGGATTGGACAACACAGTTGTGTTTGTGCAGTGGAATTGACCCTATACACGCAGTGAAGCCTGGGTGTCTCTATAGTTGATTCTGTTACCTCCAGCTATAGTTTGGGAGTATCAAGCCTCTCCTAGGCGAGAAATACCGGCTCTAGTCATTAGAGGAAATTTGGGTAAAAAATGGGCCTCCTAAGGAAAATAATAATAAAATAATAAAATAATACTAGAGAGAGAGTAAAAAAACTACTTTTTTGGATCTTATTTTCAACTTATCTCCTTGTAGATTTACTGAAACTTCAAGCGAGAGGACTCGTTGGATGCATAATTAAATTATGCATCCAACAAGTACCCATATTGCATACTTTAACAATATCCACACCATGAAAAATTGAAAATACATTAAAAAACGTGTTTCTATTGAGAGAAAACATGTTTTTTAATGTATTTTTTATTTTTCATGGCGTGGATGTTGTTAAAAGTATGCAACATGGGTACTCATTGGATGCATAATCTAATTGTGCATCCAACGAGACCTCCTGCTTGAAATTTGAGTAAACCTTCAAGGAGATAAGTTGAAAATACGATCCAAAAAAGTAGTTTTTATTTTTTCCCTCCAATTTTTTTAGGTGCTCCCTTTTTTAATTTTAAAGTATTTTGATTGGCTAAAAGGAATTTGTATTATTTTTGGAAGGCCCATTTTAAATTGAAATTTCCTATAATGGTTGGGAGCTCATTTAGCCACTCTATTTGTCTGCTCTTGGCTGTAGTTTCTCTAGGTGTGTGCTTTTGATTTATTGTTTTTGATCGATAGTTGGCCTTTAGGGGATGTTTTGATTATATTCTCTCCAGAGATATCGTGGGACGGAGTCCTACTCTTTGTCGTTCCCATTGGTTAGCTAGTTTAAAATCGACTAATTTTTCACGCCGTGTTGCTAGAGGACACCGAAGGGCTCCCTTTGAGTCCTCAGATTCTTACGAGACATACGTCCAAGACGTCATGACTACTACACATTCCGATACTGAGGAAAAACCTTTGACTCCATCAGGTAGAGTTGACCACACTTCCGATCCCCATACTCCTCGTGAGGCATGGGGAGGTGATCCACCTGAGACTCAACCTGGTTCTATTTGGCCGAATCCACTTGAACAAGATCTGTTCAGTCCTTTGAATCCGGATAATTATCTTCACGGGATGCCAACCTTACCCGAGAATGAAGAATCAGATGATCCTTTCGTTCCTTCATTTCCACACAATTATAGATACGGGATTCCAGAGTTACATGACGACACTAGTGCTACGATCAATCCAACCACTCTCTCTTATGGTATGCCTAGTCATAGTACAGTTGAACCTTCCACTATGTTTGGTAGTCACGCTGGAACTAGTCATGGCATTAGCCATACTATACCCACTTGGGGCACTACCCTCATTGGGGGCACTACATTGTCCACTCTCACACATAGTATGGGGAATGGTCATGTTCCTCCTAACGATGCTAATGTTGGAAGAAGACCACCTCTTAGGATTTCCTAACCTAATAGGAACGTTGGTCGAAACACGACTCGCCATCCACCACTTAATACACATGCCGCTACTCATCAACCCAGGACTACTTTTACGGATGTTAATGCTCCTCCCAACCACGGGGGTGGACATACACCACATAATTTTGCGTCCACTACCGCTACTAGTAATTCCAATGTAGGGTGTGGGAATATATCCTATCCACGTGGACATAACGCCACCATCCCTGCTACTAGTAACACCCATATTGGGGCTGGGAATACATCTCATGCTTCTGGTCACCACATGACTGCTCAAGCTAATCCTAATGCTGGGGGAGGGAACATACCATACCATTATGGTCATTACAACATGGTTCCCACTATGAATAGTACATATATGCCCCATACTCATGGTGGTAACCCTTACTACAACACAGTCGATGCTGGCCACCAGTGCAACCCACCACCCCAATATGGTGCCCAAAACACGCATATACCTGCTTACTCTCAAATGGGTCAGGTGGGTGGAGCTTATCAATCCTATGGCCATGGGAAAGCTTATGGTCCATCAGGTTCTTATTATTAGCAGTTTAATCCTCATGGTCAAGCTTTTGGTCCATCTTATAATACGGTTCCGTTTAACCAACCTTTTATGGGGGCTTATAATCAAGATTTCCAGCCTCAGCTCCTGTTCCTTGCACGCTTGAATCTTTCAAAGCTCACGAATGATCTGATGTGTCACGACCCTACATGGCCCCCAGTCCCTACCAAGGTCCCTTCGGACTTTCCTAAGTTTGAGGGGAAAGGTGGCGAGGACCCAGGAGATCATGTCATGACATTCCACCTTTGGTGCTCCTCCAACTCATTGAATCACGATTCCGTTAGATTGTGACAATTTCAATGCATCCTCACGGGGGCAGCCGCGAAGTGGTACATCGAGTTTCCTTGAAACACTTATAGGGGTTTTAACGAGAACGCTTTGGTTTTCTTAGATCATTTCTAGTTGACGGTTCTCTATGATACTAGCACTGAAATTTTATCTAACTTTCGTCAAAACAAGGACACACATATTTATGACCACGTTCAAGAGTGGCATCGACGGAAGAGGTTAGTGAAATCCAACATTCCTCCAGAGTTTCTGTTGGAATGGTTCCTCAAGTCTCTACTCCCATACATTGCTAAGGATGTTTCGACGTCCGACATTGTGACAGAGGAACAAGCTATCTTGAAAGTCCAGCAGTTAGACTTATTATACTCTCAGTCAGGAATTTTGTATGACATCATCCCTGACGCACCGCATACACATCATGAGCCCACGTCAGTTCCTAGACCACATGCCGATGGCATCGTAGGATTTGTAAGCACTCACCCCATAGATTTGGTAGCTAATCAAATGCAAAATTTGTCGCTAAACTAGTCTACTCTCGGACAGGTTCACACCTTGTCTACTTCCACCCCATCGTCCAATGTACACAGTGTGCAAATGATGAACCAATCAGGTAACCAGCAACCTGGTGGTAAGAAAAAGGGGATAAATAATCGTAAAGGTGGAAACAATGGGAATAACAATAGCAATCGCAATACCCCCCTGATTCCAACCCTCCTTGAGAAGGAAAAAATGCTGGTGAGGACCATAAACCTAGGCGTAAGGTGAAGTTTCCTTGCAAGCTCTGTGGGGAAGACCATCTTACTCACTTATGTCCTCGTATTGAAGAAGCATCAAAGAACTTGGCACAAATCTCAACTATGTTGAAGGATCCCCTACCTCATCACCAAAACATGGCTTCGCATGCTCCCACCACTGGTTATGGACCTACTGAGACGACAATGTCTTCTTCCAATACTGGTGGTTATGGATGTGTGAACATGGTTTAGTCAGAGGTTAGTGTTGCCACTCGTCAGCACGATTATGATGCACCACAACCCAAATTGGGGAGTGAGCCTCCCCCTCCTCCTGAAAATTCCTTGCATATTGAGAATCCCTCTATTATGCCGCGGATACCGAAAGGTGTTCTTAAGCGCTCTATGCATAATCCTAATGATCGAGCTTCCCACAACTACTCCATCGTAGAAGATTTGGGCCAAACTCCGTGTGCCATTTCAACTCTTGAAGTTTTGCAATCTTGTCCTTCTCAGAAACATTCTCTTTTAAGTGTGTTAGGAGTTCAGGATGGGGGAAGTCGCACTATTATCAAGTTCAATACTACTGATGTCCAACTTTGCTTACCCTACGACGTGGATTTTCAAATCCAGGTGGTGTGCCTTCATAGTTTTGTCAAACATACTATGGTTGATGAAGGTGCCTTTGCGTCAGTAATGTCCTTAGCTTGTTGGAAATCTCTTGGCTCTCCTCCCTTACTCGCATCTACAACCACACTAACTGCATTCGACGGTCATTCATTTAAGCCGCATGGAATTATCCCTTCCCTTGTTGTCTCCTTGGGAGGTAAGTCTGTGCCTATTGAAGTCGAGATGGTTGATGCGCCCATTGACTACAACCTTTTATTGGGTGGGAATTGGATGTATGCCATGAAAGCTGTCGTGTCCACTATATTCAAAGTTATCTGCTTTCCCCACGAAGGCAAGATTGTGACCATCGATCAGCTAGATTACGTTAACTCCTCTTCCATAGCATCCACGGGATCCATAGTCCCGTAGGTTACTCATTCTCAATTGGCAAATGGGAACATGGGTGTTGGCATGTACCCTTCATTGATGGGAACTTATGCTTTTTCTGCATCTGTGAATTTTATTGGAACCATTACCGATGATGTGTCTCATCCTTCACATAATATGTCATTCTGGACTTCCTATTTTGACAATCCATGGACTTTACTGTCCACGAGTTCCACGTCTGGAAACATTTCACATGTCGCGATGTCTATGCCACTGTCTGTAGCTAAGCTTACTTATCAACATATTCAACAAGCCACTGCAGAACCGGATCTCTCTTCTTCCCAGACAGTCGAGGAAGATCCCGTTACGCTGCCGGTTTGGGAAGCCAACTCGTCTTGTTCCCATGCTTGACTTGATCATACTTTGCCTTCTGATGAAGCTATTATGGAGGCCATGTGTGGTAGTGAGAGACCTTGGGAAGATATGCACCATCGTTCTTATTTCCTTCCCAAACTGGAGCTCGCCGAACGAGAAGAGTTTAGGACGACTCTAGAAAAGATGGTTGGTCACCCTGTGGCTCTTTTGGAGTCGCATGATGTTTTTGCAGAAGGGAATATGGCTAACATTTCCCCAACTACGTCGATCAATATCTCTCGTACTCCTAGAATAGTTGAGAATTTCTACATTAGTGACAATTGCACTCCTGAGGAGATTGCTATTTACACTAAATTTTTTACGGAACTCAGGGATGATTTTGCCTGGTCATATGAGGAGATGCCAGGAATAGACCCCCGCATTGTTGAACATGATATTAGAACGTATCCCAATGCTAAACCAGTTTAACAACGCCTATGCTCTATGAACCCTAGAAAAGCAGACGCTATCAAGGCAGAGGTGAAGAAACTGCTCAAGGATGGTTTCAACTACCCCGTTCCCCTTACTGAATGGGTGTCAAACCCGTTCCTGTGGATAAGAAGAAGGGAATGATCCGTGTATGCACCAACTTTAGAGATTTGAATCGTGCATGTTCAAAAGACAACTTCCCCACACCATTCATAGATCAAATCTTGGATGCTTGCGTCGGAAGTGAGATTTTTTCCTTCATGGACGGATTTTCCGAATATAACCAGATTCAAATCAAACCTGAGGATCAACAGAAGACAAATTTTATTTGTCCTTGGGGAGCGTTTGCATATCGGAAAATTCCCTTTGGACTTAAAAATGCCGGAGCTACATTTCAGCGTTCCATGACCTATGCCTTTCACGATCTTAAAAATATTATGGAGGTTTTCTTGGATGATCTTGCCAGCCATTCTCGCAAGAGGATGGACCACCCCAAGCACCTCTGCATGATTCTTGAACGATGTATACGATACAAGATTCGATTGAATCCTAACAAATGCATCTTTTCTATAAGGACGGGTCGCCTTCTGGGCTTCATAGTTTCGAATGAGGGTATTAGAGTCGATCCTCTAAAAGTTGAGGCAATACTTTAGTTGCCTCCTCCGTGCAACTTGTTACAACTTTAGAGCCTCCAAGGGAGAGCCACTTTTCTACGCCATTTCATAGTCAATTATGCTAATCTTACCAAATGTTTGCGCTTATTGAAGAAAGACACACCCTTTATCTAGGATGAGCAAGCCCAGCAGTCTTTCAACTTCCTTAAGAAAGCTTTGGTATCAGTCCCTGTGCTTAGTCCACCCAACTTCGCACGAGATTTTATCCTTTATGTGGCTGCGTCTCAAGAGATGATTGGCATGGTCTTGGTTCAGTTTGATGATGCGCTGGTCGAGCATGTCATCTATTATCTTAGTCGAAATCTAGTAGATGCTGAGCTAAGATATACTCATGTGGAAAAGATGCCGCTTGCGACTATTCATTCATTCCAATGGTTACGACATTACATTTTGCTTAGAACAACCACAGTTGTCGCGCATATCAATCCATTTCGGTTCGTGCTATCATGACGCCTTATTGGGGGGGAGTATAATAAATGGATTGTTATCCTTCAAGAATTTGATCTCGATTTTGCTTCAGCGAAGTCGGTGAAATCATTGGTGTTTGCTGAGCTTATGTCAGACCTTTCGAGACTTGATGAGGATGTCATTCATGAAGATTCCTTTATGGATGAGCACTTATTTCTTATCTCGTCTGAGGACCCTTGGTATGGGGATGTCATTGTATATATCCAAACCTTGAAGTTTCCTCCGCACTATTCACGAGATGAGCAATGGCGTGTAAAACATCACGCTAAAGATTATACTATCGTCGGTGGCAATTTGTATCGTCGAGGAAAGGATTCTATCCTCCTTCGTTACTTAAATCCCGAAGAAGCGGAGCAAGTGCTTAGTGATTGCCATGCTGGGGCGTGTGGCAGTCACTTATCCGGGCTTGCTATAGCCCAACGTATTATGCGAGCTAGTTATTTTTGGCCTTCCATCTTTAAGGATTGTGTTAATGCTGTGAAACGATGTCACCCTTTCCAAGTGTTTTCTCGGAACATACGTTCGCATCCAGCGCCTCTTCATCCGGTCGTCACCGTTAGTCCCTTCACCAAGTGGGGGGTGGATTTCATGGATTGCAAACCAACTTCGGCTGGGGGGCATCACCATATCATAGTGGCCGTGGACTATTTTTCCAAATGGGCTGAGGCCATGCCTACCATTAAAGCCAATGGTACTACAGCAGCCCACTTTGTATTCAATCAAATTATAACTTGGTTCGGTATTCCGAAAGAGATTGTCACTGACCATGGTAGTCACTTTCAGAACAAGATGATGGAGGATTTGTCTCTCAAGCTTAGGTTTCATCAAGAACACTCATCTTCTTATTATCCCCAAGCGAATGGTCAAGTAGAAGCAGTCAATAAGTCTTTGAAAACCATTCTCCAACGTACCATCCAACAAAGCAAGACCAACTGGCACATCATGTTATATCCTGCTTTGTGGGTGTATCAAACCGCAGTCAAGACTTCCACCAGGTTCTCACCATTTTAGCTAGTTCATGGTGTGGAGTCATTGTTACCGATTGAACGCGAGATCTCTTCGCTTAAACTTGCCATAGAGCTCTTCCTTGATATGACGGGTCTTGACTAACGTTTAATCCACCTTGAGCAACTTGACGAGCAATGTCGAGATGCCACTGTGGCTATAGATGCCAACAAATGTTGTGTTAAGGTTCAATATGATAGGTCTGTCCGTCCCTGGAAGTATGCTGAAGGTGACTTGGTCCTCTTGTATGACCAAGATAAATAACCCTTGGGGGTAGGCAAGTTTAACCCCATGTGGCACAATCCTTACATCGCGAGGCGTGTCCTGGAAAAAGGAGCCTATGAATTAGAAGACTATGAGGAGACTGTCTTGAAGGATCCTAGAAATGGGCTCTACCTCAAGCGGTATTACGCTTGAACCTCTGGTTCAGGCTGATACTTTTGTATACTATTGCATAGTTGCTTATGTACATAGTTTAGATTTCTTTTGGTTTTCAGGTATGTTGATTAGCTTCCGTTTGATTGATAGATGTCAGCAGATTTTCCTACATTTTTAGTGTTTGCGGATGGTGCTAGCCGTCATATGCAGTAGCTTTCTTCTGCTGCCTAGGTTATTTTCTCACCTGATTACCTAGTTGTGTCCTCAGGAGGTGCTTTCCTTGGTCTTACATCTAACAATGTGGTTGAGTATAGAACTGTCATTGAGCTACTTCAGGATGCCATTTCCCATGGTATCTAGTCTTTAGAAGTCCGCCTGGATTCACAACTAGTTGTGTCTCAGCTAAATGGCCAGTACTGTGTGCGAGATCCTACGCTACTGCGGAAGTTCCTAAGGGTAAGACTCTTGGAACAACATTTTGTTTCAATTACATACATACATGTTCCGAGAAGTGTTAATCATATATCTGATGCATACGCTAACTATGTATTAGATTGGCATTTGTCACATTCACCATGAAGCACACAAATATAAAAAGACATTCATACATTTGTACATACACATATAGTAGAACCAGAGAACCAAAGTTATATATATATAAATATGTCCAAAAATGGTAGTGTCATACAAAAATGGAGCTCGTAGCCCTAAAAAATATACATATCGATACAAAAATTGGATCCTGAGATATCTACTCCCTACGAGGAGGCCTAGTTGCTGACCCGATAGGATGTGTCTCATATAAATACTGAACTGCATTGGATACCCACTGCAGTAGCCACACCCAGTCACCCAGAACCCCCACTACTTGGTGCTGCATGGCCTCAGGTAGTCTTTCCACCTCTATCTGTGGAACCCTAGCAACCATCCGTGTGAGGTTGCACCGCAAGGTCTGTAGAGTGCGTCTTGCTGCAACATCACCTACCTCATCACCCCTGCCCCAGCAACCATGTCTTGGGAAGCCATTGGGTATCACTGGACCTTTGTCTGCAAGCAAAAAGTCAACCATTAGCATATGATACTACCACCAAAAGATTTTTTCATTTACATATATAATAAAAAATCCATAAAAATTTAATACACAAAAACCTAAAAAGAGTACTCCCCAATGTCTCTGAACGCTGCGTCTGGTGGAAGTGGCATGTCCCTATCCTAGCAGAAGTCTATCCCTGCATAGGAGTAGTCCTCTATGGAAATGACCTTCCGGTCCCAACAACGGAATAACTCCTCGATATATGGTGATGCCAGACTGCCACCACCCTGGCGTGTCAAGATCTCATCCCATCGGGTCAGGGATGGATCCCGGAGACTATGAGGAGGGACATCCACCCTCGGGCTAAGCCTCGGAACTCTCTCAAAGAAGACGCAGCATAGGATACTCCCGTACCCAAATTTTTTGGCCTTCCCTTCTTTGCATTCTGTCAGTTGGGTCTTCATAGACCCCAACAGTGTGGTACACCAGTCAAATACTATAGGTTGCATGCACTGTGATGCATAGAACATCACTGGCCTGGACACCTGGTGTAGAGCTTTGGATCCCGTGATCCACACTAAGGTAGCCATAATAATCTTAATGCTCAGATTTACTATGGCATTGATGGGAACCTGACTTCCCACTTTGCGTGTGTTTGTGGGGCAATACCATGCTATGTAGTCAAGGACGGTGATCCCACCACCCACAGTACAAGACCGAAGACTAGACTCCTCACCACGACGGAACAAACCAGTAATGAAGTAGATGTCATCCACTTCCAGTGTGAGGATTTTCCCATTGAGATTGAAGTTCTGTGCATCAACATCCCAATAGTTGATCAAGCGGCGGAGTAATAGGTTTTGGGCCCTCAAACCCCCTATACTCCAAAA
Organism: Larix kaempferi; assembly: GCA_027924585.1. Classification (NCBI taxonomy): domain Eukaryota; kingdom Viridiplantae; phylum Streptophyta; class Pinopsida; order Pinales; family Pinaceae; genus Larix; species Larix kaempferi. Next base: position 6,733,555 of record BSBM01000308.1, on the reverse strand, counting down.
TTTGTACAACCCACATACTTGCAATTCCTGTTGTGCTTGCACATCGTAGTGCACGGCCTCATCAACTTGGTCATGCTCCCTCTCCCCCACTCCAGAACCATCCTGGAGTGAAGAAAAACAAGCATTTGAGTCAAATTATTTTGCATTTTCAACTTCATGGCTGTGCCCGTAGGAAAACTCGTATACAGGTGCGAGTACCCACGGTTAGTATGTGCATTGACTGCAAGTATCTTGCCCTACCTATGACCCACATAGCTATATCCCGTGGGTAGCGCTGAAGCCATTTAGGGCTTGGCCAAACTAAAAATCCCACCGCTGAAAATTAAAATGAAAGCATTGAAATGAAAGGTATGGATGAGACTACCAACCTGCTCCGGACGGTTCGATGAATGCTCACTTGTGGCTCCTAGAATCGACAACTGTACTTTCAGGTGAAAACTAACCACAAAGCTCCAAATGGGTGAATAGTAAAAATGAATTATAAATTGTAATTTTTTATTACTATTTATAATTTTCAGGACCCACTTGGCTATAGTTTTTACCGTTTTGTGCTGTTATGGACTAATATAATGTCTTGGAGTAGTATTTTTTAATCATATTTATCTAACGGAAGCTATTCTGGACTATTTCACACCTACGACAGGTACTTTTCACACCCGGCATATAGGTTAGATGTCATTTCCATGTGCATTATGCATTTGACCTGTTGACCACTTTCATAAACCCTAGGTGCGACCCCGCTTCGTAACTGACATGGAACCTTCACACTGCTATAGAAGTGTCATTTTGTGGTGGCAGGGCTTTTCTGAACATGGGTACCCTAAGTTAGAACCCCTTTGTGCATTTTGGTGCCCATGCCATTGTTTGTCCTTAAGATTGGGAATCCTTTGTAGTTACGCCATGACATTGCGATAAAGACTCATACTCTACTTTGTCTTATGCTGGCCTTCTCCCTTAAGGACTCCCCCTCAATTATATCATGTTGTGATTGCATTGCATCATCCTGCTTGCCGCTTGATCCTTGTGCCTGCTCCCGCTTACTCACTTGTTAGCCTGGTGCCTGAGCACTTTTCCCTGTCGATCCCTGTAGAGCTTACATCTGCCTTTCACAATTTGATGACCTTTTGACTCTAAGGGAACAGCCCCCCAAGTGTCCACATCCTACATGCACTTCCTTGCACTGATCATAGGTATGTTCCATTGCTTGGAACTAGTCTGCTCGCTATTTGACACTCGTTCCCTCACTTGTTGTACTATAAGCAATTTTATTCTTTTTCAAGATTTTCCCAAATATGAAAAAGACCAAAAAAATTAAATATTCCAAAAAGACGGATGGGATTATGGTTACTACTTCTGGTTGGCAGCTGTTGTGTCTCCTTTGAACAGAGCATTTATTCCACTCCGTACATTATGAGTCAGGACTATAGTTGGACCTTAGGAGATGTACTTGTTTCTCAGTTTTCCCCACCGATTGGTTAAGCTCCCAGTCATTATGGAGCCCTTTGTTATGCCTCTTGCATTGCACAGATTATGTCAAGTCTATGCTTCTTGAGTCTATCCATCTGCTCATGCTCTTGTTCAAAGGAAGTCCTGAAACTTGTGTCAGCCACTCCTAAGATTTATTGACTATTGCATGTCAATTGTCCTTATTGAGTCAGTCTGTTCCACCTGAGTTCTTCCAAATCTTTCAGCGTAGCTAGTACCTCATGCTGGTTGATGGGGGATGCCTTAATGCCCTCCTTCCAGTGAGTCTCATTCTGTCAACTTCAACCCATTTATTCTAGGACTTGAGGCTTAGAGTTCGGTTGAGTACCTTGAGGCTTGCAATAATTAGTGGCAGGTTCTCTCGCCATCGACAGTTTTGGGAATACATCAATGTACCCTGATCGATGGATTCATCCTAGTGTTCGACTTCAACTCATTTATTCACACTCCAATGATTGTGCTCTGTGACTTGATGCCCATTTTCATTATTGGTGGGTTATCTCGCGTCTGTTAATGGTATACATCATTGACTAGTAATCAGATGATGTCACATCAGGTTTGACCCCAATTCCTTTATTCACTTGATGGGACTTGCACCATCAAAGACTTGTGTAGAAGACCCCAGGCAATAGTGGCATTCAATATGCTACTTATGACTTTGACATTACATCTGAGATATCACCTCTCAGATATTAGTAGTTTGTACCTCCAATTTGCACCAGTTGTTTCCTTTTCAGCAGGAGACCATATCTTACTCTAGAGGGATCATGGCTATGATCACTTATGACATGTATTCACTATGTACTGCCTATTCATGGCCATTGTATCAGATTGTTTTACTATCGACATGTATTCAGGGATACTATTGTATTATGATGAGTGAGCTGCTCTTTCCACTTGTGTCTGCATCACTCCACTTATGAGTTTTATAATGTATTTATGCCATCGTAGCATTAGTCTCTGACCTCACACATTAGGGGGCATCTATTACAACGTAATATTCCACCCTATGAGCATCAATATTCTTTGGACTATAGGATCCATTTCATTAACTGAGTTCCACTTTATATCCTTCAGACATACTATTTCCTCATTTTTCCTCTGACCCACTTGTTGCATCACTATAGTAGGCGTACCCGTGAGTTGCATCACTATAGCTTGCGGGTATTAAGTAAAATGGTAAAAATCACAAGTTTATTACTTTTTACTCCCAAAAAGCAGTCATTGGGTGACCTTTGGCTCTCCATCTGCCCAAGAAACGCCTCGATGTGTCCTTTCACTTACCTTTAGGAGGACTATATATTGAGCACATATGGCTTATGGATGGGGGGAGAAAGAAGAGCAAGATAACGCTAGTGGATTTTTTCCCTATCTTGAGTCTACACTCATTGATCCTTGTAGTTGTGAACCCTTTATGTTCACCTTTCAAACTCCTATCTAGTTTGAGTTTGCCATTCATGGAGGATTGAATTGGTGGAGGCATAATTGGATTGATCCAGATCTTGGTTCAAATTGGTTGTCGGCAAGAGGTCGTATCACATTGTACTTCTTCTTGTTTATTAATAGAAATACTCATATTCTCGTCCATTAATGTTGCAAATGTTATTTATCTTACATTGGGCTGCATTTACTTGTTATATCATGGACCATTGTTATTGATGATTTTAATGCTATTTATATATTATATGTACTTGTTGTATATTGGCTGTCAAGACTAATTTGCAGATTCAAGTGCACGGATCAGAAAGCTCCAACGAGGATCTACATCAAACGGTTGGATCGAGGTTGGTTATATTCTTCATTATCTTAGCATTGTCATTTATATAGCATAGTTATGAGAATTGAGTGGATTTCTAGTATTCATCTATTTGTTATGGTCTACCCCAAGCCATAGTGAGTTTTCTCCAACACAGTTGGTCATGTTGAGGATGTGTCATTGAACACTACTAGTCATATTAATGACAAGTCACCAGTTACTATGAGTCATACTAGAGACACTAAATCAGCCACTATAGTTCATTCTGAGAAAGTTGACATTGTCAAAAAACCTAATAAACAGAATCTTAAATTCCCTTGTAATTTTTGCGAGGGAGACCCCCTGACCTATTTGTGCCCTGTACTTCCCAAAGTGCAAATGTGTTGGAGAAAACTTCCTATTGCTTGGGGTAGACCACAACAGACAGCTGACTACAAGAAATTAACTCGATCCTCAATACTATGCTATATAAATGACAATTCTAAGATAATGAAAAATATAGCCAACCTCGATCCAAACGTTTGATGTAGATCCCCATTGGAGCTTTCAATCCGTGCACTTGAATCTACAAATTAGTCTTGACAGCCAATATACAACAAGTGCATATAATATATAAATGACATTGACATCATCAATAGCAATGGTCCACGATATTATAAGTAAATGCAACCCAATGCAGTATAAAAAACATTCACAACATTAATGGATGAGAATATGAGTATTTCTATTAATAAACAACAAGAAGTACAATGTGATACGACCTCTTGCTGGAAACCAATCTGAACCAAGATCTAGGTCAATCCACTTGTGCCTCCACAACTTCAATCCTCCATGGAATGGCAAACTCAAACTATGATAGGAGTTTGGAAGGTGAACATAAAGGGTTCACAACTAAAAGGATCAATGAGTGTCAACTCAAGATAGGGAAAAAATCCACTAGAGTTCTCTTTCTCTCCTTTCTCCTCCCGTCCATAAACCATATGTGCTCAATATATAGTCCTCCCAAAGGTAAGTGAAAGGACACATCGAGATGTTTCAGGGAAAATGGAGGGCCAAAGGTCACCCTATGACCACTTTTTGGGAGTAAAAAGTAATAAACTAGTGATTTTTACCATTTTACATGCTACCTGCGGGCTATAGTGATGCAACTCGCGGGTACGCCCACTGTAGTGATGCAGCTAGCGTACAGGATGAAAAATAGGAAAAATAGTGTGTCTAAATGATATAAAGTGGATCTAAGTCAGTAAAATGGATCTTGCGGGACAAAGAGTGATGATGCTCACAAGGTGGAAAATTACGGTGTAATAGATGCTCCCTAATGTATGAGGTCAGAGATTGATGCTACAATGGCTGAAATACATTATAAATCTCATAAGTGGAGTGATGGAGACACAAGTGGAAGGAGCAGCTCACTCATCATAATACAATAGTATTCCTGAATACATGTCGGTATAGTACAAGAATCTGATACAATGGCCATGAATAGGTAGTACATAATGAATACATGTCATAAGTGATCATAGCCATGATCCCTCTATAGTAAGATATGGTCTCCTACTGAAAAGGAAACAACTGACGCAAACTGGAGGTACAAACTGTTGATATCTGAGAGGTGATATCTCAGATGTAAAGTCACGATCATAAGTAGCATAGTGAATGCAACTATCGCCTGGGGTCTTTCTACACAACTCTTCGACGGTGCAAGTCCCATCAAGTGAATAAAGGATTTGAGTTCAAACCTGATGTGACATCATCTGATTACTAGTCAATGATGTATACCATTAACAGACGCGAGCTAACCCACCAATAATGAAAATGGGCATCAAGGCATATAGTACAATCATCAGAGTGTGAATAGATGTGTTGAAGTCAAACACTAGGATGAATCCATCGATCAGGGGACATTGATGTATTCCCAAAACTGTCAATGGCGAGAGAACCTGCCACTAATGACTTCAAGCCTCAAAGTACTCAACCGAACTCTAAGCCTCAAGTCCCGGAATAAATGAGTTGAATTTGAAGGAATGAGACTTGCTGGAAGGAGGGCATTAAGGAATCCCCCATCAACCAGCACGAGGTACCATCGATGTTGAAATATTTGGAAGATATCAGGTGAAACGGACTGACTCAATAAGGATGGCCGACATGCAATAGTCAAGAGATCTGAGGAGTGGGTGACACTAGTTTCAAGACTTCCTTTGAACAAGAGCATGAGCAGATGGATAGACTTAGGTAACATAGACTCAATGTGTGATGCAGGAGGCACCACAAAGGGCTCCATAATGATTGGAATCTTAACCAATCAGTGGAGTAAACTGAGAAACAAGTACAACTCCTAAGGTCCAACTATATTCCCGACTCATAATGTATGGAGTGGTATGAATGCTCTGTTCAAAGGAGACACAACAGCTGCCAACTAGAAGTAGTAACCATAAACCCGTCCAGCTTTTTGGAATATTTGATTTTTTTATATTTTTCATATTTGGAGAAAGCTTGAAAGAAAATAAAATTGCTTATAGTACAACAAGTGAGGGAACGAGTGTCAAATATTGAGCATACTAGTCCCAAGTAGTGGAACATACCTATGATCAATGCAAGGAAGCGTATGTAGGATGTGGACACTCGGGGGAATGTTCCCTCAGGGTAAAGGGTCATCAAGCTGTGAAAGATAAATTAAGGCTCTGCTTGGCTCTGAAGGTAAAGTACTAAGGAACATGGCTAATAATTGAGTAACTAGGAGCTAGCACAAGGCTCAAGCGAAAAGCAGGATAATGCAATGCAATCACAACTCGACATAAAAGGGAAGTCCTTTTTCGTAAAGTTAGTCTCCTCACCCGAAAAAGTGTAAAAAAATGAGAGAAGAACTCTTCTAGTCATGTATGACTAGAGTATACCTTTTTCGTAATTAATCCACAAAGGTCCAGAAAAGGGGTAAACTTATACCTAAGTGGATGTCGCTTCAAATCCTTTAACAAGTCTGAAATAACAAGTATACTCAGCAATCTTGTTTGATTTTGAAAAAGTCTAACAAGGGCTTAAAAAATACTTTATAAAAATCTTTTCTGTAAAGGTTTAATGAGCCCGAAAAAGTAGACTCGTGACCTCCTTACTGTTTTTAATGAGCTCAAAGGAGAGATGGAAGAATGCTCATAATAAGAGCAGATGAGTGTCAGGGACATGCGGGACTAGTTCCAAGCACATGGGACAAAGCTGTGCATAATGCAAGGAACTTGAGCAAGATAAGGACACTCAGGGGGTGTCTGTGAATTTGGATAGTAATAGGTTCAATTGAATCATAACAATGGGGAGACCTAAACCTATATGCAAGGTTTCGAATATTCCTTCCATGACCGAAGCAAATGTCGAAAAGGACCATTAAACAAGTATAAGTCCAGCTAAGAATCCTGTCTCCAAGAAACATAAGTACCAAGATCATCTCTAAAACGTACGTAAATAAAAATCTGATACAGGTCACTGTGGTAGAAAAATTTTCAACTTCACTATTATCACCCTCATACATAATGTGGGGAGAGCTAACCACTGAAGGTGCCATAGTACCAACACCCGAGGGACCAAAATGATCAACTTCGGAATGAAGAGAAAAGTTGACGGACGTGGAGGAATCTGCAGTGGCAAATTCATCATCACGAGAGTTGGAAATTCTAGAAGTAGAATCGAACTCAACAGGATCACTGATTTCGGATCTATAGGAGAGTCTACAGACTCATAACTAGGGAGATTAGACTTTAATGTCAAATCAAGGCTAGAAAAAACTATGCCTGGATCAAAATCCAAATGCATGGCAGGTTGTACTCGAGGCTCATCTCATTCAATAAGATCAAGGGTAGGAAGGAAATAAAGTTGATGATGAGAATCCTCCAAAGGCTTGTCATTACCATTCATGGCCTCGATAAAAATTTCATCTGAAGGTAGAATACCATCGAGGCAATCATGTGAACAAGATGGGCCAACTACACGTGTGGGCAGCATAATGGGATCTTCTTCCCCTATCCGTGAAGAAGAGAGATCCGGCTTTGAAGTGGCTTGTTGAATATCTTGGTAAGAAAGCTCAGCTACAGACAATGGCATAGACATCCCAACGTGCGCAATGTCTCCAGACGTAGAACTCTTGGACGGTAAAGTCCATGGATCATCAAAATATGATGTCCGGAACGACACATTATGCAAAGGAGGAGGCGCATTGTTGGAAATGGTTCCAATAAAATTCATGGGTGTGGGAAAATCATAAGATCCCATTAACGAAGGATACATACCAACACCCATGTTCCCAGTTGCCGGCTGAGAATATGAAACCTGTGGGACTACTAATCTCATGGATGCTTCAGGAGGAGGATTAACAAAATCCAGCTGATCAATTGTCACAATCTTGCCTTTGTGTGGAAAGCAGATAACTCTAAATATAGTAGATGCGGCAGCTTTCATAACGTACATCCAATTCCGACCCAGTAAAAGGTTGTAGTCGATGGGTGCATCAACCACTTCGACTTCAATAGGCACTGGTTTACCTCCCAAGCGGACAACAAGGGAAGGGATAATCCCATGCATCTTAAATGACCGACTGTCAAATGCAGTGATCATGGTCCTAGACGCAAGTAGAGGAGGAGAGACAAGAGCTTTCCAACAAGCTAACAAAATCACTGACGCAGAAGCACCTTCGTCAACCACTGTTCTTTTGACGAAATTCTGAAGGAACACCACATGGATTTGAAAATCCACGTGGTAAGGTAAGTGAGGTTGAATATCATTAGTGTCGAACTTGATAACGTTGGAATTTCCCTCATCCTGAACTCCTAACGCACTCAAAAGGGCATGCCTTTGAGAAGGACATGCCTGTAAAACTTCAAGAGCCGACATGGCACACAAAGTTTGGCCCAAATCTTCTACAATGGAGTAGTTATGGGTGGCTCGGGCATTGGGATTATGCGTAGAGCGCTTAAGAACACCTTTAGGGCTTCTCGATATAGAGGGCTTCTCGATATGCAAGGAATTATCAGGAGGGGCAGGCTCACTCCCCATATTAGGTTGTGGTGCACCATAATCACGTTGATGAGTAGCAATAATAACCTCCGATTGAACCATAATCACGCATCCATAACCACTAGTATTGGAAGAAGACGTTGCAGTCTGATTAGGTCCATAACCAGTGGCAAAAGCATGCGAAGCCATGTTTTGGTGATGGGGAAGGGGATCCTTCAACACAGCTGGGCTCTGTGCCAAATGTTTCGATGCTTCTTCGATTCGAGGACATAAGTGAGTAAGATGATCTTCCCCACAAAGCTTACAAGGAAATTTCACCTTACGCCTAGGTTTACTGTCCTCACCAACATTTCTTCCTTCCCGAGGAGTGTTGGCATTCTCCTTACGAGGGGTATTGCGATTGCTATTTTTGTTCCCATTGTTTCCACCCTTACGGTTGTTTCTCCCCTTTTTCTTACCACTAGGTTGTTTTTTACCCGATGGGTTCGTCAATTGCACACTGTGTACATCGAACGACGGGGTGGAAGTGGACAAGGTGTGAACCTATCCAACAGTAGACTGGTTTAGTGACAAATTTTGCATTTGATTAGCCACCAAATCTACAGGGTGAGTGCTTGCGGATCCCACAATTCCATCAGCATGCGGTCCAGGAATTGACTTGGTCTCATGGCATGTTCGCGATGCATCAGGAATAATGTCATACAAAATGCCACACTGAGAGTATAGTAAATTTAACTGCTAGACTTTCAAGATGGCTTGTTCCTTAGTCACAATGTCGGACATCGAAACATCCTTAGAAATATATGGGAGTAGAGACTTGTGGAACCATTCCAACAGAAACTCTGGAGGAATGTTGGCTTTCACTAATCACTTCCGTCGATGCCACTCTTGAATGTGGTAAAAAATATGTGTGGCCTTGTTCTGACGGAAGGTAGACAAAAGTTCAGTATCGGTATCGTAACGAACCAGAAATTGGAAATGATCTAAGAAAACGAAAGTGATCTCTTTGAATCCCCTATAAGTGTTCCCAGAAAACTCAACATACCACTTTGCGGCTGCCCCCATGAGGGTGCATTGAAATAGTTGTAATCAAACGGAATCGTGATTCAATGAGTTGGAAGAGCACCAAAGGTAAAACGTTGTGACATGATCTCCTGGATACTCACCACCTTTCCCCTCAAAATTCGGAATGTCCGAAGGGAGCTTGGTAGGGACTGGAGGCCAATTAGGGTCATGACACACCGGGTCATTTGTGAGCTTTGAAAGATACAGAAGATTCAAACATGCAAGGAACGAGAGCTGCAGCTGGAAAGCTTGATTATAAGCCCCCATAAAAGGTTGGTTGAATGGAACCAAATTATGAGATGGACCAAATGCTTGACCATGAGCATTAAACTGCTGATAATGAGGACGTGACGGGCCATAAGATTGACCATGGCCATAAGGTTGATAACCTCCTCCGACCTGACCTGTATGAGAGTAAGAAGGTATATAAGTGTTTTGGGTACCATATTGAGGTGGGTTGTACTGGTGGCCAGCACCGACTATGTTGCAGTAAGGGTTGCCACCATAAGTATGGGGCATATATGTACTATTCGTAGCGGGAACCGTGTTGTAATGACCACAATGGTGAGGTATGTTCCCACCCACAGCATAAGAATTAGGATTGGCGTGAGTAGTCGTGTGGTGGCCAAAAGCATGAGATGTATTCCCAACCCCAACATTGGTGTTACTAGTAGCAGGAATGGTGGCATTATGACCATGAGGATAAGGTATATTTCCACCTCCTACATTAGTATTACTAGTAGCGGCAGTGGACGCAAAAGTATGCAGTATATGTCCACCCCCATGGTTAGGAGGAGCATTAACATTTGCGAAAGTGGTCCTAGGTTGACGGGTAGCGGCATGTGTGTTAGGTGGTGGGTGGTGAGTCATGTTGCGAACAATGTTCCTATTAGGTTGGGTATCCCTAGGAGGCGATCGTCTTCCAACATTAGAATTGTTAGGAAGAATATGACCAGTCCCCATACCATGTGTGTGAGCGGACAACGTGGTGCCCCTGACGAGGGTATTGCCCCCAGTGGGTGCAGTGTTGCTAACACCATGACTAGTGCCAGCATGACTACCAAAAGAAGTGGAAGGATCAACTGTGGTGTAATTCGGCATACCATATGAGAACGCGGTAGGGTTGACCGTAGGGCCTGTGTCATCATGTAACTCTGGCATCCCGTATAAATAATTATGCGGAAACGAAGAATCGAACGGGTCGTCCTCAGGTGGATCTGGACCAAACAAACTAGGATGAGTCTCGGGTGGATCTGGACCAAACAAACTAGGTTGGGTCTTAGGTGGATCACCCCCCCACGCCTCACGAGGAGTAGGGGTGTCTGAATTGTACTCAACTCTACCCGATGGACTAGTTGGGATTTCTTCCATCCCAGAATGTGCATTCATGGAATCGATAACGTATGTCTCATAAGAATCTGAAGATTCGGAGGGATCCCAATGGCATCCCTTCTTGACACGACGTGAAAGCTCAACAGCTAGTAAACCATCCAACTGACGAGATCGATGGGGAGTAGGACTCCACCCCACGATATCTCCATAGAGACTATAAAATCAAAACGTCCCCTAAAGGCCAACTATCGCTAAAAAATAGTCAACCAAAAGCACACACCTAAAGAAACTAGAGCCAAGAGCACACAAAAAGAGTGGCTAAATGAGCTCCCGACACTAGAGCCGGTATGTCTCACCTAGGAGAGGCTTGATACTCTCAAACTATAGCCAGAGGTAACAGAATCAGTTATAACGGCCCCCATACTTCACTCTGTGCACAGGGTCAAGTCCCTACACAACGAAAACTGTGTTGTCTGACCCCTATTTGACTTAGGACACAAACAACATAACCACTGCAAGTACCCTATGCGATACCTAGGTAAGGAAACTATGGTCACCGCAATATAACCAATGCTCAGGGGGATAGTCACAGGTGGGATCTGTCGTATGGGCAGGGTATCTAAGCCCGAAGCACAAGAGGATGAACCTCCGATACCCCCAGATATGAACAAACCCTGGAAATATCTCCCACGTTCAGCCGGTATTGGAGGGATATCTCCTCAACCAACCTCTCGTGACCTCGTGCTTAACTCTGGTCTGAGTAGAGCTTCCTAAGAACACCGACGTATACCATGGATTTCACCACTCCCTGGTTAGACACATAATTTTTTGTCTAGTAGTCATGGATTGTTTACTCACAATGATCTATTCCGAGACTCTAAACCTATGCTAGTTGGTGTAGCCTATAAATAAAATCGGTCTAATCAATTTTAAGATTAAGCATTAATTTAAATGGTTGTGTTTACTCAAAGGATATGGTCGTGAAACTAGTGATGTATATGACTCAATAGTATGCAAAATCATCAAATCCTAGACTAATCTATCCAACAAAAACAATGCAACTAGCATGCGAAATCAATCCAACGGTTTCATAATTAAAATGCAATTGTTTTATATTTTCAATGCACAAGCAGAACCTAACTGAAAGTAGCAAGCACTTAATGCAAGATGTAGTACATAAAATAAATTTTTTTTTTGTATTTTCTCTTATAAACAAAAGGAAAATGCAAAACTATATATATATATATTTTTGTATTTTTCAATATAAGGAAATGAAAAATGCAAGCAAAATCCTACTATCTAGTCACTGAAATACAGGGGAGATCACTAAGACAACCCAACAGATCCCAAACATTAATACACAGCCAACAGAATGAGCTCAATAGGAAAAAACAACAAGGCTAAATCCAAACATGGGTAAAAAAACCAACAAGGCTCAACCAAGAGAAGAGAAGAGTTCTGGTCACAAACAAGGCATGGAATAGTCAAGAATCCGGCCAACAAAGACTCAGGATCATCCAAAGCCAACCCATCAACAATGAAGGGTCATGAAACAACGAAATCCGGAGTTGTATGCTATTGTCGAAGGAATACCTGCATGTACCCGCGAGCAGTAATGTAAACAAAGGCGGGTGCACGTGGGTAGAGCTAATCTCACCCGCAAGTAAGGAAAGGCAAATGGGAAAACAAAGAGTCCAATGGCTCAGAAAAACCAGTTTTATATAGTGTATCTCAACGACCAATCAGTGACACATAGCTTCGACAAACAAGAACTCTAAATAAGGACTAATGCTAAAAAATCCCCAAAAATGGATGTTTTCCCCAGCAGAGTGTAACGTCCCCTCAACATCATCAAATGCAAGGAAGGAAACATTAACAACACACCGGGGCTTTTGGCAGACTTAGCCCCAATATTACATTACTCATAAATTCATAACAATTAAAAACTTCTATGTGTAGATTCATCTCAATATAAACACAGCGGAATTAAACATAATATCAAGCACACAAACAATAATGCCTAACATATATATATATATATATATCACAGCGGGGGATGATTCAGCATATAGAGACTCAATCTCATTACAATGCCATGCATGGATTCCAAATTAAGATAATCAACTCATTTCATTAAACATGGACAATTTAACATATTGCAGAACACAAAATGCAAATAATTTATAATACATAGAACACTTATCTTGAGAAGTAAACGTCCAACGACTGGCTACGTGAGAGCAACGTTCCACCCAACCATAGATCTCTTTCCAGCCTATATTCTTTCAGCTGAGAGATCACCCCCGAGATGGGCTATGTATCCACTAAGGAGGAACTAGATGGCTCACTCACGGTCAAGGTTTCACTCAGACAGCCATGCTAAGCCAACACACAGTTGGGTTTTTCAAGCATGCAATGGGAAATGGAGGAGGATGCTAGTCCCCTAAGCTCAATCCCAGAGCCACATACACTTCAAGCTGGACTCAGCAATCCCATCCTCTGTTCATACATCCACACTTGGATTTCTCACAACTCTGTCACGAATAACCCCAAATCCGTCACTGATTTTCTGGGCTGTTAAAACTGGGTTTTCCCATGGATTTCGGGGTATCTAATGCTCCCAAATTCGCCCCAAGGTTCATACCAATGGATCCCCCATTGGATTTCACTGTCCAATACCAAATCTGAGCGTTTTTGGCTCTTCCAAATGTGGGTTCTTTCAAAGTCGCGATTTCTGGTTTTTCCCTCTGCTGGCAAATCGTTTTTGGATGGAAAATGGTGCTCGTCCGTTTCCCAATGGAATGGGGATGAGGAAGAAGCAACATCCATGAGGTAGAGTGGCTTGTGGTACAAGAAAACAGAGCCCATACTCTGCCATACGAATTTCTGGGCTGCCCATGCTCCATTGAAGCCATGGACCGAAATCCTACACCACTTCCTTACAACGGAATTAAATGTCATCAAGGAAAGTCAAATGGGTTCTCAAGGTGACATATGGCAGCCTATGGTTCAATCCCTCAACCCCCTCACCACTCCCTAGTGGATACAGGTGGCCCCTTCTCATTCGTTGCCTCCGTAGCCAGTTTTGGTATTTTATTGCATGATGTTTATTTACATCCTATTACAATTTCCATGGCTTAAGAGCACATGGGCATCAAATATCAATGCTTTCCCTTTAAATCAAAATTTAGGCTTTCACTAGCGGGGCCTTGGCCTTGAGCTCCACGCTAGGAAAAACATACATCACATGTACACATTATTTACATTAAATGCTAATATATCCTAAGGGTCAAAATGGGGTATTACAATCCCCTCCCCCTTAGAATAACACCGTCCTCGGTGTTCCAAGAATTAGGCATACATATACAATTTACACATGTCCAAAACTTCAAAAAATTTGTAAATCTACCCTGCATTCTGTTCTTTACTTTGAACTTTCAGGACCAAGTCCTTTGATTTTCACGAGCTGCTCCTGCTGATTCGGATCTTCCAGCTCATCCATAAGTCTGAAAACTTTATGGCTACTACCCTCTTGAGGTTCTCTTGTTGGGCAGTTGCGGAGACAATGATCCCCTCCACATTTCCAACACTTCACTGGTTGCTTCATCTTTACCTGCTCAATTTTCTTTGAGTCTTCCCACTTGGAGCGTTTCTTAATCGGACGATTGGATGAATGCTTCTTCATTGATCCACTTTTCTTTCCCTTGCTGATTGCTTTCATAATGCTTTTTACCTCTTTCTGCAGACGAATAGAGTCCTGCAAGACCTTGTGGTTCATCTCGTTCTGCTGCTTTTGCATCTTGAGCATCTCTCCAAGATTTTCTTGTGTCTTGGCAATTGTTTGAAGAAGACTTCCAGCCAATTCTAATAGCCTATGGTCTGCTGACATGGTCATTGTGCACAGCTGGTTCTCACTTGGCTCACAAGCAACACTTGCTCATAGCAACTGCAACCAATTGATTTAATTTCTGCCTGTGAAATTCATCATTACAATTCTTGTTAGACCAAGCATAATCTAAACACAATAAAAAAAATCAGTCAATTGTTTTTCCCCAATTGACATGGAGGTCCCATGCTCTATTCATGAGACTTTCACACTTTCCATGCTTTTCCAGCATACACATGAATTCTTTCATGTTCATCCATTCACATTAAATTAACTACTTCAGCATTCACAATTTATTTCAAGCAAATAAACACACTCTACTTTTAGCCATACATGCATTCAACAATTTTCTCTGTTTATAAATGCATCAATAAAAAGGAAAGAGAGAGCAGTAAGAGTTTCTTCTCTTAGTCTTGTTCCATTCTGGAACCCACACCACCATGGTGGTTTTCATGCTCCTAGTCTCTTTCACCTCAACGTGAATGCTTGACCTGCCCTTCTTGGCTATGACACTTAATGTCTATGGTCTATTTCAGACCTCTCAACCATGGAGTCCCTCCACATGGTTTATCTACAACTCTTGGCTGCTATGTTGTAGAAATTTCTCCCTACGGATAGGTAGAAACTCTCTTAGGATAAAGTAGGATATACTGACTCTATACTAAGACAAAAAGGAAACAAATGCTACCTTGAATCCCTAGATCTAACAAACGTCTCAAGATTAAAATGCTAGAAAGAGTAGAAGAAGTTTAACTGACCTTCTATCCAAACGCTTGTCTTTGTAGTTGCTCCAATCTCTAAGCTCTCACGAATGAACCTGTCAAAATGGAACCAAGACACAAGAATGCACTATTCTCTAACAACTTAAAACATGAGTTGGAATCTAAATCTATGAAAGATACAAATCATATCATTAAAACAGAATTAATACAAATGATTTGGGAAAACAAGACAAGTTATTCCATTACCAACTTGAAGTCATGTACAATAGTTGCTTGATGTCCAAGCCAACTTCCAGCTCCAAGTGCTTCCTCTAGCTATCTCTGCAGAAGTATGAAGATCATAGGTTTGATGCCCCAAAAGTCCTCCCTTTGGCTCATGGAAGGCTTCTCTCTTATAGCACATGGGAAGGCTAACCAACAAGAGAGAAGTGTGGATCTATGGAGGGTTTAGTGGATCAGGCCAGCTAAACAAAGAAGGAGTTAGGATCGAACCAAAGATGGTAATCCCAACAAAATATCCTCGAAGGTCGAAATCCCAAAATCCAAGGAAAAAAGGCTAATTTCAGACTACCGCGCCCCTATAACTGAGCATAACGTGGTAGTACCCGCGCCCCAGAGAAGGAGCAACGCGCGG
Source organism: Larix kaempferi (assembly GCA_027924585.1). NCBI lineage: Eukaryota > Viridiplantae > Streptophyta > Pinopsida > Pinales > Pinaceae > Larix > Larix kaempferi. Next base: position 6,717,677 of record BSBM01000308.1, on the reverse strand, counting down.
TAGTTATAACTACCGCGCCCCTGTAGATGTTCAGGAAGCGGTAGTGCTCACAAACAGGGCTAAGTTGGGCTGGTAGATGGTAGAAAAAGGTTTTGCTTTCAGTATCCAGTCAATGGTTTTCACTCTAGATGTTCAGATGATCTTTAAGGGAAACTGTCGTTTAGGTCGGTAATGCAAGGATGCGACACTAATATGTAATGTGTAATATTGAGGTATAACAGATGCCCCCTAAAGTGTGAGGTCAGAAGAGACTGATGGCCGAAAGACTTTATAAATATGGTTCGGAGATAGCATCGAGGGGAGCAACAAGGAGCTAAAATAGAAACAAAATGTCAGATATACCACCGAGGCGGGCATTCCCATGCTCGGAAACAAATGACTCAAAGCATGGCTGCCGACCAATACATTGCAGATCCATGAGTACTGAGATGATATAGACTGTAGACAAATCATGGCTACTATGAACAAGCGTAGATCCATGAGACAACAATGACACAGCCACAACCAATACAAAAGTGGATTTGTGTGACAATACATAGGAAATCTTCATTGCAACCTGGACGTGATCAAAATACAAAAGGGTGTCCAGGGTCTTCTACCCGATCGCAAATGATACGAATCTAGCCATATGATTACAAGGTGTTGAAGTCGAACATGGTAGAAACCATTTGATTACCGGTCAATGATGTGAACCGTTAACAAATGCGAGGGAAATCACCAATAATGACAATGATCCCCAAGGTATCTATAGTACATCTCAACGAAATGCGAATAAAGGAGTTGATGTCGAGCATCCGAGAGATCATTCAATCAGAGGTCATTGATGAAAACCTACTGTTGAATACGAGGAAACCTGCCATTGAGGCATGCAGGTACCAAGGTACTAGTGGTTGAATCCTAAGCCTAATTCCTGGATAGTGATTTGGTGTCGACAGGAATAGACTCGTCGAAGGTGGGCCATAATGATTCCCACATCATCGACACGAAATCAGAATGAGAGATAGTATGGATCGATGAAACAATGGAATATGTACTGACACAAAGGGAAGGTTTGACATGAAGTGGAGGTGGACTCAAGGTAATAACCCTTTGAACATATAACGGCATGAAACAGAGCTTGGAAGCAGGGATTAATTGAACAGACAGAACCGCAGGAAGTGTGAACTCATAGCAATAATGAGTACGCATGATCATAATGATGACACTATCAGCAAGACTGACTACCCAAAACAGACAAGGTGAGGATGCATGCCATGTTCAAAGGTGATGACTCACAAGCTGCCAACAAGGTAAACTTGACTCATTTTCCCATTTTCCCCCCGACATGATGGACGAGTACCTCTTTGTTTTTTAACGAGCTTGAGGAGGATAACAGATGCTCGATATAGCTCATCTCATAGATGAGTCCAATCTCACATGTTTTTCGAACCTGAGAAAGGAGGGGTTCATCCCAAAATGGGCCCTTCGATGTTGAATTTTAACGAGTCCAAGGAAGGAAAACTCGGTCGTCATTTCATGTTTAGAGAGTCTGAAAAGAACTAAAGAAGACTCCAATGGTCCTTTTTCGTAAGGTTAGCCTCATCGCCCGAAAAAGGGTAAAACAACGCGGGAGAGGACTCTTCCAGTCATGATTGGCTGGAGTATTCCTTTTTCGTAAGTAGTGCCCCCTAGTCCGAAAAAGGGGTAAACTATCACTAGGGAGACGATCATTCAAATCCTTTTACAAGCGTGAACGAATCAATTTCACTTGGCAATCTTTTCAATTTTAGGGAGTCTGAAAAGAGATTAACTATGGACTCCATGTACAACTTTGTCATGGTTGATGACCGAGTACGACAAAGGAAAAGTAAACTCGGCACAGTTCCTTTTCCGTAAATAGTCTAGCGAGGCCGGATAAAGTGATAAACCTATACTCGTTAGACACACCTTTTTACTCCAATTGTTTAACGAGCACGATAATGGTATCAAAAGCACTCGGAATCTTTTTCATGTTTGGATCCAGAGCACGAAAAAGGAAAAAGTAAGCTCAAACCACTTTTCATGTTTTTAACCAGAGCACGAAAAAAGTGAAAAGTAAGCTCAAACACCATCTTACTGTTTTTAACGAGCTCGAAGATAGGTTGGAAGAATGCTCATAATGTCTGCTTCATTTTTTAACGAGCTTGTAACAGAAAATGAACTATGCTCAGGATAATTTTCATGGTTTAATGAGCTCGAAACCTAAAAAGGAAAGTATGCTCGAAAATGTTCCCAATGGTGAACTTCTTCCCGTCATGAAATCCAAAGGTTGGTTCATGCCCCCAGCATGATTGCTAGAAGTAAGTGACTTAGCTCCAACGTGATGTGGAGAGGTGATCGAGTTGACTTCAACGTAACTTCCAGAGGTTGAAGACATGCCCCTAAGCTTCATTTCATTCGCCTAAGGTATAGGCAAGTGAAAAGAAGGTTCATTTACTAAGTCTACGAGGAGACTCGACTCAAAGGGAAATGATATGTTTCATTTTTTAACGAGCTTGACACAGGAGTAGAACTTTGCTCAAAATAATGGTTTCATTTTTTAATGAGCTTGAATCCAAAGGTAAACTCTGCTCACGATTAAGGCCCACTGATGGGTTCCCTCCCAACATGATGATCAGAGGTTGGTAAATGCCCCCAGCATGATTGCTAAAGGATAAACATGCCCCCAATCTTCGTTTCGTCTGACTACTCTTCTTCCTTACCCAAAAATCCTAGCTACTAATCCAAATGTGTTCACCAGGGGGGGTAGGGAGAACCAGGACCAAGTGACCCAGGCAGATGAAATGAAGGTTCAAATCCTAACTCTAGCGATAGACTCGAACAAATGGAAAGGAGATCTATTTCATTTTTACACAAGCTTGAAAATAGATAATAACAATGCTTGAAAGGGTCCTTTTTATTTTTTAATGAACTTAAAACAGAAAGAAATTATGCTCGAAGGTAGTTTCATTTTTACGCAAGCTTGAAACTGAACGTAAACTATGCTTGGGATTTGGTTTCGTTTTTACATAAGCTTAAAACCAAAAGTAAACTGTGCTTGAGGGTAGTTTCATTTTTACGCAAGCTTGAAACCGAATGTAAACTATGCTTGGGATTGGTTTTGTTTTTACACAAGCTCAAAACCAACGGTAAACTGTGCTTGAGGGTCGGTTTCATTTTTTAACGAGCTTGAAACAAAGAATAAACTATGCTCGTAGGAACCTATTTAATTTTTTAACGAGCTTGACATAGAAAGGGAACTATGCTCAAAGTGATGGTTGGTTTCATTTTTACACAAGCTTAAAACCAAGAGTAAACTATGCTTGGGATGATGGTTGGTTTCATTTTTGCACAAGCTTAAAACCAAGAGTAAACTATGCTTGAAAAAATGGTTTCATTTTTTAACGAGCTTGACACCAAAATGGAACTTTGCTCCAACGTCCCCCCCCCCTAGGGAGAAGAAACCACTAAAACATGTGGAACATTTAGGGAAGTATGGTGACTAGGAGTCATGCGATGAGTGGGCGTCACAAAGGAAAGCTGATCGATGGTCACAACATTCCCATGATGGGGAAAATACATCACTCGAAAGAGTGAGGACACTACAGCCTTCATGGCATGGATGGAATCGCGTCCAAGGAGTAGATTAAAATCTAAGGGACCTTGGATGACCATAACATCAATACAGACAATTTTCCCTCCCAAAGTGATAGGTAACTGAGGAAGGGACCCTAAAGGTCCAGTAGGCCTTCTATTGAAAGCCAGTATCTGGTCAGTGACGGGCACAAGCCGAGGAGAACCTAAGGCTTGCCAAGCAGTTGAGGATAGAATACTAACAGAAGCTCCTTCATCAACTATCGTACGAAAAATTTCTTTATCAGAAACTCCTACAGATATTTGAAAAGGAACACTCGAAGGAAGACGAGATTCTGTTAGACCATTCCAATCAAAGGAAATAACCTCAGTACTTGGAAGGGGACTCGCAGAAACAGGCAGGGTTTCCCCTTGCCGAGGACATTCTGAACCGATAAGGAAAACATCAGCGGTTTCCAATTCACTCTCGCTTGGAAGATAAGAATGAGACGAAGATTGTGTCAAGGTGACTGCTTCAGTCTGGACTTTCTCCGATGAAAGAGCGGGATCAAGTGGGGATGACAGCGACTCGATCACTTCACTCTCGGAAGGGAGAGTGGGATCAATTGCAGATGAAACTGAATTGATCACTTGGTCAACCAGCGGGGGGTCAAGGGACAGTTTACCATGGTCTGTTGGAGGCACCAATTGAGAACTAGTAATATCTTCCAACCACCGTGAGGCTTCATCCATGCTCGGACAAAGGAAAGTACGGTGCATACCCTTGCATATCAAACAGGGATATAGGAATTTACCCTTACGACCCTTCACCAAGGGGTCACTGGTTGAGGGGGTGTCATCGACATGATGGTCAGAGGTCGACGATACGATCGGTTTGGGGTTTTTAGACCACACTTCTGATACACGGGAAAGATCAGGACAATCCTTGAGAAGGTGATCACCCTTACAAAGTTTACAAGGGAACTTGGGCTTACGGGGTGTTTTCGTAGAATGAGTGCCATTAGAGGCGACTGGTTTACGCTTGGTCTCTTCTTTATCCTTCTTCTTCTTAACTTTCCTTTTCTTCTTCTTCTTATCCACCTGATTACTAACACTATTGCTTTGGTCAGGCGAGGAAGAAGGAACGGAAGAAGATTCATTCGACGAAGAAGGAGAAGGATTAGTTTGGGATTGACTCTCTCGTGGTGGAGAGTTAACATTCGAAACATTGGGCGCAATCGGAATTACCAGATTGAATAACCATACCGGTAATCCTATGGTTAATCCAGGAAGATTTAACGTGGCAATAAAGGGAGGACCAATATCTCCAACTTGAGAAAAACTAAAAGGTACCCCTTGAAAAGGGGTCTCCGGATTGGTAGTCCCAGAAAGAGCATGGGCGCATGGAGGTGGATTCTCCATGGAACAAAACTAAGTGACGTGGACAAAGTCTTGTTAAAAAGAACTCAAAAACCCTTAGGCAACTGAGCGTGCGAAAGGGGAGCTAGGAAAAGACAAGGCTCACAGGCCAAAAGAGCAAGCTCAAAAAACTATACTGAGGCCGCTGCCACAGTAAGTGAGCTGTACAACAAAACGGCCAGAATGCCAACAAGCAGCCCTACAAAGAAAAAGACCCTCTACAAGATAGCAAGCAAAACCGCCTAACTAAGAGCTGGAGACCTCAACAAATTGTATTCTTCGCAAGGTGATGAAATCCAAGTCGAACAATACAAAATGAGAGACCAATAATGGAAGGATATCCCTCTACCGAAAGGGATCCTGGGTAAAAGAGCCCTAGTAGAATAGATACTAAGCTACCTCGTTCATGACACGTCGGAAAAGGTTTTGGGCACTTCAGCCTTCCGAAGAAGACAGCGATCGATGTTGCCTTAGGGCTAAGTGGAGTGCGGTATTCCACAAAGTCCGTCCGGTTCTCAATCTCGCGGCCGTTTAACCCCTGAAAGTTAAAAACAGTCAGGAGGCCCCTCCACAAACTAGCTGTGACCGTGTCAATAAATACTAGAGGATTTTAGTTCCCTAAAGACAACGACTATGTCTCAGATGAAAATGACAAGGGGGAATTATTTTGATGCCTATCCCCAGTGTCCTACCTAACTACCAAATTCTTTTGATTTCCTCAAGTGAGGTTAAAGTTGGTTTAATTAGGGAGATTAATTTTAGTGGCTGTCTTACTCAATCAGGTAGTGGACGTGAAACTTGATGGTGTTATGACGACTCAAACCATGCAAATGAAGATGAATCGAAATGAACCTTTCTCTTCGATGAACACTAGCTAAAGTAAGGAAGAATTCTTTCCGTTCCCAATATGCACAACCCAATGCACATGCAACTTTATTTCTTTTCAAAATGATAGAAATAAGTAAAATATGTACCCAAAACTAACCCAAAGCAATGAAAAAGTTCTTTATATGAACACCAAACGTAATGATTCTAATCCATTTCCTATCTTTTCACACTTGAAAAAGACACATCCAAGCTACGGAAAGAAAGATTCTACAAATGCTTCCAATCAAATGCAAGACAAGGAGAAGAATCTAATAATATCGTCTAACTCAAATGCACATAAATATGAAACAAGCATTTCTTCTTCTCATGAATGTAATACCAAGAATGTCAAATGATTAAATTAAAGCAAGAAGAATACCTATGTGTTTCAATTTCATGAATATGGTAAAAGAACGACAAAACCAAGCTTCTCTTTGAACTAAAAAAAAAATGGAAACAAGGGATCGATCTATTCCAATGACCAATAAATAGCTAAAGATGCAAAGGAAACAAAATGCAAAACCCAAGAAAATGACTTCAAAAGACAAGGATGTCCCAAGTTTTTCAAAGCCAATCTAATCAATCCAAATGATGCCAAACCAAACAAACCTTTGGAATATCACACTAAAGAGATTTCTGAGAAAAAATGAATCCAATTACAATCCAATGGCGAGAAAAAGTTTTAAAAATCAATGCAAGCTATTGGGGCTTGAAAAGAATGACAATTCTACCCAACAAGAAAACAAAGCACTAGTTTGACTCAAGAAACCAAACAAAGGCTTTGATCTTCCAAAAGATGCAAAGAGTTTCTAAAACAAGCTAAAAATGAATTGTATCAGTCCAAATTGGTCATGTAATGGTCACAAAATCCCTGATCAAAAGACTCTAAATCAGAAAAATTGAAAACGTACACAAGGGATCAAGTTAACCCAAGGGGATTTCAACTTTCCAAGATAGAACCTAGTCTTCCAAACAAATAAAAAGGGGCACAAATCTTCCCAAATGAGGTTTGGAAGGGTTCAAGGTTATGTTATAGAGATCCTAAAGTGACTGGGAAGGTACACTTGACTCCCAGAACTAAAAAATGGCTTAGAGGACTCAAAATTGACCAAATGGCCTCAAAGATGCCAATGAAGGACTAGAGACAAAAATGTGGATGACAAGGACTCAAAAGAGACTCAAATCTCTTCAAAAATGTGTAAAAAAGAATCCCATGGACCATATGGAGGCACCCCAAGAGTTTGGAAGCAAAAAAACCAAGGGAACCCCTCCAAATAAGCTCAAAAATGACCAAAAAATGACAGTGCCGCCCCCTTGAACACTGTGGGGGAGCGGTAGTTTCGATAGTACCCCGCGCCCTAGAACACTATGGGGGAGTGGTAGTGTTGACAGTACCGCGCCCTAGAACACTGTGGGGGAGCGTTAGTCTCCTGTAGGATTAAAAAAAAATCAAAGTTTGGCCAAGATCCGAGCAAGGGTAAGTTCCTAAGTTTAAAATGGTCCTCAATGATGATCAAAGAGGATCTAAGGTGATGAGAAGCAACACTTAGAAGAGGATTTGATGATCTAAACAAGCAAGCAAAGGTGAAACTAGGGAAGAAAGGATCCCCAGCGGAGTCGCCAGTTTTTGTTGTAGAAATTTCTCCCTACGGATAGGTAGAAACTCTCTTAGGATAAAGCAGGATATACTGACTCTATACTAAGACAAAAAGGAAACAAATGCTACCTTGAATCCCTAGATCTAACAAACGTCTCAAGATTAAAATGCTAGAAAGAGTAGAAGAAGTTTAACTGACCTTCTATCCAAACGCTTGTCTTTGTAGTTGCTCCAATCTCTAAGCTCTCACGAATGAACCTGTCAAAATGGAACCAAGACACAAGAATGCACTATTCTCTAGCAACTTAAAACATGAGTTGGAATCTAAATCTATGAAAGATACAAATCATATCATTAAAACAGAATTAATACAAATGATTTGGGAAAACAAGACAAGTTATTCCATTACCAACTTGAAGTCATGTACAATAGTTGCTTGATGTCCAAGCCAACTTCCAGCTCCAAGTGCTTCCTCTAGCTATCTCTGCAGAAGTATGAAGATCATAGGTTTGATGCCCCAAAAGTCCTCCCTTTGGCTCATGGAAGGCTTCTCTCTTATAGCACATGGGAAGGCTAACCAACAAGAGAGAAGTGTGGATCTATGGAGGGTTTAGTGGATCAGTCCAGCTAAACAAAGAAGGAGTTAGGATCGAACCAAAGATGGTAATCCCAACAAAATATCCTCGAAGGTCGAAATCCCAAAATCCAAGGAAAAAAGGCTAATTTCAGACTACCGCGCCCCTATAACTGAGCATAACGCGGTAGTACCCGCGCCCCAGAGAAGGAGCAACGCGCGGTAGTTATAACTACCGCGCCCCTGTAGATGTTCAGGAAGCGGTAGTGCTCACAAACAGGGCTAAGTTGGGCTGGTAGATGGTAGAAAAAGGTTTTGCTTTCAGTATCCAGTCAATGGTTTTCACTCTAGATGTTCAGATGATCTTTAAGGGAAACTGTCGTTTAGGTCGGTAATGCAAGGATGCGACACTAATATGTAATGTGTAATATTGAGGTATAACATGCTAGGACTCACACAGTCCCACTAGCCCCATCTTTCCATTACTGCTCATGCTGAGCTCTTTAGGACGGTTACATGTCCACATGCATCCTTAAGATGCTTTCATAGTCATTGCTTCCAGCAATACCTACACTCAAACATTGAATTAATTCACATGTTTAGTTTATTTTCATAGGAAATCATAACCAAATCATATACACATGTATATTCATAAGCAAGAAATTACAAGATAACCAAATACTTATCTGTATTGTGCATTTCTTCTCTGGTCCACAGGGTCCTGCTTTTACTTTGTAAGCCTTGGGATCCTCCTGCGGACTGGGATGTTTGGCCAGCGCGCAGGCTGCTCCAAATCATCAAATAATCAACACCTTACCAGTACACCTTCACGCCGACTGGAAGGAAACTTCACTACGACCATTTCTAGGTCAAGGCTCTACTATGGAGCCATAGGCACATAATATCCCTTTCATCAATACTTCACAACCCTTCATCAAAATCCCCACAACCTCCACAACATCCTTTTATTTATATTAACCCTTCCACCACAACCCCTCACAACATCCTTTTATTTATATTAACCCTTCCACCACAACCCCTCACAACATCGTTTTATTTAGATTCTTTAGTGTGTAACATCAATTACAATATGTTTAGGCTGTCAACACAAGATGCATAAGCAAGTTCATTAGTATTGCTGCTCTAAACTGTAAACATATTTCATAACATTCACTATCCAACCTTGAAACACCAGGAATGCGTCCATTCCCTTAAGGCGTAGTCAATATTGGCATCCCTAACATAACTCAGCAACAGAAAGGTGTGCACTCCTTACCGATGTGAACTATGAAGATCCTAATCATACTTCAAGCAGTCTGCCATAATGGAAATAAAATCAAAACATGCTCTGCATATTAACTCTAATAATTAGACATGCATGTATGTATATATATATATATATCATTCAGGGTTTATGGAACACTTATCCATTTGCAGATGTTATTTCTCTTCTTTAATGAGGAATGGGGGCTCCTTCTCTGAGTTGACAGTCCCTCGGTTTGCCATCCCAATTCCTTTTGATGTTACATGCCTCTCACATGTCTTACTGACATAATCTTCACCATCTCACTCATATTGTTTACCAATCATGTAGAGCATATGAGACATTAATAATGTCTTATGGCGTTTCACCTGAAACCCACTTTCAAATCATGGAGTCCCTTCCCATGAAGTTTGGCTTGTGCAGGACCTCTCTCTCTTGGTCTTACTGCAATGTGTCTCCCTGGCACACTTATTAAACAGCCAAACAGTCAGCAACATTTAACAATACCATTCAAATCTGATTGTTCCATAACCAATCCATGGCACTAATAATTAAATTCAGTATGAATTTGCAACTCTGTCTACTACAGAAATTGGTTTTCTTATCCATGAGGCTATCCTCATATTATTTGGCTCCCGTAAGTGACACCACTCGGCCCATTATGGTCTTATGCCCGCTGCCATACATGAGCATCCACTTACAGCATGTCCTCCTGACACATTTTCATGTAAGCCAAACAATCATTAGCAATTATTAGCAAATTTTCAAATCTGAAACATTTACAAATCTGATATTTACAATTGCTCTTACTAACAGAACTTAGAGCTCTCAACCATGAGATTCCTTCTCATAAGTTCTAGATCAAATTTGCAAATCTGCTCCCTACAGAATTAGACTTGCAGCCATGATATTATTCTCATAAACTTAAATCAGAACATTTTCAGATCTGTTTCATGCATAAATTAAATTCCACAACCATGAGAACCTTCTCATAACCTTTGGCCTCTGCACATGGTAGAGCTCAGTCTTTACTATGGTCTTATCCCCATTGCCATATGCAAGACATTTCTACCTGGAGTCTTAAACTTTCAATCAGCCAAACATGTTGTGAGTCCCCCTGCATATAATATTTCATTGCTGCAACAGTCACTGAAGCATTTCCAGAATTATAACATTCCATAATTCAAACACTTCTAGCTGTTAACATGTCCATATCACCAAACTCATTTACTTCACGTAAATCATTATCATACTAAATTTGCAAGGTACAGTCACATCATTTATGCAATTAACTTAAAGCTTTTAAATGCTCATTAATTCATAGCCATATCATTTATACAACTCTATCATTCCAACAGAGCACTCTAGCAGCCCATCGATCATGATTGGGCTCTTCATGCACTTACTATTCTGCATTCATAATAGCCCATGAAATGATCCTAGAATTATCATCAATTCATCATTTCATTCATTATTTATTTTGCAATAACATATGCATCATCCCTATGCATTCATACAATGCATCACAAGATTTATAAAATCTCTTAATGCACATCTACTTAATGCTACCTTGCATTGTTTCATGAGTACTATGCATTCAAGCATATTATGATCAAAACATGCCTATCTCATATAACTTTCATTACCATAATCAGGACCACCAGTCCTCACTTGCTTTGGTTATTAAGCACATAACCAACATACACATGGCATCATATAAATTCATATGAATGCATTGAGATTTCTAAACAGTCATAGGGTGTAAGGATCATTTCCTTCACTTACCCACACCTCACCAAGCTTGGTAGGTTAATAGTCCCAATCGGTATTCAATATCACATGCAAACTAACTCATCATAGCTCAAACATAGTTGAAGAGATCTTACCAAATTCTCTTTCAACATTCATGCAATTTGGCACCAATAATCATTACCTGCATGGTTACCATTAACATCATCTGATGTTACCTGATCAGTTGGCCTCTTACCAAGGTTGCTCAATCCTTTTGCCAACTTTATGATCATAGATTTGTTGCACCATCCTTTCTGCATAAGGTTGTTGTCTTCATGCAACAACATCCTCAACACATTTAGCCATCCTCTTTGTTATCTTTGGTCCTACAACCAATACCAACATCAATAGTGATTATCAACCACAATATTCTCCATTAGTGGTTCATTGCATATGTAGACTTCATTATTTTACCAATATGCAATATCTCATTTATGCACAACCATTTCCATATGCACTATGCAATGTTTGTTAAGATGCCATCTAATGCATATACATCTATGTAATCCCTTACATTTTTAACATGTTTATGCCATATAACAATTTCATAATTATAAGTATGATAACAAACATGGATTTAAGGAATTCTTCCCTTTTCGATCCCTCATTGTAACATGGAATTCCTCTTCCATATCATGCAATTGTAGAAATTGCCCACATTGACAACAAAATTTGTTTGTCAAAACAGCCACTGGCACCCTTCTGCATTAAATATCTATGATATATGTAGACCTCATTCAAACTCTAGTCATGCATCCCTGTTCCCTGCTGGACAAGCTTTCCAATGCCTGTCTTCATGCTCCATTCCGACATCAGGTGTAGGAACTGCATCTCTTCAAAAATGACAACTTTTACTCCAATTATGCACATTTTACACAGTTGTATTTTGGTCCAGAATGCCAACTTCAGCCACCTGTGGAAGAAAATCTATGAAGAATTGTGTTGATGCCTCGGATATCGTGGCATCAATCAGAAAGGGATTCTCCCCGAGAGACGGTCCCAATTAGACTATCTCCCGTTTGGTGTAGGGAATCCGTCCGGTTAGCGGTTCCGGCAACCGTGGTTTTGGACTTTAAATCCGCTTCTACCGGTTATGGCCCGATCCACCTTTCTTTTGGGTTTTTTATGTCTTTTATATGAGATGCAAGTGCCTAAACTATACTTAATCTAAATGCAATTAAAACAGATCTAAACTTAAAACTGGAACAGATCTATCTATCCCTGCAGGGAACACGCTAAAGGGAAGAGCAATCTGCTGTAACAAGAAGCGTAAGGAAAGAACAGATAGTTGTCCTGTCAGAAGCAAAGCTACAGCAAGATACAGATTTCTAAAAGATAGCTTCTAGTTTATCATGGAACGTATTCGTTGCTCATAGAACAGAAGAAAGCGGAAGAATAAAGAAACAGATCAAAATGGAATTTAAAGAGCGCATCTATTGGTCATAACAGAAGAAAGCAAAATTATTTAAAATAAAGAAACAGATCTAAACGTAACAAAACTGGAATTAAATTCAAAGATCCCTGTAAGGAGCAATTTAAAGTCATGAACAATGAGCTACATGAATTACCCTGAAGAAAGAACAGTTAGCCGTTCGATTTAGACAAAGAAATTTACAGCAATACATTTCATTGTTCACGAAATGGAGAGAACGCATACACAGCGGGGAGCAAAATCATTAATGCAAAGAAATAATTCAGATGTCAAGAATGATCTCACATTGCAGAATTGCAGTCATTAGAATAGTCCAATATAGAGCAATCCAACATTCCAGGCAAAACGTCCATCTCCCGTGGCTTCTATTAGAAAATTCAATTTACAGACCCGATACAAGATAGCTCATACCGTTTTCCAAAATTTTCATTCCCTGCCAAAAGTCCTTTCTAATCTTTCCTAGATGCTTTTTATAGCTACAACTTTGCCCTTTGGGCTGACACCTAGCACGTTCCACCTGTCATTTACAGGAATTTCTACTATAATCGATCACCAACAATGGCCACTTCCTTTACAAAAATATTTTGACAAAAAAAAAAATAGGGACAGCTGTCCCATGGCTTACGCCTTACATATTCAAAATATATGTAACAGAAAATTTGTTAACATCAAAGCTTTCCCTGCTGGGCACGTGTTTGGCTGCAGAGAGTGGCTCACTGAATTCAGCCTCTTCATTTCTGTGCGTGAGATTTTGCTGGCAAAGGGTCGCCCAAGTTGATGGTCACTGATGCTGCCTGGGAAGAGGCCCTCGAATCCCCTGCTGATGCTGCTCCTAATTGGGAAGGGGGAATGGAACTGGCCAGACTTTCTGCCATTGCTGGGGAAGAGGCTGTTGGGAGAGGGGCTGCCGGATCTACTGATGCTCCTGCTGTTGCTGCAGCTTTCCTGACCTCCTCTTCTATGTAGCTGTGCCACACACCTGTGTCCCTTATGATTATGTTTGCTGCAGCAGGAAACAGGATTTTCTGAGAAGTCAAATTCTTCCCGAGTTCTATTTTAATGCTTTGTACTTCTGCTTTAGCAACTTGATATGTTTCCTTCAGCAGATGGTTGTGAAGTGTTGATGAACCGATGTAATGTTGGAGATCATCCATGGCAAGGACATCAATGCTTTTCACATACTCCATCTGGACGCCTAGCTCTTCTTTCAGTTGAGACAACCGCTGCTCCTTTTCCGGGAAGTCATCTAGGGTCTGAGGGAAACTCAATGTGCAGTTGTCATGGACTCCTTTGAGCTTTTGGTATAGGTTGTTGATTCTATCTGTTGTCCTCTGCACACTGGCCATCAGCTTATTGGCACAGTTCCTGCCAAACTCCAACAAGGCTATATCTTCATTAAAATCTTCCACGGCCTTAAAAGGAAGATGCGGGGGGAAACCTCCTTTCCCTTCCCTCCATGCCATCTGACTTATGACATTTGCCTTGACACGGGTATTCTTAGCTTTGAGCCTGTGGGCTTCCGTATTGACCTCTTTTAGCCTACCCATCATGGCCTTGAGTTTGCATACCTCATCAGTGATTAGCTCTTGAGAGCCATACACTTGCTGCAGGATATTGCATGACAGCTCGTGGAAGGGAGACATGCCCAAGGTTCTACTCTCCGCTTGCTCTAAACGCTCAGCTAATGTCTGCTTGTCTGCTTCTAGCTGGGAAGCCTTTTCTTCTGCTCCATTCTTCTCCGCTTCTGCAATCATTATTTGGAGTGCTAGCTGGTCCTTTTCCTCCTCCAGGTGGCTGTACTTGTTTGACATCTCCTTATGCTCAGCGTATAAGCAATTATATTTGTTTACTGCCAGGTCTCTTTGGGCTTGCTCATTAGCCACATTTTGTTGCAGGGTGCGTGCTCTCTTCTTTGTCAATATATTTTCTTTGACTATAACCCCTACATTGGCAAATGATGCCTGTGTTGTTGCTATAACTGCGGATGCCATGGCGATGGGATCTGCATCTGTGTTCTGCATGACAGCGACCTCTCGATGAGTAACTATCTCATCATGGAAGGGACTTTTAATCCTCTCTTCTGATTGGAGGACCATTGTTTTCCTTTTCTTATCATAGACAAACTCATTCCATTTGGACACCGTACGCTTCCCAGATGGAGTGTACGGGACAATTGGTCGGTTTATGATGTCTATGTCTTCTTCCATAGGTGGGGTCCGGACTTCCTGAGCAGGGTCTGCTCCTTCCTTTTGGGTACCAGAGCCACCTGCTTGAGAGGTGTCTATCTCCATGTCTTGTACACCGGACCCACCTGCCTCGGTATCTTCCCTTGCCTTCAATTCTTCCTCCGCCTTCTTCCTTGCTTCAGCTTGCTCAGTCTCTGCTTCTTTCTGCTTTTGGGATTCTTCAGCCTCCTTCCGCAGTCTTTCATTTTCAGCGTCTTGTTGTTTTCTTGCTTCCTCAGCTTCCTTTTGTAACCTTGCCTCTTCTCTTAATCCGAGCTCTTCCTGAGCTCGGGCATCCTTGGCTTCTTTCTCCTTTTGCTGGATGGTCTTCTGGGCTTTGGTTGAGCTAGAGCTCGCTCCAGTACTTTGGCGACAGATCCGTAGCTCAGTCATGTTGCTGATGCCTCTGAATGCTTCCTCCTCAGCATCGGGGTAGTGGGAGTTTTCGAAGTTAGCATAGTTCCCCTTGCAATGCTCGGCCACTTTACCCTTTCTGTCGTTCCTGTGGAAGATGACCTCACCGAAGTGGAAGGCCTTCAACTCTTGAACAAATTCGTCGGCAGAGGCCACCCCTAAAAACTTGTAAGCACCTATGCAGAAAGGTAAGGGGGGAAAGGAAGCCTTGTGTAGCTTGTGGAGGAATGCTCCAATCCCATCCAAGAAGAGTTGTCTTACTGCTTCCTTGAGCACCACATAGTCTGTGGCATACTGCGGCAATATGTATGGGGGCTTAGTCCCTCCGAACATTCTCAGGTAGGTACCTTGTTCTGAAAAGTAAAAGTCTCCATAATCCCCAAGGACTTCCAAAGCATTTTGTGACAGGCAATTTGGTTCTTCCTTGAACATTTTCTCGTATAGGGGCATGATGAACCCCTCACAGATGAGTTTGTAGCTGGGCTTGTAGTTCTGAGCCCACAACATCTTGAATGCGACGTAGACCGGGGCGGTGGCCCTATCCCATGCACACCCCAATTTGGGGAACTCTATCTTGGCCAAGATACAATCTATCAGGTATGAAGACATGAAGAATTCAGCCTTCTTCAAGGCCAGCCCGGGCTTAGCAGCACTTATCATTGAGGCCAGACTATCTGACAAGATAGTGGCCCCGTCAAACACTATCCCCTGAAATGCCACATAGTGAATGATAGGGACCCACTGAATCTTGTATACTGTGCCATCGGGCATGCCGAAGATTCTGCACAGCATTAAAGCGATCAATCTGAAAGGGGCCCTCAGGTTCTGCACGTCATATTCATCATTTCCCTTCTTCCTCAAATGCCTCCCTCCCCTCAATAGCTTCTTGGCCATCTCGACGTTATCCATTTGGCCCAGCCATTCGTCAGTCAGAGCTTGTTGGACACGGGGAAATCTGTAGGCCGCCGCAATATACGCGGGTTGAAACGAGGCGATAGCCATTTTCCCGCTATCATTTATCACTCTCCCTTCAGCATCTGCATGTTGGAGTATCCACTCGATCACTTCAGCACAGGGGAACAGCTCAGGGCGGGTGGCGGCTCTAGTTATGCCTGAGGCTCTGATGTTAAGATAGATTGGTGCTTCCTCTAGCAGCATATCTGGGATTTCTTGGTCCCGGATCATTCTGTAGATGTCTCCCCATCTGATTTCTGGAGGGACACCAGTAGTGCACCTAGTGTCCTGGAGCGAGGTTTCAATCTTGAGAGGGGCAGGCTTCTTTTCTGTCATCTTCGCCTTCTTCTTACCGGTTTTCGGCATCTTGATTTATCCCTGATAACATCCATATCAAAGTCATTATTTGAGCAACAGGATGTAAAGTTTTAGCAGAGAGCAACATCGTTTTAATATCAATGAGATAAGTCAATGAAGCAAATATTTAGGAAGCAAAACATTATTTCAACATAAGACACAAATTGAAACATTTGAAGCTCTTAGAAGACGAGTCTGGGATAAGCTATGTTGCGGAAGCTATTGGTTTTCGGACCGATAGGCGATTTGCAGAAGCAATTGGCTTCCGGTTCCGCCTTGCGGAAGGAGATGTCTTTCGTTATAGCTGCGGTTGGAGAGGTTGATGGCGGGGAGACGCGGGTTGACTCGGTGAGGGCTTTGAATGCTACCGTCACGCGCGGCCACTCGCCGAGTCACTACGGGAGACTTTAGTCCGAGCGAAGGTGACGGCGCCGGGGATATGCTGACGGGGAGTGCTAGGGCGGCCATGGCTTCAGGTTTCGGCTCACGTGGCTTGAACGTTCACGGGTTTCGGCTCGCGTGTAGGGGCTGAGGCTTATGGAAGGGCCCAGGGTTTTAAGTCCGGAGTTTACAGCCGGGGACATGGAAATCCCATGGGGTTTCGACAAATTCTCCAAAACGAGGTGCGCGGCCCGGAGGTAAAACGGACAAGGTTAACGGCCTGCACCAACCGCCTTGGCTTTAATAAAATAAGAAATGCCAATGTTTAAATCGATGCCTATGACGTTTTGTATGACGGCTAAAACATTCAACTGTATCTGACGAGTACAACATAGCCCTTTACGGGTGTTTTGCCCGTCAAAACCCCACTAAAACCCGTTGTTTTCCCACAAACGATAACCCAATGGCGAAATTCCAGGTTAGAATCCTACCTGAAACCGTGGGGATTGCTTGAGCAAGGTGGTCGCGAGCACGGACGAGCGAGGTGAGCTGGAACGATTTGCACGGTGTCGCACGTCGTTGGCCGATTCAAAAACAATGGTGTATTGGGTCGAGCCCCTACCGTATTTTATAAAGAATGGGCACGTGTGAGCATTCAATTTGGTAGGTGGCGCGGTTAAAACGAGGTTTAAATTCGTCGCGCGTAGCGGTCGTGTCAAACGATCTCGGTTTTTGTGCGACCGTCATTCGCGGGGCCAGTTTGTGAATCGTATCCGCCGTTGCGGAAGGGTTCAACGAAAGCTTCCGCCGTTTCGGGGCTTACTGCGGAAAGGAAAATCGAAGCCTTCCGCGAAAGACCGCCGCGTAGCGGACGGGTAACGCCAAGGCTTCCGCCCTTTCGGAACGATGTAGCGAATGGTCCCGGTGTTTTTCGGAAGGCGTTTGCGAAAGCTTCCGCGAACCAAAAATTTCAAAGTCTCGTTGATTTTCGGGAAATTTATGGCGAAGGCTCCCGCTAGTTTCGGAAGGCTTTCGTGAATGGCTTCTGCCGTTTCGGAAGGAAAACTTATACTCTTCCGCGCAGTTTCCCGGGATCGTTTCGAAGTCCTTTTTTCGAGCGGTTTAAGTGGTTTGGTTCCGCCGTTTCGGGAGGGTAGCCCGAAGGCTTCCGCGGTTTCGGGAGCAAAAGGCTGAAGGCTTCCGCCGAAGTTCTCCGAAAAATTCTAAGTTCTTTCATATCTTCGGAAGGAAATCGTGAATTCTTCCACGGGACTTATGCGGATGGCTTCCGCTGTTTCGGAGCGTTTTTCACGAACTGTCCTCGCCGTTTCGGGAGCAAAGCCGGAACCTTTCCGCGGTTGCGGAAGGCTTGAGTGAAGGGCTCCGCCGTTTCGGGAGGTTTTATTGTTTCGGAACTTGAACCGTTCCGTAGAAGCAACGATCGAAAAATTTCCAAGTCCTTTTACTTCGGAAGGCTTAGGCGTGCGGTCTATGAGGATGGCTTCCGCCGTTTCGGGTGGTTTTATTGAATTCCCCCGCCGTTTCGGGAGCAAATGCCGCAGGCTTCCGCGACAGTTTCTTGAAAAATTCTAAGTCCTTTTCATAGTTTCGGAAGGAAATCGTGAATTCCTCCGCGGGACTTATCCGAATGGCTTCCTCCGTTTCGGGAGACAGCCTTGAATCGCTCCGCCGTTTCGGCGAGGTTATACCAGTGGTTTCCGCAACTTATAGCCATAATCTGAGTCTCTTTTCGGGGAGATATCACGGCGGCTTCCGCTATTTCGGAAGGGTTCACTGAATTCCCCCGCCGTTTCGGGCGGTTGAAACTAAAAGTTCTCTAAGTCCCTTTGTTCCCGCAGTTTTTCTAATCGAAAGAAAATCTAAGTCCTTTTCAGGAGATTTAAGGTGAATGAATCCCGCAATTTCGGGAGAAAAACCGAAACCTGTCCGCGGTTGCGGAAGGCTTCAACGAAAGCTTCCGCCGTTTCGGGAACAAATTTTCAATGGCTTCCGCAGATTTTGACAAAGGAAATCTCAGTCCTTCTTTCGGAAAGGTTGGACGTTTGTCTTTGAAGTCCGGGAGATAGTCCCAATTATCCCAAAACGTTGGGGAAAAGTCTGAGTTATCTTTCGGCTCTTTGGGGAGAACATGGAAGGATTGATGGCAAGATGTTCAGCAGGGAAATAAGATTTTATGTTGACAACAGAGCTGACGGCTCGGATGGCTTCTCAAGCAAACTTTCTACAAAATATACAGGAGGGGCCCCAACATGTACAAAAATTTTGGGGAGGGGTGTTGCTGCAACAACAATGGCGAGTCGGTGGCGAATACAGATCTCTGAAAAATTCCTCTTCATGGTCCGAAACCTCATTAACAATATCCACCTCGGGCATACTACTCAGCTGAGCATTTTAGACTCATGCGGGGAAAAGAGGCACTTTTCCTGCTAGTCATTGGGGAAAGGGGAGCTTTGACCGAGACATCTTCACCACTCTCAGAGGGCCAGCATATGAGATTCATTTTTAGGAGCGTCATCTTTCAAAAGGTCACTACTGCCGGACTCCACAGGATTTGCAACACTTTCTCATGGACATTATTGTTCTTGTTCCTCATTCCCATGCTGCTGGCACCCTTTGGGATGCTTGTACTTTGGACAGCTTAGCTGTTTGAGCCTTCCAGGGATATTTTCTTTTGGACATGATCTTTGATTTGGGCTCCTCAATCCATAATGTCCTTTTGTGTGAGTTAGAGATTTTATTGGTTTGATCAAACTTCACGGACGGAGAGGAGCCCATTTTGAGCTGGGCCTTTTGGACAACCTTCTTGATTTTACATGTCCCTTTTTCTTTTGTCTCAGCCATGCTTTAATTGAGGCGAGAATCCCTGGAAAACAGACTCTTGGATGTAGGCCATTTTGGCTTTTAAATCTGCAGCATGGAGTCATCTCAATACCCTATGTCCTCGAGAGGTGCCACTTTCCATGGGTCCAACTTAGGTAACCTTCTTGAGATGCCTTTAAAGTGTGAGAGTGGGTGGAGCCCAACGATAGTAGTGAAGATGGCCATGGGTCTCTGCTATTGAACAGGATTAGTGTGACTAGCAGGGTAGGCTTCCCTCCTTTTTGAACATTTCAGCGAGAGCACAGCGGACCGGGTTTACCGAGCAAGGTTCCAGACTTATGGGTTGCGAGTTTTCTTTGAGAGAGCTATCTTCAATGGGAAACTCAACAAAAGGGGCCTTCAGAAAACAAAGCTTATTGAAAAGTTCAAATAACAAAGAAAGAAACAACATGGCCGAAAAATAAAACAGCTAAAAGCGAAAGCAAAAAGACAACTTTATTTATGTACAGGAATTCTCGAGGAGACTATGCGAAATATTGTTTCAGAGCGAGGCCATTGAGCGGAAGGGCTACTTCCTCTCCCTCGAGATTTGTCAATTTATAAGTGGATGGGCCTAATTTTGCAGAAATTTGGTACGGGCCTACCCATAGATGTTGAAATTTCGTATGCATTCCTTTGCCCTCATGATTATGGTCCCATTTCAGGACTAAGTCCCTGACTTCAAAATCCCTCTTGCCGGATTTCCTCTTATCGAACCATCTCTTAACTATGTCCTGGTGTTGATGGAATCGATCTTTAGCTTTGTGTCGGGCTTCTTCCAGTTGAAGAAGGGTGTTGATCCTGGATTGTAAGGCTTGGTTACCAGAACCCCGAGAGGCTTGAGACAGTTGCAGGGATGGCAGTAAGATGTTTGGGGGAAGTATGGCTTCCTTGCCATAGACAAGAGTGAAAGGGGAGACACCTAAAGCATTCTTCGGGGTTACCCTATCTGCCCATAAGGCGTTTGGGAGAGCCACATGCCAACCTCTCTGGTTTTCTATCACAGTTTTCTTAAGGATTCGAATCAGATTCTTGTTTGAGGACTCAGCTAATCCGTTTCCCTGGGGGTAGTAATTGGATGAATAATGCAACTTAATTCCCCATTCATAAACAAATTCATTTATCTTGCAAGATGAAAAATAAGTAGCATTATCAAAAACAAGGGAAATTGGAACCCCAAACCTGGTTATGATGTTTTCTTTCAAGAAGCCGATGACTGCGTCTTCATTGATCTTGCGTAATGGGGTGGCTTCCGTCCACCTGGTGAAGTAGTCGGTAGCCGTCAGGATGTATCGGTGTTGCAATGAAGAATTTGGATTTATTTCTCCGATAACATCTATGCCCCATTGCTCAAAAGGCTCAGAGATGATGACCTTTTGCAATGGGCCTGCGGCCTTAGGTAACTTCCCAGCGCTTCTTTGACATACATCACAGTTCCGTGCGTATGTGTGGGCATCTCAGAACAAAGTGGGCCAATAATAACCAGCTCTCAATATCTTGTGTGCTGTCGTCTCTCCTGAATAATGGCCACCTGCGGGGCCATCATGCAATTCTTTTACAACTTTGTTTGCATCTTCCTTCTCCAAACATCTAAGAAGGACTCCATCATAATTCTTCCTGAAAAGGATCCCATCAATGATCTGATAGGGTGCTGATCTCAAGCGGAGTGCCCTTCTTTGTTTAGAATTCCAGTGCTCGGGAAGATATCCCTGCTGTAAATAGTGCACTAGATCCCTATACCATGACTGGGGAGCTGTAAAGATATGACATACCTCAACCGAATTAAGCTCAGCTTCATTTCTCCAATGGTGCTCTTCCTCAGTCGAGTTTCCCGCCAGTAACTTGCATAGACCTTGTCCCTTAATGATTGTAGCCGGTTTAAATTCCAGATCATACTCCTGCAGAGCTGTGACCCAGTTCCCTCTCCTCTCTCCCAATTCCTTTTGAACGAAAAGGGATCTAACAGCTGGATGGGGAACTATAACTTTAGTTCTGTTCTTCAAAATGTATGGCCTAAACTGCTTGACTGCTTTGAAGACTGCGTAGGCATGCTTGTCAACTACGGGGTAATTCAGCTCAGCCCCTTGCAGACCAGTGCTCATAAACGAGATTGGGTATTCATCCCCCAACTCCACCTTTTGCGTGAGTACGGTCGTGAGAGAGTCATCCGAAGCGAAGGTATACAAGATGAAATCTTTATCGAAATCTGGGCTTCTTAAGGAAGGAGCTTTAGCTACCGCTGCCTTGATATCTCTAAATGCGTCCTTCTCCAACTCTGTCCACTTGAATTGTATGCTTTGTTTAACCATCTGTTGCAATGGCTTAACGATTTGTGCAAAATATGGAACAAATCTGCGTACAAAATTGATGGTGCCCATAAAAGACTGCATAGATTTTTTGTTGTGAGGCATTGGAATCTTATTAATAGCTTGGACTCTTTCCTGGTCAATTGACACTCCTCCTTTGGAAATGATATGACCCAAGAGCTTACCTTCGGGTACAGCAAACACGCTCTTCTTGGGATTCAAGGAGATACCATACTTCCGGCAACGGTCAAAGATGTGCCTCAGATGAACAACATGATCTTCCCGTTTCTTCGAAAAGACTGTCACATCATCTAAGTAAACAACAACACATTGCCCACCCAATCCTCGGAAGGCAATATCCATCGCCCTTTGGAATGTAGCTCCAGCATTTATCAGACCAAATGGCATTCTTCTGTAAGCGAAAGTTCCCCACTTAGTCCTGAAAGTAGTCTTGAGACGATCTTCTTCGGCCACTAACACTTGATTATAGCCAGAGAAACCATCGAGGAGAGAAAACAATTCAGATCCTGACACCATTTGTAGGATTTGCTCCATTGAAGGCACGGGGTAGTTGTCTTTATCCGAAGCTTTGTTTAAATTTCTGAAGTCTACACACAGCCTAATCTCTCCCGATTTCTTCCTTACGGGCACCAAATTTGCAACCCATTCGGAATGCCGAACTTTGAAGATTATCTTAGCGTCCAGGAGCTTCTTTAATTCCTTTTGGATCAACGGTTCTAGAGTAGGATGCATCCTTCTCAACTGCTGCTGAAATGGCTTGACACCCGCTTTCATTGGTATAACATGCTGAATGATGCGGACGTCATATATTTTCAGATCTTCATAGGTCCATGCAAAAACATCCTTGTACTGTTTAAACAACTTAATGAACATGTCTCTCTCTCCTGGTGAACAACATTTGCCAAGGCTGACAAATTTTGGTTCTGCCTCGGTACCCAAATTAACCAACTCATGTTGCATTGATGAGCTGTTAGTTTTGGTGTTAACTGGTCTTTTGAACTTATTTTGAAGATCGAAAAGCATTTCGAGGGACCTGGCCCCTTTTGGCATGAAATTTCCTTTCTCGTCATCTTTCTTCATCAAATCAGCATCGTGTTCTTCCTCATCTATTGCAGCTCCTTGAAAACTGTCTTCGTTCGTCAGGAAGCTGATAATTTGCTCATCATCATCGAAGACTCTGAAGTTCATGATGTTATCGGGAATGGAAGGCCTGAAAATCAATTCAATTGAGCATTTATTATTTGACGGCACCAATCTAGAAGCAGATGTTGCTAACAAATCAGCAGCAGAATTTTGCAATCTAGGAATTGATTTTATATTGAAAGCGTCAAAATACATGATTAAATCCCATACCTCATCCTGGTAACCTTTCAAGTGCGGGGAGAGACAATGAATGGTGTCTCTTACCTGTCTGACAACTATCTCGGAGTCACCAAAAACCTTCAGGTACTTAACATTTAAGCCAATGGCCTTCTTTAAACCATGTACCAAAGCTTCATATTCAGCGGTATTATTAGTACAATCGAATTCTAGTCTACAAGACAAAAAATACTTGTTTCTTTTTGGATCCATTAGAACACAACCGGCTCCGGATCCTTCCAGAGTTTTAGAGCCATCAAAGTATAATGTCCAAAAGATATCTTTAGGTTCAGCTGGGTTAGTTCCTTTGTGGTCTATGTTATCAACTAAATTGACTATGTTACAATCAACATCATCAGTCCGAGAGAAATGAAGGAGATCGGACTGTTTGTCTGATTCATGGCAAAAGGTTTCAGATTGATAGTTACCCGGATCCATTTCTAAGAAGTATTTCCCAGGACCGAGGAAGAGAAAGCTACAGCCTCATTTTTTTCTTCTAGCTGGGTTACGTTTTGTTTCATATGAGGTTCCCTAAGAACTTTAATCTGATTCTGCCTGTTCTGATAAGGCAGCCATAGATGAGACCAATCGGTAGCAAAGTAGCCACTCAACTTGGTAGACCAATCCCTACTCAAAATCAGCCCATAAGCTTCAGGGATATCGACCACCATTATGTCAATGAATTGACAAACTCTAGGGTCGGCTGACAGTCTAATTAGAACATCTTTCATCTCCCCTATAACCTTGACGGCAGTCCTGTCTAATTCGATGATTTGAGCTGGAGATGGCACGGGCTGCCCATTGATTTTCCTACAAATTGACAGTGGCATAACGTTTGAAGAAGCTCCAGAGTCTACCAAACAGTTATGAACATTGTGATTAAAAATTTCGAATGTCAACAGAAATGGAAATGTTTGGGATTTGGATTTCCCACCGATGCTAGCCTCGTTAATTTCAGGATTGTCTTGAGAATCTGTTAATGTAGTGCTGGGTTTTGGTTGTAAAACATGCAGTAGTTTGTCTCGTTGATGGGGCAAGCTACACATGTCAAATATTGATACGTTCGCTTTAACTTTCTTGATATCTTCGATAATATCATACCCTATATCGGATTCATTCCCAATTCGAATTGACTGATCTGTTTTGTTCATGGTGACCTTCGGCTGGGCTGTGTTATCAGCGTTTGGCTGTTTGGCCGCTGTTTGGTTTACTTTAGGCTGTGGTGGGATGATTGGTATATGTCTCCTAGGCGGGTCTTTCGGAATTTTATGCTTATGGGGAACGGTGACTGGTATAGGATCCGCAATTGGGCCCTTGCTGCGAGTGGCAACATTTATGGGAGAGGGATCGCTATCTACGTGATCTTCTTCTACTAATTCAGTCATAGGTAACCAATCCCACAACACCATAGTAGTGTCCGGGGTTGGTTCCTCTAACTCAGGGCTTGACTCCTCTGGAGGAATATCCTGTTCTGGGATCTGAGAATCTAACATTTGGTTCATGACCAAGCTCATGGAATTGATCCATTGTGGGCAGCTCTTCTCCGAGTGTGGTTCTTGGTGAAAGGTACAGAAATTTTCCATCCCAATCTCATTCAAGTTTAAAACAGGGGCAGTGTTCATTGGTGGATGAGACTGTTCCCCATCTTCCCTTCTTTTGTAGAATGGCTTGAAAGGTTTCCTAGATGTACTAGCAGCCTTGTCTTTCTCGAGATCTACGATTTTGTTAGATAATTTTTGCATCATTTTAACTACATTTTCCATGTCCGTAGATGGCTCTTCCTTGCCTCTCGTGAGGAGCAAAGGTTTCTTGCCAGCTGCTGGTTTTGTTTCTACATCTAAGGCATGTTTAGCGATGCTATCAGCCTCTTCCTCTACCTTCCTGGCTTCCTCAAAATTTTCTATCAGGGTTGTTTTCTTGGATCGTTTTACAAACATTGCGATTGGACCTTCAAGAGCTGTTGTGTAGTATTCAATCAAAGACTCCTCTGCGGGTTTGTTAGCTCCACTAAAGTTA
Organism: Larix kaempferi; assembly: GCA_027924585.1. NCBI lineage: Eukaryota > Viridiplantae > Streptophyta > Pinopsida > Pinales > Pinaceae > Larix > Larix kaempferi. The sequence continues at coordinate 6,692,250 of BSBM01000308.1, read as the reverse complement.
TTTAACAGCGTTGTGAATCTTTGATTAAAGTCTTGAACCTTCTCCTTCTTCTCCATTCTCATGGATAAGAGTTCTTTCATAAGCGTGGCTACAGTCTTTTGGTTCTTGTATTTCTTAAGGAAACACTTTTCGAAATCATCCCAACTAGAGATTGAGCTGGGTTGAAGGCTAAAATACCAAGATGATACCTTAGGCTCGAATGTGTACGGAAACAACCTGCAGACTACGTCTTCATGTTGTACATTCAAAAGGTTCAGGGCTAAGTAAAAACTCTTGAGGTGATCCTCCGCCGAAATGGCTTTCCCTGGATCGTACTTAGGCAAGACCTTTTCTGGGTTTTTAGGGAGATTATGGAATGGCCCAGCTAGGTTCAGTGCTCCCCTTGCTCTCCAAGCAGGTACAGCCATGTTTGGGTTCGGATGTGGAGACCCTGGTGGAGAATTGTAGGGTGAATCCTGTGGAGTACTTTTGGGAGTGGTAATTTCTTCGAGATTTTCTTGGTCTGTCTTGTTAAGAGTGCCGGAGACTTCTTCCAACGTCAGATTTACCAGTTCTTCAAAACTCTGAACGAGGATTGAATCACGGGTGTATTGCGGCTCCTTTCTGGGTGTAGTTTTCTTAGGGAGGAAGTTGACAGCGTTTAAACCACCTAGCTGTCTAACGTAGGATCTGGTATGTCTTCTCAAGACCTCTATTTCTGCAAAAGGAATAGCGTATAAAGCTTCCTAAGACTCAGGGTCATAAATGAGGCGTTCTTGGTCTGTTAATCCAAGATCTGGGCTGTTTGAAAAGTTTTCCTCAAGCTGGTTTTCAGTGTTATCTATGACCGCGGAAGATTTTCCTCTATCAGCCATGCACTTCAGGCCCTCCTTCTGGCGCCAAAAACTGTTGATGCCTCGGATATCGTGGCATCAATCAGAAAGGGATTCTCCCCGAGAGACGGTCCCAATTAGACTATCTCCCGTTTGGTGTAGGGAATCCGTCCGGTTAGCGGTTCCGGCAACCGTGGTTTTGGACTTTAAATCCGCTTCTACCGGTTATGGCCCGATCCACCTTTCTTTTGGGTTTTTTATGTCTTTTATATGAGATGCAAGTGCCTAAACTATACTTAATCTAAATGCAATTAAAACAGATCTAAACTTAAAACTGGAACAGATCTATCTATCCCTGCAGGGAACACGCTAAAGGGAAGAGCAATCTGTTGTAACAAGAAGCGTAAGGAAAGAACAGATAGTTGTCCTGTCAGAAGCAAAGCTACAGCAAGATACAGATTTCTAAAAGATAGCTTCTAGTTTATCATGGAACGTATTCGTTGCTCATAGAACAGAAGAAAGCGGAAGAATAAAGAAACAGATCAAAATGGAATTTAAAGAGCGCATCTATTGGTCATAACAGAAGAAAGCAAAATTATTTAAAATAAAGAAACAGATCTAAACGTAACAAAACTGGAATTAAATTCAAAGATCCCTGCAAGGAGCAATTTAAAGTCATGAACAATGAGCTACATGAATTACCCTGAAGAAAGAACAGTTAGCCGTTCGATTTAGACAAAGAAATTTACAGCAATACATTTCATTGTTCACGAAATGGAGAGAACGCATACACAGCGGGGAGAAAAATCATTAATGCAAAGAAATAATTCAGATGTCAAGAATGATCTCACATTGCAGAATTGCAGTCATTAGAATAGTCCAATATAGAGCAATCCAACATTCCAGGCAAAACGTCCATCTCCCGTGGCTTCTATTAGAAAATTCAATTTACAGACCCGATACAAGATAGCTCATACCGTTTTCCAAAATTTTCATTCCCTGCCAAAAGTCCTTTTTAATCTTTCCTAGATGCTTTTTATAGCTACAACTTTTCCCTTTGGGCTGACACCTAGCACGTTCCACCTGTCATTTACAGGAATTTCTACTATAATCGATCACCAACAATGGCCACTTCCTTTACAAAAATATTTTGACAAAAAAAAAATAGGGACAGCTGTCCCATGGCTTACGCCTTACATATTCAAAATATATGTAACAGAAAATTTGTTAACATCAAAGCTTTCCCTGCTGGGAACGTGTTTGGCTGCAGAGAGTGGCTCACTGAATTCAGCCTCTTCATTTCTATGCGTGAGCTTCTGCTGGCAAAGGGTCGCCCAAGTTGATGGTCACTGATGCTGCCTGGGAAGAGGCCCTCGAATCCCCTGCTGATGCTGCTCCTAATTGGGAAGGGGGAATGGAACTGGCCAGACTTTCTGCCATTGCTGGGGAAGAGGCTGCTGCGAGAGGGGCTGCCGGATCTACTGATGCTCCTGCTGTTGCTGCAGCTTTCCTGACCTCCTCTTCTATGTAGCTGTGCCACACACCTGTGTCCCTTATGATTATGTTTGCTGCAGCAGGAAACATGATTTTCTGAGAAGTCACATTCTTCCCGAGTTCTGTTTTAATGCTTTGTACTTCTGCTTTAGCAACTTGATATGTTTCCTTCAGCAGATGGTTGTGAAGTGTTGATGAACCGATGTAATGTTGGAGATCATCCATGGCAAGGACATCAATGCTTTTCACATACTCCATCTGGACGCCTATCTCTTCTTTCAGTTGAGACAACCGCTGCTCCTTTTCCGGGAAGTCATCTAGGGTCTGAGGGAAACTCAATGTGCAGTTGTCATGGACTCCTTTGAGCTTTTGGTATAGGTTGTTGATTCCATCTGTTGTCCTCTGCACACTGGCCATCAGCTTATTGGCACAGTTCCTGCCAAACTCCAACAAGGCTATATCTTCATTAAAATCTTCCACGGCCTTAAAAGGAAGATGCAGGGGGAAACCTCCTTTCCCTTCCCTCCATGCCATCTGACTTATGACATTTTCCTTGACACGGGTATTCTTAGCTTTGAGCCTGTGGGCTTTGAGCCTGTGGTTGCGGAAGGCTTGAGTGAAGGGCTCCGCCGTTTCGGGAGGTTTTATTGTTTCGGAACTTGAACCGTTCCGTAGAAGCAACGATCGAAAAATTTCCAAGTCCTTTTACTTCGGAAGGCTTAGGCGTGCGGTCTATGAGGATGGCTTCCGTCGTTTCGGGTGGTTTTATTGAATTCCCCCGCCGTTTCGGGAGCAAAGGCCGCAGGCTTCCGCGACAGTTTCTTGAAAAATTCTAAGTCCTTTTCATAGTTTCGGAAGGAAATCGTGAATTCCTCCGCGGGACTTATCCGAATGGCTTCCGCCGTTTCGGGAGACAGCCTTGAATCGCTCCGCCGTTTCGGCGAGGTTATACCAGTGGTTTCCACAACTTATAGCCATAATCTGAGTCTCTTTTCGGGGAGATATCACGGCGGCTTCCGCTGTTTCGGAAGGGTTCACTGAATTCCCCTGCCGTTTCGGGCGGTTGAAACTAAAAGTTCTCTAAGTCCCTTTGTTCCCGCAGTTTTTCTAATCGGAAGAAAATCTAAGTCCTTTTCGGGAGATTTAAGGTGAATGAATCCCGCAATTTCGGGAGCAAAACCGGAACCTGTCCGCGGTTGCGGAAGGCTTCAACGAAAGCTTCCGCCGTTTCGGGAACAAATTTTCAATGGCTTCCGCAGATTTTGACAAAGGAAATCTCAGTCCTTCTTTCGGAAAGGTTGGACGTTTGTCTTTGAAGTCCGGGAGATAGTCCGAATTATCCCAAAACGTTGGGGAAAAGTCTGAGTTATCTTTCGGCTCTTTGGGGAGAACATGGAAGGATTGATGGCAAGATGTTCAGCAGGGAAATAAGATTTTATGTTGACAACAGAGCTGACGGCTGGGATGGCTTCTCAAGCAAACTTTCTACAAAATATACAGGAGGGGCCCCAACATGTACAAAATTTTTGGGGAGGGGTGTTGCTGCAACAACAAATCCCAAAAACTTTTATATCGGGCAAAGTTAGTCCATATAACAAGGAACACTCGGCACTTCGCGGATCTCAATTTCGATGCACCATTCATCTTTTATAAAATTCTGGGTTTAACTACTTCTTACTTTTCACATTTTTAACTCCCTTTGCATCCTGTGCTCCACCTGTGCGCCACCTGCGCAAAACTTGCGCGCAATCCGCGCACTATCCGCGCGCAACCTGCACACCATCTGCGCGCAATACGCGCGCAACCTGTACGCCATCTGCGCGCAATCCGCGCGCAATCTGTGCGTGACCCGCACGCAATCGGTGCGCAATCTGCGCACAACTGTGCGCGATCCGCACGCAATCCGCACACAATCCACGCGCAACTCGAACGCAATCTACGCGCAATATGTGCGCGATCCGCGCACAATCTGTGTGCGATCTGTGCGCAATCCATGCGCAACCCGCACGCAATCTGCGCACAATCCGCGCGCAATCTGTGCGCGATCCGCGCTTAATCCGCGCATAATCCGTGCACTACCTGTACGCGATCTACGCGCAATCTGTGTGCAACCCGCACGCAATCTGCGCACAATCCGCGCGCAATCTGTGCACGATCCGCGCGTAATCTGCGCACAATCCACGCACAATCTGCGCGCAATCCGTGCGCAATCCGCACGCAATCTGCGCGCAACCTGCGCGCAATCCGCGCACTACCTGTACGCGATCTACGTGCAATCTGTGCGCAACCTGCGTGCTTGCGGGGGTCATATCTCCCTCGTCCCTTAACCAAATTGGACGAATTTGGTACCGTTGGAAATCTCTTGGAGAGGTCTATGCAATGGTGTGATACTCTGCTACATCTAAGAAATTTGACCCTGTCATTTTTTCCAATCAAAATGCCGCCCCCAACTTCCCAATTTTACATCAAAACCATTCTGTCTCTTGCCTACAACTGCAACTTTTCACAACAGTTAGAAAATTTTCTGGAATGTGCCCTTTCATCCCCTTACAGAGGTGAACTACTACAGATCAGACTTGCATAAAAACTTGCATAAAAAACAGTAATAGAATGACAAGAACTTGCATCTCTAATAAGGGATTTCTTTTCATTTCACATTCAACAATCCAACCAATGGATTCACAATTAATCTCCAAGCAGCCAACAAGCATGGGTAAGGAGACTCATGAGCATAAGGGCGTAATTTGCAGGATTTCCTCACTTCTGAAAACCATCAATTGTCCACACAATGTGGATTCATTGTAATTAACAATCATCATTAAGACATGGGGTTGTAACAACTTATTATTCATGCTTTTAAACAAACAGAACTAATTTCCAACCATGCTCAACATTCAAGTTCATGCATTCAAAGCATCATGGACATTCAAGGAACATGGATTAATCATTAATCAAGGTCTCAAGCACATGATGCATCATCTCCTATGCACAGCAATTAACAACAACAACAACAAAACAATATAATATGGCAGAGGTTGCCCCTCCTTTCTCTCCTCCATGGAGGCAAACAGACAAATACAAACTGAATGCTACAACATTGGGGACAAATTAGAGCAAGCATTCATCCTGAAAATGAATTTTCTCACTCCTTCCTCTATTTCATAGAATGCAATCAATGCAAGCAGCTTGCAAAAATCCCCAAACAGTCATGGAAATGATTTCCCATTCCAACAAATAGAATCCATGCAATCTTGAGGTTTCTTTAATGCATTTTAGTTCCAAATACAAAATGCATGTACACACAATGATTTATATCTCTGTGAAGGGCCCAACAGTCGTAGTGTTGAACCTAGAGCTCTGATACCACTCTGTAACGTCCCCTCAACATCATCAAATGCAGGGAAGGAAACATTAACAACACACCGGGGCTTTTGGCAGACTTAGCCCCAATATTACATTACTCATAAATTCATAACAATTAAAAACTTCTATGTGCAGATTCATCTCAATATAAACACAGCGGAATTAAACATAATATCAAGCACACAAACAATAATGCCTAACATATATATATATATATATATATCACAGCGGGGGATGATTCAGCATATAGAGACTCAATCTCATTACAATGCCATGCATGGATTCCAAATTAAGATAATCAACTCATTTCATTAAACATGGACAATTTAACATATTGCAGAACACAAAATGCAAATAATTTATAATACACAGAACACTTATCTTGAGAAGTAGACGTCCAACGACTGGCTACGTGAGAGCAACGTTCCACCCAACCATAGATCTCTTTCCAGCCTATATTCTTTCAGCTGAGAGATCACCCCCGAGCTGGGCTATGTATCCACTAAGGAGGAACTAGATGGCTCACTCACGGTCAAGGTTTCACTCAGACAGCCATGCTAAGCCAACACACAGTTGGGTTTTTCAAGCATGCAATGGCAAATGGAGGAGGATGCTAGTCCCCTAAGCTCAATCCCAGAGCCACATACACTTCAAGCTAGACTCAGCAATCCCATCCTCTGTTCATACATCCACACTTGGATTTCTCACAACTCTGTCACGAATAACCCCAAATCCGTCACTAATTTTCTGGGCTGTTAAAACTGGGTTTTCCCATGGATTTAGGGGTAGCTAATGCTCCCAAATTCGCCCCAAGGTTCATACCAATGGATCCCCCATTGGATTTCACTGTCCAATACCAAATCTGAGCGTTTTTGGCTCTTCCAAACGTGGGTTCTTTCAAAGTCACGATTTCTGGTTTTTCCCTCTGCTGGCAAATCGTTTTTGGATGGAAAATGGTGCTCGTCCGTTTCCCAATGGAATGGGGATGAGGAAGAAGCAACATCCATGAGGTAGAGTGGCTTGTGGTACAAGAAAACAGAGCCCATACTCTGCCATACGAATTTCTGGGCTACCCATGCTCCATTGAAGCCATGGACTGAAATCCTCAACCACTTCCTTACAATAGAATTAAATGTCATCAAGGAAATTCAAATGGGTTCTCAAGGTGACATATGGCAGCCTATGGTGCAATCCCTCAACCCCCTCACCACTCCCTAGTGGATACACGTGGCCCCTTCTCATTCGTTGCCTCCGTAGCCAGTTTTGGTATTTTATTGCATGATGTTTATTTACATTCTATTACAATTTCCATGGCTTAAGAGCACATGGGCATCAAATATCAATGCTTGCCCTTTAAATCAAAATTCAGGCTTTCACTAGCGGGGCCTTGGCCTTGAGCTCCACGCTAGGAAAAACATACATCACATGTACACATTATTTACATTAAATGCTAATATATCCTAAGGGTCAAAATGGGGTATTACACAGAGTCACCATTTCTGTGTTGGAGAAAACTTCCTATGGCTTGGGGTAGACCACAACAGACAACTGACTACAAGAAATTAACTCAATCCTCAGTATTATGCTATATAAATGACAATGCTAAGATAATGAAGAATATAACCAACCTTGATCCAAACGTTTGTTGTAGATCCCCGTTGGAGCTTTCAATTTGTGCACTTGAATCTGCAAATTAGTTTTGACAGCCAGTATACAACAAGTGCATCTAATATATAAACGCCATTAACATCATCAATAGCAATGCTCCACGATATTATAAGTAAATGCAACCTAATGTAGTATAAACAACATTCACAACATTAATGGACAAGAATATGAGTATTTCTATCAATAAACAACAAGAAGTACAATGTGATACGACCTCTTTCCGACAACCAATCTGAACCAATATCTGGGTCAATCCACTTGTGCCTCCACCACTTCAATCCTCCATGGAATGGCAACCTCAAACTATGATAGGAGTTTGGAAGGTGAACATAAAGGGTTCACAACTATAAGGATCAATGAGTGTCGACTCAAGATAGGGAAAAAATCCACTAGAGTTCTCTTGCTCTCCTTTCTCCTCCCGACCATAAGCCATATGTGCTCAATATATAGTCCTCCCAAAGGTAAGTGAAAGGACACATCGAGACGTTTCAGGGAAAATGGAGGGCCAAAGGTCACCCTATGACCATTTTTTGGGAGTAAAAAGTAATAAACTAGTGGTTTTTAACATTTTACATGCTACTCGCGGGCTATAGTGATGCTACCCACGGGCTATAGTGATGCAACTCGCGGATACTCCCACTATAGTGATGCAGCTAGTGTACAGGGGGAAAAATAGGAAAAATAGTGTGTCTGAAGGATATAAAGTGGATCTGAGTCAATAAAATGGATCCTGTAGGCCAAAGAGTGTTGATGCTCACAAGGTGGAAAATTACGCTGAAACAACAAAAAGTGTAGTCCGTAGTTCAAAAGTCTTCTTCTTATGAGAAACCAGCCACTGCAATTCATGCTAGGGGAAAGTTATCATCCAATGTTAGTCATGCTGAGAGTAATAATGTTGTAAAAGAGTCTAACCTTATAAGATGCAAGCCAAAGTTCACTTGTAAACTTTGTAAGGAAGATAACCTTACTCATCTTTGCCCTTCTATTTCATAGGTGCGGAGAGTGTGGTCCATGTATGAAGGATCCTCTGCTCCTGAATTGTCTATAGATTCCCAAAACCTTGGTCAAACTTTGGTTAATAAAGTGGTTGAACCAAAACAACCTTTCGTCAACCCCACTCTTACTTCGGAGAGTGAAGTGATCGAATCGATGCAATCTTCGACTAATCCCATTGGTACTTCGGACACTGATGTACCTACCCCTGAAGTCTTCTGCATTATCAGTTTGGATGTTTTTGAAAATGAGGGCACTTCATCTGTGTTGAGTGAACCCCTACCAAGCTCTAGTATCATTTCCTTTGATTGGAATAGTCTATTTGGGCCTCGTCTTCCTTCGTCTACACCTTTCCAGATAAATGTTGATATCGGAAACGATGCGGTTCATTGATGTATTGTAGATGAAGGAGACTCTGTTAGTATTGTATCCCCTTATTATTGGAGAGATTTAGATTTCCCTAAACTTATTCCAACTGTTAATCATCCGTTGACCTTCGATAGAAGACCTAGTGAACTGGTGGGATTCCTCCCTCAGGTACTTGTTACTTTGGGTGGAAAAATAGTCTTAGTTGATTTTATGGTTTTAAAGGACACAATGGACTTTTATATGATCCTCGTGCGTGATTACGTATATGATAGGAATTTTGCGGTGTATACGCTCTTTCGTATGATGCATTTGTTCCATCGTAATCTTCCACCCTATGAGCATCAGCATTCTTTGGATTGTAGGATCCATTTGAGTGACTCATATCCACTTATATCCTTCAGAGATATTAGTTTGCTCTATTTTTGTTCCTACCCACATGTTGCATCACTATAGCATGCGTACCCGCGAGTTGAATCACTATAGCTCGTGGGTATCAAGTAAAATGGTAAAAACCACTATTTATTACTTTTTACTCCCAAAAAGAGGTCATTGGGTGACCTTTGGCTCTCCATCTTTTCGAGTAACGCCTTGATGTGTCCTTACACCTACCCTTGAAAGGACTATATATTGAGCACATGTGGCTTATGGACGGGAGAAAGAAGAGAATAGAAAGAGAACTCTAGTGGATTTTTGCCCTATCTTGAGTCTACACTCATTGATCCTTGTAGTTGTGAACCATTTATGTTCACCTTCCAAATTACTTTCTAGTTTGAGTTTCCCATTCATGGAAGATTGAAGTGGTGGAGGCAAAAGTGGATTGATCTAGATCTTGGTTCAGATTGGTTGCCGGCAAGAGGTTGTATCACTTTGTATTTCTTCTTGTTCATTAATAGAAATACTCATATTCTCGTCCATCATGTTGTGAATGGTGTTTATTATGGATTGGGTTACATTTGCTTGTGATATTATGGACCATTGTTATTGATAATGTTAATGTCATTTATATATTATATGTACTTGTTCTATATTCGCTGTCAAGACTAATTTGCAGATTTCAAGTGCATGGGTTGAAAGCTCCAACGGGGATCTACATCAAACATTTGGATCGAGGTTGGTTACATTTCTCCATTATCTTAACATTGTCATTTATAATAGCATTCTTTTTAGAATTGAGTTGATTTCTGGTATTCATCTGTCTATTGTGGTATTCCCAAGCCATAGTGAGTTTTCTCCAATACAGAAATGGCGACTCGGCTAGGGAAAACATCCATGTTTGGGAAATGTTTTGAGCATTAATCCTTAATTAGAGTTGTTTTTTATCGAAGCTCTGTGTCACTGATTGGCCGTTAAGATACACCATATAAAACTTGCTTTTTCTGATCCTATGGACTCTTTATTTGCCCATTTTCTTTTCCTCACCCGCGGGCTAGCTTGGATCAGCTCGCATATACCCGCCTCTATTTGCTTTACTGCTTGCGGGTACCTGCAGGTCTTCCTTCGACAGTAGCGTACAACTCCAGCTTTTGTTGGTTTATGGCTTTTGGTTGTTGCTAGGTTGGCTTTGGTTGTTTCTGAGTCTTTTTTGGCCTCTTTCTTGAATGTTTCATGCTTTGGTTGTGACCAAAACTCTTCGTTTCTCTTGGTTGATCCTTCTTGGTTTTTTACCAAACTTTCGATTTAGCCTCTTGGTTTTTTCCTTTTGAGCTCTTTCCTTTGGTTGAGTCTTGCTGTTTAGGATTTGCTAGGTTGTCTTAGTAATCTTCTCAGCACTTCAGTGACTGAATAGTAGGATTTTGTTTGCATTTTTTCATTCCATTTATATTGAAAAAATACAAAAATATTCATCTAGTTTTTTGCATTTTCCTTCTTGTTTATAAGCAAAAATACAAAAATATTTTACTTTCATGTACTGCATCTTGCATTGAGTGCTTGTTTCCTTCATTTTAGGTTCTTCGTGTGCATCGAAAAGATAAAAGATTGCATCTTTATTTTGGAATTGTTGGTTGATTTTTCATATTAGTGACATTGTTTTATTGGATAGATGAGTCTAGGATTGGACGATGTTGCATACTATTGAGTCTACACATCACTAGTTTCACGATCATATCCCTTGAGTAACCACAGCCACTAAAATTAACACTTAATCTTAAAATTGATTAGACTGATTGTATTTATAGGGTACACCAACTAGCATAGGTTTAGATTCTTGGAATATATCATTATGAGTTAACAATCCAAGACTACTAGATGAAACATTAGGTGTCTGACCAGGGAGTGGAGGAATCCATGGTATAGATCGGTGTTCTTAGGAAGCTCTACTCAATCCAGAGTTAAGCATGAGGTCACGGAAGGTTGGTTGAGGAGATATCCTTCTGATACCGGCTTAACGTGGGAGATATATCCAGTATTTGTTCGTATCTGGGGGTACCGAAGGTTCATCTTCTTGTGCTTCGGGCTTAGCTACCCTGCCCATACGACAAGTCCCACCTGTGACTGTCCCCCTGAGCATTGGTTATATTGCGGTGACCATAGTTTCCTTACCTAGGTATCGCACAAGGTACTTGCAATTGTTATGCTGTCTGTGTCCTGAGTTAGATAGGGATTGGACAACACAGTTGTGTTTGTGCAGTGGACTTAACCCTATACACGCAGTGAAGCTTGGGTGTCTCTATAACTGATTCTGTTACCTCTAGCTATAGTTTGGGAGTCTCAAGCCTCTCCTAGGTGAGACATACCGGCTCTAGTGTCGGGAGCTCATTTAACCACTCTGTTTGTCTACTCTTGGCTGTTGTTTCTCTAGGGGTGTGCTTTTGATTTACTGTTTTTGATCGATAGTTGGCCTTTAGGGGACGTTTTGATTACATATTCTCTCTGAAGATATCATGGCGTGGAGCCCTACTCTCCACCGGTCTTTTCTTTTGGCTGGTTTAAAGCCACTCGAGCTTTCACTCTGTGTTACTAGTGGACGCTGGAAGGCTCCCTCTGAGTCTTCAGATTCATATGAGACTTACGTCCAAGATGTCATGGCTGCACATCCTGATACTGAAGAAAAACCTTCGACTCCTTCAGGTAGAGTTGACCATACTTCCGATCCCCATACTCCTCATGAGGAGTGGGGAGCTGATCCACCTGAGACTCAACCTCGTTCTATTTGGCCTAATCCACTTGATTGAGATCCATTTGATCCTTTGAATCTGGATAATTATCTTTACGGAATGCCCGACTTACCCGAGGACGAAGAACAAGATGAGCCTTTCGTTCCTTCGTTTCCACACAGTTATAGATATGGGATGCCTGAATCACATGATGACACTATGATCAACCCCACCGCACTCTCTTATGGTATTCCTCATCATAGTACTGTCGATCCTTCCACTACGGTTGGTAGTCACCCTGGCACTAGTCAAAGTGTTAGCCATACTATACCCACTGGGGGCACTACGTTGTCCACCCACTCATATATTATAGGGACTGGTCAGATTCCTAACCATGCTAATGTTGGAACATGACCTAGGATTACCTAACCTAATTGAAACGTTGTTCGGAACACGACTCGCCATCCACCACCTAATACACGTGCCGCTGCTCGTCAACCCAGGACTACTTTTATGGATGTTAATCCTCCTCCTAGCCATGGGGGTGGACACATACCGCATACTTTTGCGTCCACTTCCGCCACTAGTAACGCTAATGTAGGGGGTGGGAATATTTCCTATCCACATGGACATCATGCCACCATCCCTGCTACTAGTCACACCAATATTGGAGTTGGGAATACTTTTCATGCTTATGGTCATCACATGACTACTCAAGCTAATCCTAATGCTGGGGGTGGGAACATACCATACCATTACGGTCATTACAACATGGTTCCCGCTATGAATAGTACATACATGCCCCATACTCATGGTGGAAACCCTTACTACAACACAGTCGATGTTGGCCACTAGTACAACCCACCGCCCCAATATGGTACCCAAGACATGCATATACCCTCCTACTCTCAAATGGGTCAGGAAAGAGGAGGTTATCAATCCTATGGCCATGGGCAAGATTATGGTCCGTTAGGTCCTTATCATCAGTAGTTTAATCCTCATGGTCAAGATTTTGGTCCATATTATAACACGGTTCCATTTAACCAACCTCTTATGGGGGCTTATATTCAAGCTTTCCAGCCGCAGCTCCCGTTCCTTGCATGCTTGAATCTTCCAAATCTTTCGAAGTTCACGAATGATCCAGTGTGTCATGACCCTACTTGGCCCCTGGTCCCTACCAAGATCCCTTTGGACATTCCGAAGTTTGAGGGGAAAGGTGGTGAGGACCCTGGATATCATGTCACGACGTTTCACCTTTGGTGCTCCTCCAGCTCTTTGAATCATGATTCCATTATATTACGACTATTTCAATGCACCCTCATGGGAGCAACTGCGAAGTGGTATGTGGAGTTGCCTGGAAACACTTATAGGGGATTCAATGAGATTGCTTTGGTTTTCTTAGACCATTTCCAGTTACCGGTTCGTTACGATACTGGTATTGAGTTGTTGTCCACCTTCCGTTAGAATAAGGCCACACATATTTCTGACCACGTTCAAGAGTGGCGTCGGCGGAAGAGATTAGTGAAAGCCAACATTCCTCCAAAGTTCCTGTTGGAATGGTTCCTCAAATCTTTACTTCCATACATTGCTAAGGATGTTTCGATGTCTAGCATTGTGACTGAGGAACAAGCTATCTTGAAAATCCAGTAGTTAGATCTACTTTACTCTCAGTATGGCATTTTGTATGACATTATTCATGATGCACCGAGAACAAGACATGAGCCTACATCAGTTCCTGGACCACATGCCGATGGCATCTTGGGGTCCGCATGCACTCGCCTTGTAGACTTGGTAGCTAATCAAATGCAAAATTTGTCGCTAAACCAGTCTGCTCCCAGACAGGTGCACACCTTATTCACTTCCACTCCCTCGTCTGATGTACACAATGTGCAATCAACAAAACCGTCGGGTAACCAGCAACCTGGTGGTAAGTAAAAGGGGAGAAACAATCATAGGGGTGGAAACAATGGAAGTAATAACAATAGCAATCGTAATACTCCTCGTAAAGAGAATGCCAACCCTCCTCGAGAAGGAGGTAATGCTGGCGAGGATCGTAAACCTAGGCGTAAGGTGAAATTCCCTTGTAAGCTTTGTGGAGAGGATCATCTTACTCACTTATGTCCTCGAATTGAAGAACCATCGAAGCATTTGGCACAGATCCCAGCCGTGTTGAAGGATCCCCTACCTCATCACCAAAACATGGCTTCGCATGCTCCCACCATTGGTTATGGTACTAATGAAATGGCAACTTCTTCTTCCAATACTAGTGGTTATGGATGTGTGAATATGGTTCAATTGGAGGTTTGTGTTGCTACTCATCAGTGCGATTATGGTGCACCACAACCCAACTTGGGGAGTGAGCCTCCCCCTCCTCCTAACAATTCATTGCATATCAAGAAGCCCTCCATTATGTTGCGGATACCGAAAGGTTTTCTCAAACGCTCCACGCATAATCCAAATGCTCGAGCCGCCTAGAACTACTCCATTGTAGAAGATTTGGGACAAAATCCGCGTGCCATGTCAGCTCTTGAGGTTTTGCAAGCCTGTCCTTCTTAGAAGCATGCCCTTTTGAGTGCGTTAAGAGTTCAGGATGGGGGAGATCCTAGTGTTATCAAGTTCAATACTGTTGATGTCCATCCTCACTTAGCTTACCACGTGGCTTTTCAAATCCAGGTGGTTTTCCTTAAGAGCTTCGTCAAATGTACTATGGTTGATGAAGGTGCCTCCGTGTCAGTAATGTCGTTAGCTTGTTGGAAATATCTTGGCTCTCCTCCTCTACTTGTGTCTATAACTACACTCACTACATTCGATGGTAGATCTTTTACGATGCACAGAATTATCCCTTCCCTTATTGTCTCCTTGGGAGGTAAGTCTGTGCCTATTGAGTTCGAAGTGATTGATGCACCCATCGACTGCAACCTTTTACTGGGTCGGAACTGGATGTACGCTGTGAAGGCTGTCACATCTACTGTATTTAGAGTTATCTGCTTTCCCCATGAAGGAAAGATTGTGACGATCAATCAGCTGGATTTTGTTGGCACTCCTTCCGCAGCATCCACGGGATCTGTAGTCCCCCAAGTTTCTGATTCTCAGCCAGCAGCTGGGAACATAGGTGTTGGAATGTACCCCTCATTGATGGGAACTTATAATCTTTCTGCACCTATGAATTTTATTGGAACCATAACTGACAATGCGTCTCCTCGTTCGAATAATATGTTATTCCGGACCTCCTATTTAAATGATCTGTGGATTTTACTATCCATGAATTCCATGTCTGGAGACATTGCACACGTCGGTATGTCTATGCCTTTATCTGTAGAGGAGATCTCTTACGATCATATCCAAAAAACCACTGCAGATCCAGATCTCTCTTCTTCCCAGATAATTGAAGAAGATCCCGTTACGCTGCCAGTTTGGGCAGACAACTCATCTTGTTCCCAAGATTGCCTTGATGATACTTTACCTTCTGATGAAGCTATCCTCGAGGCCATGTGTGGTAGTGATAGGACATGGGAATATATGTACCATCACTCTTATTTCCTTCCCAACCTTGAGCTCGTTGAGCAAGAGGATTTTAGGATGACTCTAGCTGAGATGGTTGGTCACCCTGTGGCTCTTTTGGAGTCGCATGATGTTTTTGCGGAGGGGAATATGTCCAATATTTCCCCAACCACTTCAATCAACATCTCCCGCACTCCTGGAAAGGTAGAGAACATTTACGTCAGTGCCGATTGCACTCCTGAGCAGATCGTTATTTACACTAACTTGTTTATAGAACTCCAGGAAGCTTTCGCCTGGTCATACGAGGAGATGCCAGGAATAGACCCCCTTATTGTTGAACATGAGATTAGAATGTATCATGATGCTAAACCGGTTCAACAACACTTACGAGCTGTGAACCCTAGGAGGGAAGCTTCTATTAAGGTAGAGGTGGAGAAACTGCTCAAAGTTGGTTTCATCTACCTCGTTCCCCTTATCGAATGGGTGTCAAAACCCGTTCCTGTGGATAAGAAGCAGGGAACGATCCATGTATGCACTTATTTTAGAGATTTGAATCGTGCATGTCCGAAAGACAAATTCCCCATGCCATTCATTGATCAAATATTGGATGCTTGTGCGGGGAGTGATATTTTTTCATTCATGGACGGCTTCTCAGGTTATAATCAGATTCAAATTAAACCCACGAACCAACATAAGACTACATTTATTTGTCCATGGGGAACATTTGCATATCAGAAAATTCCCTTCGCCCTTAAAAATGTCGGAGTTACTTTTCAGTGAGCCATGACCTATGCCTTTCACGATCTTAAGATGATTATGGAAGTTTTCTTGGATGATCCTGCTGGCCATTCTCGTAAGAGAGTGGACCACCCCAAGCACCTCTGTATGATTCTCGGACGATGTATCCACTACAAAATTCGATTGAATCCAAACAAATGCATCTTCGTTGTTAGGACTGGTCGCCTTCTAGGATTCATAGTTTCGAGAGAGGGTATTAGAGTTGATCCTCTCAAAGTTGAGGCAATACTTCAGTTGCCTCCTCCGCGTAATTTATTACAACTTCAGAGCCTCCAAGGGAGAGCTACTTTTCTGCGTCGGTTTATAGCTAACTATGCTAGTATTAACAAAGGTTTCGCACGCCTATTGAAGAAAGACACACCTTTTATCTGGGATGAGCGATCCCATCAGTCTTTCAACGCCCTTAAGAAAGCTTTGATATCGGCCCCTATGCTTAGTCCGTTGGACTTTACACAAGATTTCATTCTTTATGTGGCCGCGTCTCAAGAGACTATTGGCATGGTCTTGGTTTAGGTAGATTATGCGCTCATCGAGCATGTTATCTATTATCTCAGTAAAAAATTAGTAGACGCTGAGCTAAGGTACACTCACATAGAAAAGCTGTCACTTGCGACTGTCCATGCAGTCCAGCGGTTACGACATTACATTTTGATTTGAACAACCACAGTTGTAGCTCACATCAATCCATTTCAGTTCGTGCTATCACAACGCCTTATCAGGGGTAAGTATAATAAATGAATTGTAATCCTTTAGGAATTTGATCTTGATTTTTCTTAAGCAAAATCGGTGAAATCATTGGTGTTCACTGAGCTTATGTCGTACCTTCCACGACTTGATGAGGATGTCATTCATGAAGATTCCTTTGTGGATGAACACTTATTTCTTATCTCACCCGAGGACCCTTCGTATGGGTATGTCATTGTATATCTCCAAACTTTGAAGTTTCCTCCGCATTATTCATGAGATGAGCGACGCCGTGTGAGACATCACGCTAAAGATTATACTATCGTCGGTGACACTTTGTATCATCGATGAAAGGATTCCTTTCTCCATCGTTGCTTGACTCACGAAGAAGCGGAACAGGTACTTAATGATTGCCATGCGAGGGCATGTGGCAGTCACTTATCCGGGCTTTCTACAACCCAGCGTATCATGCGGGCAGCTTATTTTTGGCCTACTATCTTTAAATATTGTATTAATGCTATGAAGAGATGTCACCCTTGCCAGGTGTTTTCTCGAAACATACACTCGCACCCAGTGCCCCTCCATCCAGTCGTCATCATCAGCCCCTTCACTAAGTGGGGGGTAGATTTCATGGATTTCAAACCAGCTTCGGCTGGGGGGCATCACCATATTATCGTGGCCGTGGATTATTTTTCCAATTGGGCTGAGGCCATGCCTACTGTAAAAGCCGATGGTGCTACTGCATCCCACTTCGTGTTCAACCAGATTATCACTCAGTTCAGTATCCCGAAGGAGATTGTCACTAACCATGGAAGTCACTTTCAAAACAAGATGATGGAGTATTTGTCTCTCAAGCTTGGGTTTCATCAAGAACACTCGTCTTCCTACTATCCTCAAGCGAATGGTCAGGTTGAAGCAGTAAATAAGTCTTTAAAGACCATTCTCCAATGTACCATCCAACAAAGCAAGACCAATTGGCATATCATGTTATATCCTGCTTTGTGGGCATATCGAACCGCAGTTAAGACTGCCATTGAGTTGTCACCATTCCAGTTAGTTCATGGTGTGGAGTCACTTTTATTGATTGAATGCAAAATTCCTTTGCTCAAGCTAGCCATAGAGCTCCTCCCTAATACGACAGATATTGAGCAACATTTAGTACACCTCGAGCAACTTGATGAGCACCGTCAAGATGCCACTGTGGCTATTGATGTTAACAAGCGTCGTGTCAAGGTTCAATATGATAGGTCTATCTGTCCCTAGAAATATGTTGAAGGTGACTTGGTACTATTGTATGACCAAGCTAAAGAACCCCTGGGGGTAGGAAAGTTCAATCCCATGTGGCACGGTCCTTACATTGTGAGGTGTGTCCTCGAAAAAGGAGCTTATGAGTTAAAAGACTATGAGGGAGTTGTCTTGAAGAACCCTATAAATGGGCTCTACCTCAAGCGGTATTACGCTTGAACCTTTGGTTCAGGCTGATACTTTTGTACACTATTGTATAGTTTTTCTGTACATAGTTTAGCTTGCCCGTTTTGGTTATCGGTCTATTGATTAGCCTCTGTTTGATTAACAGATGTCAACAGGATCTCCTACATTCTTAGGTTTCATGGATGGTGCTAGCTGACATACGCAGCAGCTTGCTTCTCTTGCCTAGGTTATCTTCTCACCTGACCACCTAGTTGTGTCCTCAGGAGGTGCTTGTCTCGGTCCTAAATCTAATAATGTGGCTGAGTATAGTGCCGTTATTGAGCTACTTCGGGATGCTATTTCACATGACATCTAGTGTTTAGAGGTCCGCCTAGATTCACAACTAGTTGTGTCTCAGCTAAATGGGCAGTACTGTGTACGATACCCTACATTACTACGTATATTCCTTAAGGTACGACTCTTGGAGAGACATTTTGTTTCAATTACATATATTCATATTCCGAGAAGTCATAATTATATATCTAATGCATACGCTAACTATGTGTTAGATTGGCATTTGTCACAGTCATCATGAAGCACATTCATACATTAGTACATACACACATGTAGTAGAACCAAGAACCAAAGTTGTATATATATATATAAATATGTCCAAAAATGGTAGTGTCATACAAAACTGTAGCCCGTAGCCCTAAAAATTATACATATCGATACAAAAAATGAGACCCTAGGATATCTATTCCCTCCGAGGAGGTCTAGCTGCCGCCTTGATGGGATGTGTCTCATAGAAGTACTGTACTACATTGGCCACCCGTTGCAGTAACCACACCCACTTACCAGGAACACCCACTACCTGGCGCTACATGGCCTCAGGTAGTCGGGCTACTTCTATCTGTGGTACTCGGGAAACCATCCATGATATGTTGCGCCGCAATGTCTCAAGTGTGCGCCCTGTAGCAACATCTGCCACCACCTCATCTCTACCCCGACAACCATGTCTCGGGAAGCCCTCGGGTCTCACTAGGCCTTTGTCTATGAGAAAACAGTCACCCATTAGCACATGACACTACCACCAAAAAGATTTTTTGCATTTCAACTATAATAAAAAAATCCATAAAAATTTAATAAACACAAAACCAAAAGAGTACTCACCGATGTATCTGAATGCTACGCCTAGTGGGAGCAGCATGTCACTATCTTGTCTGAAGTCTATCCCTACATAGGGGTAGTCCTCTATAGCGATCACCTACTGGTTCCACCAGTGGAAGAACTCCTCAGTATATGGTGACACCAGATGGCCACCACCCTGTCCTGTCAAGATCTCATCCCACCGGGTCAGGGCTGGATCGCGGAGGTTGTGAGGAGGGACATCCACCCTCGAACTAAGCCCTGGAACCCTCTCAAAGAAGAATCTGCATAGAATGCTACCATACCCAAAGTTTTTGGCCTTCCCCTCTTTGCATTCCGTCAATTATGTCTTCATATACACCAGCAGATTAGTACACCAGTCGAATATCATAGGTTGCATGCATTGTGATGCGTAGAATATCACTGGCCTGGATGCCTGGTGCAGTGCTTTGGATCCAGTTATCCACACCAGGGTAGCTACAATGATCTTTGTACTCAGATCCACTATGGCGTTGATGGGAACTTGGCTTCCCACCGCTTGTGTGTTGGCGGGACAATACCATGCTATGTAGTCTTGAATAGTGATCCCATCACCCACGGTCTGAGACCGAAGGCTGGCCACCTCCCCTCTGTGGGACAAACCGGTAATGAAATAGATATCCTCTACTTCCAGTGTTAGAGTTTGCCCATTGAGGATGAATTTTTGAGCATCCACATGCCAGTAGTTTATCAGATGATGGAGTAATAGGTTTTGGGCCCTTAAACCCCCTATACTCCAGTACTTATACAAACCACATGCTTGCAATGCTTGTTGTGCTTGCAAATTATTGCACACGGCCTCATCAACCTGATCATGCTCTCTTTCCCTCCACTCTAGAACCATCCTGGAGTGCAAAACAAGTAAATTTTGGTCAATTTAATGATTAAAAATTTCTTCACGGCCATACCTGCGGGTTAATTTGTATACAGTGGCAGGTACCGGCGAGTAGTCTATTTTTTGACTGTGTGTTTCGTTCCTTACCCGAGACCTGCATAGTTATAGCCTGCGGGTAGCGCCGAAGCCATCTAGGGCTTGGCCAAACTAAAAATTCCACCAACCAAAACTGAAATAAAAACATTAAAATGAAAGGTATGGAAGTAACCACCAACATGCTTTGGACGGTTCGCTGAACGGTCGCTTGTAGCTCCCAAGATCGGCAATTGAATTTTCGGGTGAAAACTTACCATTTTGCACCTATAGTAGGTAAATTTCACACCTGGCATATAGGTTAGAAGCCATTTCCACATGCACTATGCACTTGAACTATTGACCATTTTCATAAACCCTAGGTGCAACCCTGCTTTGTAACCGACACGGAACCTTCACACTGCTTTAGAAGTGTCGTTATGTGGTGGTAGGGCTTATCCGAACATGAGTACCCTAGTTAGAACACCCTTATGCATTTTGGTGCCCATGCCGTTGTTTGTCCTTAGGATCGGGAGTCCTTTGTCGTCATGCCATGACATTGTGATAAAGACTCAAACTCTACTTTGTCTTATGTTGGCCATCTCCCTTAAGGACTCCCCTCAGTTATATTATGTCGTGATTGCATTGCATCATCCTACTTACTCCTTGAGCCTTATGCCGGCTCCCACTTACTCAATTGTTAGCCTAGTGCCTGAGCACGTTTCCCCTGTCGAGCCCTGTAGAGCTTATATTTTCCCTTCACAATTTGATGACCTTATGACCCTGAGGGAACATACCCCCGAGTGACTGCATCCTGCACACACTTCCTTGCATTGAGCATAGGTATGTTCCACTGCTTGGGACTAGTCTGCTAGCTATTTGACACTGGTTCCCTCACTTGTTGTACTGTAAGCAATTTTATTCTTTTTCAAGCTTTTCCCAAAAATGAAAAAGACCAAAAAAATCAAATATTCCAAAAAGCCGGATGGGATTATGGTCACTATTTCTTGTTGGTAGCTGTTGTGTCGCCTTTGAACAGATCATTCATTCCACTCCGTACATTATGAGTCGATATTATAGTTGGGACTTAGGAGCTATACTTGTTTCTCAGTTTTCTCCACCGATTAGCTAAGCTTCCAGTCCTTATGGATCCCTCTGTAATGCCTCCTTCATTGCACATTTTATGTCAAGTCTATGCTGCCTGAGTCTATCCATCTACTCATGCTCTTGTTCAAAGGAAGTCCTGAAACCAGTGTCGGCCACTCCTCAAACCTCTTGACTATTGCATGTTGGCCATCCTTATTGAGTCAGTCTGTTTCACCTGAGATCTTCCAAATCTTTCATCATTATTGGTACCTCGTGCTGGTTGATGGGGGATGCTTTAATGCCCTCCTTCCAGTGAGTCTCGTTCTGTCGACTTCAACTCATTTATCCCGAGACTTGAGGCTTATACTTTAGTTGAGTACCTTGAGGCTTGCAGTCATTAGTGGAAGATTCTCTCGCCATCGATAGTTTTGGGAATACATCAATGTCCCCTGATCGATGGATTCATCCTAGTGTTCGACTTCAACCTATTTATTCACACTCTGATGATTGTGCTCTGTGCCTTGATGCCCATTTTCATTATTGGTGGGTCATCTCGCGTCTATTAACGGTATACATCATTGACCGGTAATCAGATGATGTCTCATCAGGTTCGACCCCAACTCCTTTATTCACTTGATGGGACTTGCACCGTCTAAGACTTGTGTAGAAGACCCTAGGCGATTGTGGCATTCAGTATGCTACATATGACTTTGACTTTACATCTGAGATATCACCTCTCAGATATCAGTAGTTTGTACCTCCAGTTTGCACCAGTTGTTTCCTTTTCAACAGGAGACCATATCTTACTATAGAGGGATCATGGCTATGATCACTTATGACATGTATTCATTATATACTTCCTATCCATGGCCATTGTATCAGATTGTTGTACTATCGACATGTATTCAGGGATACTATTGTATTATGACAAGTGACCTGCTCTTTCCACTTGTGTCTCCATCACTCCACTTCTGAGTTGTATAATGTATTTCGGCCATCATAGCATCAGTCTCTAACCTCACACATTAGGGGGCATCTATTACATCGTAATCTTCCACCCTGTGAGCATCAGCATTCTTTGGCCTGTAGGATCAATTTCAGTGACTCATATCCACTTATATCCTTCAGAGATATTAGTTTGCCCTATTTTTGTTCCTACCCGCATGTTGCATCACTATAGCATGTGTACCCACGAGTTCAATCACTATAGCCCGCGGGTATCAAGCAAAATGGTAAAAACCACTATTTATTACTTTTTACTCCCAAAAAGCGGTCATTGGGTGACCTTTGGCTCTCCATCTGCCCGAGTAATGCCTCAATATGTCCTTTCACCTACCCTTGAGAGGACTATATACTGAGCACATTTGGCTTATGGATGGGAGGAAGAGAGAATAGCAAGAGAACTCTAGTGGATTTTTGCCCTATCTTGAGTCTACACTCATTGATCCTTGTAGTTGTGAACCATTTATGTTCACCTTCCAAACTCCTTTCTAGTTTGAGTTTGCCATTCATGGAGGATTGAAGTGGTGGAGGCACAAGTGGATTGATCTAGATCTTGGTTTAGATTGGTTGCCGACAAGAGGTCGTATCACTTTGTACTTCTTCTTGTTCATTAATAGAAATACTCATATTCTCGTCCATCATGTTGTGAATGTTGTTTATTATGCATTGGGTTACATTTGCTTGTGATATTATGGACCATTGTTATTGATAATGTTAATGTCATTTATATATTATATGTACTTGTTCTATATTGGCTGTCAAGACTAATTTGCAGATTTCAAGTGCATGGGTTGAAAGCTCCAACGGGGATTTACATCAAACGTTTGGATCGAGGTTGGTTACACTTCTACATTATCTTAACATTGTCATTTATAATAGAATTCTCTTTAGAATTGAGTTGATTTCTGGTAGTCATCTGTCTGTTGTGGTATTCCCAAGCCATAGTGAGTTTTCTCCAATATAGCATTTTCCTCACAACGCAAGCATTGTCATTGTTCATCAGCTTGCATTTGTTGATCCCTCTTACTACCCAATTGTAGACCAAGTATATCCCCCGTCAGTAGGAACTACTATGTCACAAAATAATTATGTGGAATATTGTTCCTTGAGTCCAATTTCCACTAAGAAGAAGCCTTTGAATTCATGCTTACCTTCTCGAGACTGGGTCCCGGTAGTTGACCAGGTGATACCTCCATCTGAATGTTTAGATATGTGTTCTATTTGGGGTGATATACTTCCTTCTTATGAAGTTTTCCTAGAGTCTATAATGCAGTCTGCCATTCATTTGGAAATTGATCCAGTTGCATTTATTTCCAGCCCCTATTTGAATTTGGAATCAGATCTTACCAATGTTGAGTCTTTGGACTCTCCTATAGATCCGCAAATCGGTGTTCCTACTGAGTTTGATTTCGCTTCTAGAATTTTCAACTCCCGTGATGATGAATTTGTTCCTACAGATTCCATCATGTCCTTCAACTTTGATCTTCATCCTGAAGTTGATCATTTTGATTGTAATCCCTTAGGAGTTTGTACTATAGAGTCTTCATTAGTCAACTCTGCTTGCATTATACCTATTGTTGATAATAGTGAAGTTGAAGTATTTCTACCACAGTGACTTGTATTGGATCTTTCTTTACATATGTTTTAGACATGACATTGGTACTAATGTTTCTTGGAGACAGTATTCTTAAATAGACTTATACTTGCTTACTGGTCCTCTTCAACACTTTGTTTGATCATGTAAGGTATATTCATAACCTTGCATATAGGTTTAGGCTTCCCCGTCGTTATGATGCATTTGAACCTTTTTCCATCCGAATTAGCCATAGGGTTGAACTTGTTGGAAATTGGTGTGTTAGACATATCTATATTCATTTTGCACCAGTCTAAAAGTAGAGTCGACCTAACATGGGTCACCCTAGTCAACACCCTTATTCCATTTTGATGCCCATGCTGATTTTTAATCGTAGGCTTGGGAGCCTTTTTAGATTTACCATGACATTGAGAAGAAGCCTCATATCTTTCTTCCTCATATATTTCTGTCCATCCCTTATAAGGATGCCATCTTTTTCTTTTAAGTCGCATATGCATTTATTTTGATCTCGCTTGCACTAATGAACCTGATGCCGGATTCCACGCTTTTAGTTTGTTATATAATCCTCCATCTCTGATCTCATTTATGTTAATCCATGTATCACTTTGCCTTTTTTATTTCACATCCTTTACCAGAAGGAGATATGCCATGAGTGTCCTTATCTTGCTCATGTTCCTTGCATTATGCATAGCTTTGTTCCATGCACTTGGAACTACTCTCACATGTCTCTGACACTTGTATCCTCCCATCATGAGCATCCCTCTACCTTTTATTTGAGCTCATTAAAAATAGTAAGTATGCTACAAGTATTCTTCCATCTCTCCTTTGAGATCATTAAAAACAGTAAGGAGGTCACGAGTTTACTTTTTCGGGCTCGTCAAACCTTTACGAAAAATATTTTTTCAGAATTTTCTCTAGATCATGTTAGACTCCTTAAAATTGAAAAGATCGTCGAGTATACTTGTTCAATTCAAACTCGCTAAAAAAATTGAAGGGACATCCAATTAGGTATAATTTTACCCCTTTTCCGAATCTTTGTAGATTATTTACAAAAAAGGTATACTCTAGTCATACTTGGCTAGAAGAGTTATCTCTCTCATTGTTTTACCCTTTTTCGGGTGAGGAGACTAAATTTACGAAAAAGGGACCCTTTGGAGTCTTCTTTAGGATTTTCAAACTCTAAAAATATGAAAACACCAGCGAGCATCTACCAACTCAGGCTCGAATGTGAAATCCACGTGTAGCTATATGGAGTTGTTGTTTAAGTTTTTCAGACTCCTTATATATTCAAACACCAGCAAGCAAGAACAGATCCGAGCTCGATATTAAAATCCATGGATCAATATCTTATCGAGTATTAGTCTATCTTTTCTTCAAAGTCATAAAAAAAAAAGTCTTGAGTTTCCCTTCCATGGACTCATAAAATTACTCATGGTTGAATCCTTATCGAGCATGCTTTAGTTCTTTGTCAAGCTCGTTAAAGAATGAAAAATTTATCTAAAAAGAGAAAGGGAAGGGAAGGGTGTTAAATATATTTCATTATAATGGAAACAAGTCAAATTTGTCCTTGAACAAAGCACCTTTTTGAGTCTATCAAACAAGTTGGGTTCTAGTTTTTGGCCTTAGGATAAACTTGATTCCAGAGTTGTGTACTCCTATGATTAGTTACTCTTCTAATCATATGGAAAATCTGTCAATGTATTCTACATTGCATATTTATTTCATGGTCCCTTTGTGTTCGAAGCTTCCTAAGTCACTCTTGTATCGTGCTCATTGTTCAAGGATGCAACTTGTGTCGGCCATTCTGCAGTTTCCTTGACCTCATGTGTTGGCCATTCTACAGTTTCCTTGACCTCATGTGTTGACCATTCATTGGTGTCAGTATGTTTCATCATGTATTTAGTCCTACTCCATATTAGATCAACCTTTGATTGTTTCTTGTGTTGGATGATGGAGAATGCCTTAAGGCCTCCCTTCTAGCGAAATTCTCCTCATCAAATTCAAATCATCTTGCTCTGGGAACGAAGTTTAGATTTTTTGGTAGTACCTTGGTGATTGCATCCATTAGTGGCAATTTCCCTCACTACTGGGTAGTGGGAATACATCGATGTCTCCTACTTGATGGATTGTTCAGGTGTTCGACTTAAAAACATATTATTCACACATGTTAGAATGTACTAGGTACCCCATTTTCATTATTGGTGGGATTCCCTTGTGTTTGTTAATGGTTCACATCATTGACTGGTAATCAAACGATGTCCTCCATGTTTGACATCAACTCATTTATTCACATGGTTAGGATCCGTAACTTGAGATGGTTTGGATGAAGACCTTGGGCCTAGTAGCATCATCATATTTTTTTATTTCCCAAGTTGCGCAATACTGAGCCACACTCATTTTTGGCTCTTGATGATACATAGATCCATCTTGTTCTCTATGGCTATGATCTCTAGATTTTGACATAGATCCACCTTTGTATTTCCGTGGATATGTTTACACTTATGTTTCTCATGCATCCGCGATTGTATTCTAGTGGCCATGATATATACATCAGTATTGGATCATTATTGTATCCTCCTAGAGGTCATGTTCCACTATTCGAACATCGACAGTTATCCCTGGGATGAGATTGTCTGACATTTTCCTTTCTTTTAGGTACTTCATTCGAGGCTATGATTCTTGGTTTCTCTAGTTTCTTTGACTCCATGACTCAACCTTTTACTATTTATAATGTATTTTGGCCATCTTCTTCCCCTCTAACCTCATACATTAGGGGGCATCTATTATAGCCAAAATTAGCACTTCTCTGTATGTAACGACACTTACATCTTTTGGTCGCATGACGACACTTCGTGAGATTACTGTGAGTCACACAAAAGGGAATTTTTGGATGGAAGAGCCATATTTGGGGCTTTATATGGATGGAATTACCTAATTCATGGCACATTTGATAGGTAATAACCTTAGGAACAATTTTGGAGACCAAAACTTCTCTAGAAAACCCCCAGAAAAGGTTGTTTTTGACCATTTTTTCCACAAAAACACATGTTGCATATGGTAAATGCCGCAAATTTCCGAAAAACTACACAGGTTGAATATGGTAAAGTTCATGGGCACCCACTAGTTGTCTGTGTTCAAAGTCATAGGTGCCTCAAAAACACTAAAAAAGTATATAAAATTGCGAAAAATGGTTGGTTTTGGGTAGTTTTTTAACCTCCTCTTCGATTGTAACTGCTTCCTATTCAACCATATCTTATTCAGATGATATATAAGAGAGGGAGAGGGACCATGAAAGGATACCAAGCCCAATATAATGTTATGTTGTAGGAATTGAGAGTCACATCCTCCTCACTTGTGCCCTAGTTTCTTGTAAACCCTAGCACATCTTATCGGAGGTTGGGATCCTTGGAGAAGAGGAGCAAGAGACCATGAATCTTGGTTTCATGAAATGCCATGCTTGAAGGAAGGTATAATTTTATGTACTTTCTTCATTCATTAATAAATATTGGACATTATTCCCTTTCCAAATATATTTGTTCATGTATGTTTCAGATCTGATTACAATTTGATGTTTTCTTATCATATGAATATCAATCTTTTATTTGTAGTTAAATTGGTTTGAGGAAGGTTTGTAGTTGTTTTGTAGGTTATTGCATTGGATTGTAAGAAAAGAGGCTTGGATCAACCTTCTCAATAAGGTACATATCCAACTAACCCTAATCTCTTTGCTTAATCATTGTACTTGCAGAACCTTGTATGTCTATCTTTTACCCCTATACGTTGGTAGTCTCACCCTTGCTATAGGACATTTTTCCTAACAATAGAACTGGTGACTCCAATGGGGAGAAGCCTATTTGATTTGGGGTATACAAGGCCATTTTTCCAGTATATTTGAAGGTTTGAGTTTAATTTCATGTTAGGATTAGTCATTAATCTTTGTTTGACTTTTCCTTGCTCAGTTTTTGAGTTGGATTTTTGCAATTTTTTGGACTTTTCTGCACACTCGCGAGTTTGTAGTACTTATAGTCACGCATCTGAGATATATTCACGGGTTTAATCCTTTCCTAGCCATGGGTCCTGCATGCATGTATCCTTACACAGTCGTGGGTACCTCCTTAGCATGATTTTTTTCAATTTTGAAGCTCTTTGGGGGGTTCTTGATTGCAGTTGTTGGAGTCCTTGCTGATCCTAGGTCTATGTAAGATCCTTTGGAAGTAGTGTCTTGTCTCTTAATTGATCTTAGTTTGATGTTTGGGATATTCTTTAATCAATTTGGGTTTGTCTCAAATAGTTGGGGCTTGTTTACCCAAGTTTGGGGATTGTGAACTAGTTTTGTGTTTTTTACCCTAATTTTAGTCTTTTTTAATCTGCTTGCTCCAATTTGAATAGATTTGGAACCTTTTGAGTCTATTTGACTCTTTTTATATATATTTGAGTGAAAATTTCTCTTTAGATTGGTTTCTTGTCCTTTTTTGTGCTTTTGGTTTTTCTTTTGTAGTGAAAGGTCAAGTGTCTCTTCTGTGCTTTAAGACCTTGATTGCACTGTTTGTGTGCAAACCTAGCTTTACCAAACCATACTTCTTAGTAGGTCCTTTGCTTTGATTGGGTCTAAAATTTCTTGGTATATTCATTTCCCAATTTTTGGCATGCTTACATGATAAGAATCTGAAGGTTTATAGCTTCTTTCACTGTTCAATCTGGAGATCTGAAATTTTTTGGATTTTCTTTGGTAGTGTGTTACTTTGAATTTCAGTTTTGTTCTCACCTTGAAAAAGCATAAAGCTTTGGTTCATTTTATAAGTTAGTATTGGTAGAATACTTTGCAAGCGACTTAAAGGATTTAGGAGTGCTTGCATAAAAAAACAAGAAATTTTATTTTGCATAACTAGTTGTTTGAGTAGTTGCATGCTTAGGTTTTAAGTTTGATTTTGCACATTAGACTTTACATTTTTACCTTTTGCATTCGAAAAAAATAAAAATTGCATTGGATACAAAAATTTTGCATATGCATTCTGTATTATATCTTTAGGACTTACATTGAAAATAAATGGAGAGGGGTTGAGTTCATATTTGTGGTGATTAAGTGCTTCATGTTTCAGTTAAAGGATATCTTTCTTTAGTTGCACTTGTTTTTCCTCTTCTGAAAGTTTTTAAAGTACATTTTTAAATAAAGCAATCAGTAACTTGGATAGGATCATAGGTTTTCTTCTAGTTTAGAAAAACACCTAATAGCTTAAGTAGGATTGTGGAGGTAGGGAGTTGTGAGTTAACTCCTCCACGATCACTCTAACTTATCAAAACATAGGTGTATTTCATTTAGGGAGAAAATCCATCTTTGTAGAAGGTGAACTGGGAAGCTCCACTCAATCCAGAGTTAAGCACGAGGCCCTGCAATATTGATTAGAGGATATACCCCTCCGATATTCAATTGAACATCTACTAGGATCGGTGCGTGTATAGGGACTTATTAGTGCCTTTTGGTGCTTTTGAGTTTTGGGATTTGTTACCCTACCCATGTGCATTGATTCAACCTGCGACTATCCCCCTAGACCCTTTCTGTAAGGTTGGTAGCCTTAATTTGAGACTTTAGGATTCATACAAAGGCGACGATGGAAGGCTATTTCCATTGTATCTAGGACAGACGTGGGAGGAAACCCCTACCAAATTTTTGGGAGGGTGGTTAGTGATTCAAATGCTTGCACCTGAAGACTCTTTATTGTGTGTTGGAGAATTTTCCAACCACGCATCATTTATTTGAGACTTATAGCTTAGTTATCCACTTATCCTAAGAATTTGGACTCTATCATGTGCTTACATCATCAACAAATCATAGTTTCAATCAACTGGGCCTCCTCCTACATTCTAGGATCCAACTGGGCCATCATCTGAGCCTCCTCCTACATTCTAGGATCCAACTGGGCCTCCTCCACCATTCAGGGGTGATTTGCATGACTAATGCGCACTAATCAGTCCAACTGACATCATTTACTAGTTTATTCTGCCAATTGGTGATACTAGGGCACCTTACTACACTATTTGACTTGATTTGGTGTTACTATCACCTAACATTGAGTTCAACTATAGACATATGGTGCCCTCCCATATTTTTGGGCAATCGGTTTAATTATGCATTGAGTTAGACTCAATTAGTTAGTTAGAGTCAATTATTGATTAGTTAAGTGGTTAACTAATGTGTCAAGTGGTGTAAACTGCCTAGTAAGCCACTCTCATGCACCAATTCGAATGACCACCTTTAAAATTCGAATTACTTGGTTATTGTAGCCATTGTTATATATTGTAAACTATCTTCTGAATATATGAGATTATTTTTATTGTTGCAAACCTTCTACGCAGTGTTTCCATACATTTTGCTGCATGCATATCTAGTAACTATTGTGTTTGTTCCATAGATCTATTGTTCTTGAGATTTAACATGTTATTAGAGCTCCATGGCAGGGACAAGACAACCTTTCTATGGTGATTCTGCACTAGTGATTATGCACTTCTGCACCAGAAACACATATGGAAATTGAGCAAGTTTGCTAAAAAATTCCAACTTTGCACCATAAGCCGAGAGTTTCCACGTAATTCCTCGATATTGATTCTTGACTCTTCAAGCTTGATTGATATTCTATGTTGGGTGTGATGCAACTTGAAAAGTGCAGGTTTTCGACCTAAATGGTTCTTGTTTGTTTGTGATTGCAGGTTTTACACTCCCTCCATTTGCATTTGCTATTGTAGAAATGGACTCCTCTTCTCAAAATATTCTCACTCCTTTCAACTACCATTAGTGGAAGAGTGATGTTGAGATTATGTTGTGCTCAAAGGGATTCTACAGAGGCAACATGGGCCTAAAACCGGAGCCAAATTCTATAGTAGAGAAGTCCAAGTACTTCAGCAAGCTTGATGAAGATTATATGGTTTTCTTTGTCTCAATATTTCGAAGGATCTTATTTTCCATCTCAATGGATTGAATACTCCAAAAGAAGTGTGGGAACAAATTTCCAAGCTATTTGGTAATCAGGATGAGATGAGGGCCTATCAGCTAGAGAATGAGTTGATTTCCCTAAATCTTGAAAATTTTTGCAACCATCAATGAGTTTTTCACCAAGTTTAAGCATTTTTTACTACTATTGAAGCAATGTGGTGTTGAGAAGGAAAATAAGTTGTTGATTCTTTCTATTCTCACGAATCTAGGAAAATATTATTCAATTTTTGTCTCTACTTTCAATTCAGGAAAACTCACCATTCCGAATTGGAAAATGCCTACCTTGAATGCATTCATTGAATCCTTAACAAAAGAGCATGATAAGCGTGTTCAAATGGGGTCCATTCACTCCAAAGATAAAGTCCTTTTTGCTGGAGGACCCAAGGCTACAAATGGAAAAGGAAATCAAAAGAAAGAGAAGGCAAACTTTGATCATCTGAAGCAAAAGGATAAGACCAAGAAGTCAGATGTGCCATCCGGTTCAAGAAAAGACAAGCAAAAGGGAAAAGAGAAGACAAAGTGTTATTATTTTTGTAGGGGATTTGATCCTGAAATATCATGCATGAAGAAAACTATAGCTTAGATGGCCCTTCTCTTGTAGAAAAACAACATTATTCTTCCAAATGGTGCACGGAAGAAGGACAACAATGACCATACAGAAAGAGGTCATGCACTCATAGCTGGTGTTTCAAATTCTGCATCTCTTCTCATAGATTCAGGAGCTTCAAATCACATGGTTGCAACCAAAGACTCCTTCTCATCATTGGAGTATGATAGTTGCATCTCCATCCACATGGAAGATGACACACAAATTTCTTCGAAAGGAAAAGGTACTATTCATTTAGAGCATGGCAGTTTTCAAAATGTTCTCGATATTCCTTCTCTAGCTTCCAAACTACTTTTTGTGTATCAAATGACACACATTGGTTTACCAAAGAAGGTTGTATTCATCCTAATAATGTTGAAATTTCTGATATTTCTACCAGAAATCTCATTGTAGTAAAAAAATCCAATCATGCTACAAAAACATATGAGTTTTCCCACTTTTTGCCACATTCAAAGCCAAGTTCCCTTCTGACACATGGAAATGAGGTTAGTAGGATATGGAATGAGATGTTTGGACACCTAAATTATAAATATTTGCAGCTGCTACAAAATAATTCCATGGTTTAAGGCCTTTCTAATATCAAATCCTTGAAAGGGATATGCAAGGGTTGCATCATTGGGAAGCACTCCTAGCACAAGTTTGATTGAGGAAACGCTAGAAGAGCTTCTTTTATTTTGAGGCTGAATCATAGTGATATTAGTGGTATTTTGCAACATACCTCCATGAATTTCTCAAGGTATGTTCTTACATTTATTGATGACTTCTCCAGATTCACATGGGTCTACTTTCTCAAGAACAAATCGGAAGTGCTAGAAAAATTCAAGATTTTCAAGGCTTCTGTTGAGACCGCTAATGAGAGCAATATCAAATATTTTAGATATGATAATGGTGGAGAATATATCAAATCATAGCTTCTGCAAATTTTTTCAGAAAATGGAATCCAAACCCAATACATAGTCCCCTACAAACCTCAGCAGAATGGTGTAGCGGAGAGGAAAAACCAAGCATTGAAAGAGATGGCTACTTGTATGCTTGAGTTGAAAGGTTTGGCTCCAAACATTTGGGCTTAGGACATGAATGTTTATTCATACATTCAAAACATAGTTCCACACTCATCCGTCAAAGGAACCACTCCCTTCGAAGCCTAGACTGGTAACAAGCATGATGTGTCCAATCTCAGGGTTTTTGGCTCCACTGCATGGGCTAGAATTCCGACTGAGAAGATAAGATATTTGGAACCACAGAGTACTGAGTGCATCCTCATTGGATATGCTGAAGAATCCAAAGTACACAAACTCATGGATATCAGATCCAAAAATATATTCATCGAGGGAAGTCTCAAATTTGAAGAATTGCTTCAAGATCTAAAACTAGTCGAGGAAGAAATTGATGAATTGCCTCCTCTCCAAGAAGAAGAATTTGAAGAAGATGATGAAATTTTGTGTTCTGATATTTATAATATTTTATCAGACATAAATGAACATGAAATATCAAGTTCATATTAATATCTAGATGATCCCCCTCAGTTTCCAAAGTGGGAAGAAAAGACTCTCAATTTTGCCGGTTCTAACATTGGAAATCTTGTCGATCCAAAGAGAACTCGAGCATAATTTCAAAGAGAAGGTATGGATATTTCATATTACGATACATTTATGTCTTATAAATGTTTTTTGATGATAGTTTCAGATCCTAAATCATAATATAATGCCCACGGAGATCCGATATGGAAAACCGCCATGGATGAAGAGTACAATTCTCTTCAGAAAAATGCTAAATGGGAGCTAGTTTCTCTTCCACTTGGGAGGAAATTAGTTCAATGAAAATGGGTCTATTGAACCAAGGTTGATGCAGATGGCTCAAACTGTAAATAAAAATCTATTTTGGTGGAAAACGTCTTCTCACAAGTTCATGGTGTGGACTACACAGAAATCTTTGCACCGGTTGCAAAAATGGATTCAATCTGCCTAGTTTTGGCAATTTCCGCATCTAAGCACTGGGAAGTGCACCACATGGATGTGAAGAGTGCATTTCTTCATGGATATCTTCATGAAGAGATTTACATGAAGCATCTTGAAGGCTACATATCAGATATGACATTAGTGTGCAGACTGAAGAAATCATTGCATGGTTTAAAACAGGCCCTAAGAGCTTGGTATGAAAAGATGGATTCCTTCCATCTGTCACAAAATTTTGCAAGATGCAAATCAGATCCAAATGTGTACCTACAACAGCATGAAGGTAATTTTCTGATCATTTTCCTTTATTTTGATGACCTTTTGATTACAGGAATCACTCTTTCTTCGATCGACAATATAAAAACAGCACTACATCTAGCATTCGACATGAGTGATTTAGGCTTGTTGAAGCAATTTCTTGGCTTAGAGATCACTCAGAATTTTGATGGGATCACCATATATCAGTCAAAATATGATTTAGGCCTACTAAAATTTTTTAATATGGAATATTGTAAATCGACACCATTCCCATTCCTCTCAGGAATCAGTCTTAAGGATGGTGATTCCACACCATTGGTGGATTCTACACTTTATCGACAGTTGATTGGAAGTCTTATATACTTGACACACTCTAGGCCTGGTATTTCTTATGTCATGAGTGCTATGCCAAGGTATATGTAGCATCCCCATGAGCTTCACTGGAAGGAATCCAAAAGAAACTTGCATTATGTACAGGGTACTAGACATTTTGGCATTCACTATGTTGCGGATTCTGATCTAGATTTGGTTGGATTCATTGATTCAAATTGGGAGGGTGATAGCATTTATTGGAAGTCCACTTTCGGATATGTTTTCATGATTGGAACAGGACCTATTTTTTGGTCAAGCAAAAAGCAGGCCGCCATTTCCTTATCTTCAGCAGAGGCATAGTATCGAGGAGCAGTCAATGCTTGCATTCAGGCAGTTTGGTTGGAGGGTATTCTAGAAGAGTTTGATATTGGTAGCACCACTTCTTGTTGGGTGGGGCCCAAGTAGGTTAGAAAATATACAAGTATTGAAAATCGCACATTGAACGCTACAACAAGGGATGGAAGAAGTTTTGAGAAGTGTGCATTGTTGCAAAGTGGTAATTGTAAAGGCAAAGTTACACAGTATGTTGATGTGAAGATGTCGCGCAACTGCCATGGGTAAAGAATGTAAGGAAAGGTCGAGCAGAGAAAGCGACCTATTTGGGGCACGGAGATGGACGGAAGGGACCTGTCAGAGAAAGTGGTGGTAGGCAGTTGAGAAGCTAGGCCACTATGTTGACAGTGACAGGCAGGCGAACGACACGGAAGGGGATAGGCCATGATGCAGTTGTAAGCGTTTTAAGGACTGCAGCTATCAGAAGAGAATGTGAGCCACGAGTGGCCTAGCTGGAAGGTCTGGAGCAGGCGGAGCAAGCTGTCGACGGCAATAGTCAGGTTGGTAGCTAGTCATGCCACGTTTTTTAAAATTAAGGGTTTTTTCCTATGAATTTAAAAGACATGACCTATGGGCATGATCTATAAATAAGGCATGACTTTGTAAGGGAAGGGTTACTCTTCATTTTGGTCATTGTTGAACATTGTTAGAACTTGTAAGATTGAAGCGATTGTAAAGGCTCTGTAGCTGAGTGCGTAGACCTATCTGAGAGAGAAGAGAGTCTGCAGTTGAGTGCGCAGGCTAAGAACTGTTGTACCCTTCCCAAAAGACAAATATAACAA
The DNA here is from genome assembly GCA_027924585.1 of Larix kaempferi. Lineage (NCBI taxonomy): Eukaryota > Viridiplantae > Streptophyta > Pinopsida > Pinales > Pinaceae > Larix > Larix kaempferi. Next base: position 6,656,991 of record BSBM01000308.1, on the reverse strand, counting down.
CAGTTCTTGTGGATGTAGCCTCCATCCAGGGGGTGAACCACATTAAATTCTGTGTAGTGTGATTGCTCTTTTGTTTTATAATTGTTCATTTGCTTAGTATGGATGCTTAACGTTGTAGTTATCTGTTATGTGAATGCTTTTATATGTATTCTCCACATGGATGATGGGAATAATATGTTAAGTAATACATGTGTGGATGAATGCAAAGTATTTAGCATTTCTAAGTCTTGAATGCATGAATCTGTTGGATAATCACATAGTTAAGCACAATATTTGAGCATAGCATTGGCACGCACAGTATCGTATGTTCATTCATTTACATATATCATAATGATAATCACCTAAGCATTGATTGAACGAAGAAATATCGTTAAGTAAAGTTGATTGGATTTGATTAATTCCTAAAATACATATGCGGTCTAGTTGACACGCTAACCCATTGTGTGCACTGCGAGATAAGCTGTCAATAGCTTATCATCTTGATGTAGAAGGAATCCCATACCTTGCAATATTTGGACACGCTGGTTGCACAAGCACCGCTGCTTGCCGAAGTATCTGACACGAGGTAGAGACTTCGCGTAGTCGGTTGTCCGCAACAAGAATCTGTTACCGCACTGTGCATCTGTCCTTTGAACACTCGCATCACTAGGTTGTGAAAATTTGATTCTGCAACCACCCCCTCAGCTTCACCTTGGGTAATACCTCAGGCTGCGCATAGCCTGTTGCCAAAAGGGCCAGTGAATAGGTGTTTTTTTGTACCTTGAACCACGAAGTACCTGGGTCTACATTCAAAACCTCTAGCTCAGTTATTTACGACAACAAGTGGTTCCGTTGCTCGGCTAAGACCAGTGATGCGATAGTGTATTTGGAAAGTAATGTGTGAATAAGAATACCAGTTCCCATTGGGTTCAGAAAATTGGCATCCAAAAAAGAAAGAGATCTGGGGCTAGTGTGATAAGATCGAAAGAGATTTCACAAAGAAAGAAAACAGACATCCGCGTCTCTCTGATGTACAATGGTTGAACAAATATTTGTGGAAAGATATTCACGAGATATTATGGGCTTCGTTTGGAAATGAGCTGCACAAGTGGATATCGCGACTCACAAAAAAAAAACATGTTTTCAAGGAGGAGTACCTACAGAGTGGACTCCATATCTCACACCTCAACTCAAAGCAATAGACAACCCATTGTCGCTAGCAGTCAACTTCTGGGTTGATATCATACTTGAAGGATTTGTAATAGAATTTGCTGTAGACACGCTGAAATCCTTTAGCCAAACTTAAGCATACTTTTTCGAAGGATTCAGAGGTAAGTACCTGAACAATCTTAGTCTAAACATTAAAATGCTTTTAGCTGAGAAAGGAGTTTTAAGAATGTAATAATATTTTTGAATATGTCATGGTAGAAAGTATATTTAGGGATTTTGATGAAGAAACACATAATCTGAGAAGTGGAAAGCGATATAAGTTTAATAAAGAAAAGAATCCTGGAGGATTGGACTCCATGTGAATACCGAAATCCCATGTGACCTTACCAATTAGACCATGCCACCATCAGCCACCACCCACCCTATTACACCTTAGAACCCACCGGTTGAAAATACCGTGCCTCCCCTATCTCAAAACCCACCCGCTACGAGTGTAGCGCAACCCACCCCATAGAACATCAATACTGGCAGCACCGCAGGAGCGGGTGCTCAGATCATCCCAACTCAGACTATCCCAGTTCAGAATACTTAGTCTCAAAATATTCCGCAATGTAATATCCCTAGCACTATTCCGAGTATTCCCTTTAGCTTTTCCGCTCAGAACTCCGCGCAGAATCAGAACACTACTCAGGGAGCTCCACAAACAAGAAGGAGAATGACAGATAATGACATAAAACTACTGATATTCAAAGGAATGGGTCTAGAAGACCCTGATCAACATTGGTTTCTATCTGAATCCATATGGAGTGTAAAGCAGGTTTAGGATGATGCTGTGAAGAGAGTGCAGCTCATCACTACCTTCAGAGATAGAGCATTGCATTGGTTTATGAAATATTCTCAAGCACAGCCGAGAACCCTACTAGAAATCAAGGCTGCACTTGCAGTAGAGTTTAAGAAGCCGAAATCAGAATCGCAGTGCATAACAAAATTAAAGGAAATCAAGCAGAAACCTACCAAAATGGTTTGGGAATTTCACCAAAAATTTAAGACATTGTTGGATCAAGTGAGCTTTGAGATAGCCCCGCAATAGAATAAGGAGTGGTTCATCACTGCGTTGTTTCCCCACATCAAATAACCACTGATGTAGTAGAAGGTTGCATCTCAGGCAGAGGCCTTAGAGATTGCGATGAAGCTGGAGGCTTCGCCGATCAGTGAGACTAGCTCAGGAATGTCTCAGATCCAGAACCAGTTGACCACCTTGACATTAGAATTGCAAGGTATGAAGAATGGAAAAGAACAGAGATATGAACAGAGACACAAATTTTGGTGCACACGATGCAAAGGAGAGTGCCACACCAAAGAACATTGCCCCCTATTTCAAGACTATCTTACTAGTGGTGCACCGAACCCAATGAATCAGAACCAGGTGCCATGGTGTGAAATCTGTAGAAGCAGAGGACACAGACTTGAGGACTGGTACCTAATACAAAAATATGTAAAAACACCAAAAAACTTATATTGTAATTTCTGTAAATTAGTTGGACATGATGAATCCAACTGTCATGCATATAAGCTGATGAATGAAAGAAAGCGAGATATGGAAGCAATGCAAGGTGCTGGAATGTACCACATCCAAGAAGAAAATCAGCCAAAACAAGAGAATGCCCACTATGATCAGGGTGGATATAGAGGCCGTGGTGGTGGATACCACGGGAGAGGAAGAAATTCCAGCCCGACGCAGGGGAGAGGCTGAGGTTAGGTAATTTGTTATAATTGTTGGCAGACAGGCCATGTTTCTAGAGATTGTACCAACCCTTGCACTACGTGCAATTATTGTAAATCATTTGAGCATGTTATTGAAGACTGTCCTATGCTAGAGGTCAAAATGCAGAAACTACGAAGGACAGAACCACCAAATCCCAACATTCAGCTGATCCCAACAGAGAGAAGAACTGCGGATCCAAGTGTAAACATGGTGATGCATAGTGGCGCCTATACAAGAAGAGATGGAGGCGCAGAAGCGTCGACTTTGGGAATGTGCGATCCTAGGCAGACCCCTGGCGAACTAGTATGGATTAGAAAAGCTGCAGGAAGAACACCGGGTCTGGACCTACAGAAAAATAAAGGAGCATTTACTGAAGCACAAGATATCCTAAGAGAGTCGGCACCTGAGTCGACAAGAATCCTGCTGCGCAGCAAAACACCAACGATAGAGGATATGCTGCTAGCATATGATCAGACGTGCATTGCACTAGACATAGGAACCTCTGTTGCGCAATTCCTATAGAGCTGTATGAAGTTATTGAAGAGCGCAGATGCTCTCGTGGAGTTTGAAAAACTACTAAATAAGTATGAGCCACGAAGTGAGAAGGGGGTTGCTCATGGCACAGTCCATAACATTAGGAGTCCCAAAAGAACAGGAAGGGAAATGAGGTTCACTGCACAGATTTGGGATTATGAGAAGGATGAGATCATTCTTGATCTTGGATCCGAGGTAAATGTCTTGACCAAGCAGACATGGAAGCAGATGGGAAAACCTAAGTTATAGTGGTCACCTATACAGTTAAGAATGGCCAATCAAGGGATAGTTATACCTTTGTGGAGGTTACCCGACATCGTTGTTGACATTGACGGAATGTGCAGATTTTGAAGTAATTGAAATCGTGGATGATAGCCATCCTTATCCAGCACTGTTGGGTATCGATTGGGCAATGAATAAATCCATCATCATAAATTTGAAGACCATGAAAATGATATTTGAAGGCAATCATATAAGGGTCATGGCGCCATTGAATCCCTCGCAGGGTGAACGATATGTGGAACTAATTTAGGAGGAATCCAAATCCCAAGACTTGGACTTTATTTACAAGATGAAAACGAATGCTGCCGATTATACTAATCCAACTGTGGATGGAATGCTCAGTTGGCGCTATGATAGCTCTTGCATCTCAGATTCTACTGCAGCATTGGAAAACTGGAAAAGCAAATTGCATGAAGTATCATCTAGGAGATGCGCAATGACCACGAAATCACTCAGCTGGATTGGTAAAAAGGTAACTCCAATCCCTACATATGATGGTTTATCTAATGTTTATTGCTTTATCAAAGAATATACTGCAGCGGTTGCAGATGAATACCGCGTATCAGCATTAGACATGGCACTGCGTGATACACCTGCCAGATGGTGGGTTGCGCATAAGCAGGCACTGACAACATAGGATTAGTGCAGAATTAAGATATAAATTAGGTTTGCTGAGAATGTTACACTTCCTTTCGCAAAATATAATGGACAGATGGATCCAAGGGATCATGTTAAAGCCTGTGTACAAGCTTGCGTAGAAAGACCACAGATAGAATGGGTGAATCTGTTTGTGCACACGTTGGAGGAACCAATTCTGAATAAGTGGTACCTAGAACTGGAGTTGCGCAGAGGCACAACAGAGTGGTCTATCCTCACTACAAGCTTCCAGCAGGACTTCAACTTTGAAGATGAGCATCTGATCATCAATGACGCATTGTAGCTCATTAAGGAAAGAATATTCAGACCAGACTGCATGCAGGGAAACATGACATTGGAAGAATTCTTTGGAGAAAACGACGTACATGCACACCTACAGCGTAAATGGGAGGAGAAACTAGAGCATGCTCTTGATTGTTACAACCTCGCTGAAGAACCCGAGGATAAAGCAGACACTGATGAGGAGGAACCACACAACATAAAGATACCTGAGTCAGAGGGATCATGTGAGGTAGAAGGACCTCCACTAGAAATTACAGATATGAGTGGACATGTGAAAATAAGAAAAGTGAACATTGGCACCAGTGGAGAGCCAAAGTTTGCAGCTATCCGAGACTATTGGGATGAAGACACAGTTGAGGAGGTTGCGGGTATACTACAAGAATATCGAGAATTATTCCCGACCAAGTTCACAAAGATGAAAGGTATTCTGGGAGACTTAGGAGTGATGAAAATTCCTCTTAATACTGGCGCGAAGCCTTGAAGCAAAGACCGTATAGACTGAACCTATGCTACAAAGAACGAGTTAAGGCAGAACTCGATAAGATGCTCGATGCAGGGATCATTGAGCTGGTTGAAGAATATGAGTGGATAAGCCCGATGGTTATCCAATATAAGAAAAGAAAGGGTGAGATCAGGATCTGAGTGGATCTCTGAAAGCTCAACGATGCTTCGATGCATGACCCATTCCCTACCCCTTTCACAGATGAAGTGCTTGATAATGTTGGAGGGAATGAGGCGTATTCTTTTACTGATGGATTCTTTGGATACCATCAGATAAGGATCGATCCAGCAGATAGGCATAAGACTACTTTTGCTACAGAATGGGGGTCGTTCCAGTACACAGTGATGGCTTTTGGTTTGAAGAACGCACTTGCCATATTCTCTAGAGTGGTAGTCGCAACATTTAAAGACTTCATACATAATTTTTTAGAGGTTTATTTTAATGATTGGAGTATTTTCGGTTTACTCAAGAACCATGCCGCGAACCTCAGGATGATGCTGGAAAAATGAAAACAACATCAAATCTCATTAAATATGAAGAAATGTATTTTCTTTGTTCCCTATGGAATTTTGTTGGGACACATTGTGTGTAAGAAGGGATTGATGGTAGATCCTGTGAAGATCGCAGTCATTGTAAAATTTCCCACCCCAAATTCAGTCAAGCAGTTGCGTACTACATTGGGGCATACCAGTTATTACAGGAAGTTCATAAAGGGCTCTGTGCAGATAATCGCAGCTATGGAGAAGTTGTTAAAGAAAGATGCATTGTTCATCTGGAACGAAGACTGTGACCAAGGCTTTGATACCTTAAAAGAAAAGATGGTCACTACACCAATCCTAGTTTTTCCAGACTGGAAGAAGCCATTTCACATCCATGTTGATGATTCATGTATAGCATTAGGCATTGTTCTTTCTCAGCCAATAGAGGGAGGTATCGATCATCCCATTTCATTTTCCAGTAGAATTTTTTCATCTGCTAAGAAGAACCATACCACTACTGAGCGAGAAGGACTCATTATTATCTATGCGTTGCATAAGTTCAGGCATTACTTGCTTGGTGCGCATTTTTCTATGTTCACCGACCATTTTTCTTTGAAATACCTGGTCAATAAACCAGTGTTAGGGGGGCGCATATGCTGATGGTTATTACTCTTTCAAGAGTATGACTTTAAAATTGTTGTTATGACAAGCAGGTTGAATTTAGGACCTAATCATCTGTCAAGGATTGAGTCCGAAGAAGAGCCTACAAATCTGTTGGATCATCTGCCCGATGCGTAGTTGTTTGCTATACAGGTTTCCGATGATTATTATTAGGACATCATTGAGTTTTTAACCACAGGATTTGCACCTATAGAATTCACTATGCAACAAAAGAAGTAGCTGGTAGTGCGAGCAGCAGACTTCACCATTATTGTGGGCCATCTATACAAGTTGGGACCTGATGAAGTATTGTGCAGATGTGTACTAGAGCATGAGAAACCATTCATATTAGCTAATGTGCATTCATGAGTCACAGGAGGTCACTACACAAGGAGAGCCACTGCGCAGAAGATATTGCACGCCAGCCTATGGTGGCCTACAATCCATAAGGATTCAAAGGAACATTGCTAGAGTTGCGATGCTTGTCAGAGGAGAGGGAATCCATCGTGTAGAGATGAAATTCCATTGAATCCACAGTTAACATTGCAGGAATTTGAGAAATGGGCTATCAATTTTGTGGGTCCCATTAACCCACAAGGGAAGAGGACTGGTACAAGGTACATTATTACTGCTACTGATTACTTGACCAGATGTGCAGAAGCAAAGCCAGTGAAAGACTGTAGCGCAGCTACAGCTACGGAGTTTGTCTATGAGAACATCCTAACAAGGTTCAGATGCCCGAAGATTTTGATGAGAGATCAAGGCACTCATTTTCTTAACAAAACCATCGAAGCTTTGACTGAAGAGTTCCACATTCATCATCAACACAGTACACCATATCATCCGCAGGCGAATGGAATTGTCGAAGCATTTAATAAAGTGTTGGAGAATGCACTAACCAAGATATGCAATGTCAATTGTGATGATTGGGACCTACGCATTCCATCCATATTATGGGCATACAGGACTACGTGCAAGAAACTGACATGCCACACACCCTTCAGATTGGCTTACGGGAAAGAAGCAATAATGCCAATGGAGTATATTGTTCCCAGTTTGAGAATCGTTGCATTCACAGGCATGGCAGATCGCGCGGTGCTAGAAGAAAGGCTCCTACACTTGGTTGGGATGGAGGAAGATTGCTTCGTCGCAGGATTCCACCAACAAGTACAGAAAGAGCGCGAAAAATCATGGTATGATCGCCACATCAAGAACAAGGACTTCCAGGTAGGTGATCTAGTCCTCCTGTATGATATCAAATTCATGAAATTCCCTGTAAAGTTTAAGATGCATTGGATTGGCCCATATACTGTAATTCATGTTACTAATGGTGGAGTAGTCCAGTTAGCTACACTAGCTGGAGATACCTTTCCAAGTTTGATAAATGGTAGAAAACTAAATAGTTACCGCAATAGTTCGGCTACGCAAAATCCTGTATGATCAAGGGAGGCGTGTCGTGCAACACTGTTGAAGTTGCGCGCGCAAAAAAAAAAAAAAAAAGGAAATTGCCCTGCACAAGTACAAATAATAGTTGCGCAGTCATGGCGGAACAACAGCTGCACAAAAAATCAAATAGCATGCGTGCCCGGAAGCGACACTTGTAAAAAACCGCAAGCACATCATAACAGAAACCATTACCATAACATTTGTCGTCCGGTTAGAGGGCTTTTAACCAATTTGGCGACACTTGCAAAATTCAAAATTTAAGAGCGGATAAGACACTTTGGAGCACCATAAAGACCGACGTGACCGATATAGCACTGGAGCTCGGCTGACAGGCTGAGCAGTTAACGTTGCCCCGATGGAGTTGATAGTCTAGCTATCTGGTAACCTTTTGGAATTTAAGGAAATAGAATTCGCATGATGGAAAAGATTGGATGGCAGGGCCGAAATCATAGGGTGAGCTGGATAATAAATATGGCATCAAGTGCCTCGGCAACCGCCAAAGGCCACATACTAGACCAGCTAAGGCTATAAATAGACCTTATTCGGCCAATTCTCCACTTTACGAAGTATTTTCCATTGGTTGAACTCTCAGAGAGCTGAGTGAAGAAGAGCAGCAGTCCAGGGTAATTTTTAGGGGCGAAATTTCGCCAATTGGCTATTTTTGGGGATTTTTTTCAAAAAATAAATTCGCTATTTGGTCAATTTTAGTCTCTAATATCGCTTATATTTACATAAAATGTGTTTTTTAATCATAATATTCGCCAAAAATTACACATTTCAGTAGTAAATTGTGTGTTTCATATTTGATATTCGCCTATCTATCTACATACATGCTTTTTTCAATCCAAAATATTTGCCTAGGATACTACACTTAAGTATAATATTAGAATCCTTAAAAAATACCTTGAGCAGCACATGAGGGATCCGAACGATTTGCAGGGTCTATTCTGGTTATTTGAGCAATTAGGAATTCAAGGAGTCATGATGGCCACAAAGGGAGCCTCATCCAGAAGCTCAGCAAGGAAGGATGACAAGGGGAAGCAACCAGCTGCAGAGCAAGGGGGGTCCGATGCACCAGTGAAACAGAAGTCGGCCGCAATAAAGAACCAACCCATCTATCTAGTACCAGAGTATATCCCTCCATGGAAAGATGACACCCCGTCCGTGCATTTGGAGAAAAATGTTTCATATGAACTCCCAGTTCCACCCATTTCTACTCAGGAGAGGATTGCGGAAAACCTACTGGGAGAAGTGTTGGGATGTAAACTAGATGACCATGACTTACTGGAGAACACATTGGCGAAGCCAAAGAACTACTCCTAGTTTCGACCTGATGGCTATATCATCCGGATGGTGAATGCGCAGACTGGTGTTGAAATCCTGTAGGTCCAGGATTGGATAAAGGCCATTTAGCCATCTGGGTTATTGAATCTATTACAAATGCCACATTTTATGAAGAGCACTGAGATTTCGGCGGTGGTGCGCGTGTTACTGACTTGTGTACATGAAGGGTTCTTATGTTTGGATAAGCATGTCGACATCAGTATCGACTTGATCCGTCATATCACAAACCTGAATAAGAGAGGTGAGGACCTTGCCAACTTAATGGTCAAAAGGGCACAGGATAGAGGTCTGGGCACTGAAGTAGCGAAAGAATTTATTGTAGTGTGGAAGGGACGTGGGTTCCCAACTGCCGATATCAATGACCGTTTAACAAAGTTTACTACTAAGTTACTTGCAGGGAAGCTTTTGCGCAAGTGTAGACCACCTGAGGTACCTGTGGTCGCGATCAAGCTCGCATCCAATACACTGTGCAGAAGACCTTACAATTGGTGCCAGTCAATTAGTTTCTAGAAGACGTTGAGGATACACAGGATAATGGAACCCCATTCCATTTCAGTTGGATGTTAATATCGATAGCCTTTATAGGTTGGAAAGAGCCAGATGGGTATCAAGGTGCCCCAACCTTAGTAGGACAGGGCCATGGGACACACTTCAGTAACCTATGGGAAAGCTCGAAGGCATCCAGGCAACAGTATATGGCTAAAGTCTTTTATGTTTATTATCGCCAAGTGCACGATGCAATTTTTTCCACACTGCGAATTGCAAGACCATTGACCGACACCTAAACCTGCATTATGAGGTTTATGGCGAAGAGACATCAGTCATACATTCATCCTAGGGATGACACAGAGGAAGAATTATGGTATCTAGGGTTTTATCGGTTGGATCAAGAGACAATCGAGCAGATGATAGAGCAATGGGATGCAGACTGGAAAGTTACCCCATCACGGGATGATGAGTCTGATTACGAGCAACACGTTGAACCCATCTCCGAAAAAATCTATGTGAAAGACTTAGATGAGGAAAGAAAAGAGGAAGATAAGGAAGACACAAAAGCAGGCAATGGAAAGGAGAAGGGAGGGCTACCAGCTAGTACTCCCATTGTGGAAGAAAAGGACCCGGCTCAAAGTGAGCCCACGGAGTCCGCAGAGCGAAAGAGGAAGGTTGCTGAAGGCCCTGCACAACCGCAAAGCCGATGTACAAAGAGGAAGGCCGAAATACATGAGTTTATCCCGTAGCTCCATCCAGATGACTGCGAGACAATTGCGACCAAAGTATAGGAAGTGTGGGAAGAGACCCATGCAGAAAAAGAGGCCAAACAAGAACTATGGAAGAGGTCAAGACAATGGTAGCCCATATGGGGTTGGGGCATCCAAGTTTAGATTCTGATGGGAAGTCATGGGGACCAAGCGCAAAAGGAAGACCACTTGTTACTGTATGTAAGTATCCATGTGTGTTGAACCTCGAGCCGAGCTACCTCATTTATCCGAATGAAGCGGTTAAGGTGGTAGTAAAGACCGCGCGCCTTTACCCTAATATTGGGGCTTTGCCCCTAGAAGACTTGAATGAGTTGCACATAAAGGTTGCAAAAGAGATTCATGAGAGAGGCCTTGCCTCATATGATCAGTGTGCATAGTTAACTGAAGATATCAATTAGTTAAGGTAGGAATCAACTCACCATAAGCAAGATTTGAGTGCGACTAGGGAAAAAGGCTGTAAGCTAAAAGAGGTCATTTCAGCAGTATGTGTGAAGATAGAGGAATGCACAGAGGAGGATGATGTAGAGGACACAATAAAAAAAATTGGGGCCAAGGTAGAGTCCCTCACTTTCGAGATGATACAGATGGAGACTTCCTACAAAGGGAAGATTACAAAGCTGGAGGCCAGGCACCTTGTTATCCCACCAAATCAGTGCACAACACCACCCGAAGAACTGAAAGCAACCATGGATAGCATTTCATCATAAGTGTCGAAGTGACAAGATTTACTTGAAGGAGTCAATACAGTATTGACAGGGCTGAATGAGGATCCCACGCTGCAAAAGATAAAAGGGGATCTGCAGCGATCAAAGCAGTAAGTAGAGCTGCAAGCGCAGAGTTAAAGACTGCACCGGCTAGAGAGAAATTCCAGAAGTACAATGAATTCAAAGAGCTGCTGGCACTTAGAGAGAAAGAGGCATTTGCATCTGCCAGGTTGCATCCCATTGAGTAAGAAGGCATCAAATTGATGCAGCAATTCGATGAAAAATTTGTAGAACTGCAGGCAGCAGAAGGAACCATGAAAGAGTAGGTGGCCAAGGAAGAGGTCTCGCAGGAAACTCTGGAGACTCTTCTGGGATTCGAGCAAAAGGCCGAAAACATAGTTGCAGAGTTAGAAAGTACTCAGCAAAGATTTACTTCAAAGCTAGGTATGGAGGAAGATGCGGCACCAGAATCCGCAGGAAGAAGTGGCTCAGGACGAGCCAGAGGTGAGTGTTAGTGGCCTGTTGGGTGGGGCCCAAGTGGGTCAGAAAATATACAAGTATTGAAAATCATGCATTGCACGCTGCAACAAGGGATGGAAGTAGTTTTAAGAAGTGTGCATTTCGCGAAGCGGTAATTGCAAAGGCAGAGTTGCGCAGTATGCTGATGTGAAGATGTCGCGCAACTTCATTTTGGGTAAATAATTAAGGAAAGGTCGAGCAGAGAAAGCGACCTATTTTGGGGCACGAAGATGGATGGAAGGGACTTGTCAAAGAGAGTGGCAATAGGTATTTGAGAAGCTAGGCCACTACGTTGACTATGACAGGCAGGCGAACGATGCGAAAAGGTACAGGCCATGATGTAGTTGTAACCATTTTAAGGACTGCGGCTGTCAGAAGAGTGTGTGAGCCACAAGTGGCCCAGCTGGAAGGTCTGGAGTAGGCGAAGCAAGCTTTCGACGGCGACAGTCAGGATGGAAGTTAGCCATGCCACATTTTGTAAACCTAAGGGTTTTTTCCTATGAATTGTAAAGACATGACCTATGGGCATGATCTATAAATAAGGCATGATTTTGTAAGGGAAGGGTTACTCTTCATTTTGGTCATTGTTGAACATTGTTAGAACTTGTAAGCTTGAAGTGCTTATAAAGGCTCTGCAGCTGAGTGCACAGGCTAAGAACTATTGTACCCTTCCCAAAAGAAAAATACAACAGCAGTTCTTGTGGACGTAGCCTTTATCTGGGGGATGGACCACATTAAATTTTGTGTAGTGTGATTGCTCTTGTGTTTTGCAATTGTTCATTTGCTCAGTATGGATGTTTATTGTTGCAGTTATCTGTTATGTGAATGATTTTATATGTATTCGCCACAAGTATGATGGGAATAATATGTTAAAGTAATACATGTGTGGATGAATGCTAAGTATTTAGCATTTCTAAGTCTTGAATGCATGAATCTGTTGGATAAGCACATAGTTAAGCACTATATTTGAGCATAGCATTGGCACACGTAGTATCGTATGTTCATTCATTTACATACATCATAACGATAATCACCTAGTCATTGATTGAATGAAGAAATATCATTAAGTAAAGTTGATTGGAGTTGATTAAGTCCTAAAATACATACGTGGTCTAGTTGACGCACTGACCCATTGTGTGCGCTGGGAGATAAGTTATCAATAGCTTATCGTCTTGATGCAGAAAGAATCCCATACCACGTAGTCTTTGGATGCACCGGTTGCGCAAGCACCGCTGCTTGCCGAAGTATCCAATGCGAAGTAGAGACTTTGCACAGTCGGTTGTCCGCAGCAAGAATCTGTTACCGCATTGTGCATATGTCCTTTGAAAAATCGTATCACTCGGTTCTGGAAACCTGATTCTACAACCACCCCCTTAGCTTCACCTTGGGTGAGACCTCAGGTTGTGCACAGCCTGTCGCCGAAAGGGCTGGTGAATAGGGGTTTTGTTGGTACCTTGAACCATGAAGTACCTGGGTCTACATTGGAAACCTCTAGATCGGTTATTTACGCGAACACTTCTACTATCATATTTTGTGACAATAATAGTGCTATCAATATCTCGACAAATCTAGTTCGGAGACAGAGGACCAAGCATATCTATATCCACATGCACTACATCCGAGAGCTTGTGCATGACAGAACCATTGTACTGTAATATTTCCCTATAGAAGAGAAAATTGCAGACATCTTCACCAAGAGCTTCACTGAGAAGAAGTTCTCTTACATTCGTTCACTGTTGGGGGTGAGTTCTACTATGGTGAGGAAAGATTAGATCCTTCAGTGTTCATTTTGAGGGGGAAATTTCTTTCCCACTGGGTTTTTTCGTCTCTCCTCACTTAGAGTTTATCTAGCATTTTTGGATTATTTCTGTACTGGGTGACCAATGCCTTTCTTGCTAGGTCCCTTTTATTATTTTTTATACCTCCATGATATTATCTTAAGGGGGGGTGTTGGAGAAATTTCCACCCACACATCATTTATTTGAGCCTTATAGCTTAATTATCCACTTATCCTAATTATTTTGACTCCATCATGTGCTTACATCATCAGCAGATCACAGTTTCCATCAACTAGGCCTCCTCCTATATTCTAGGAGCCAACTAGGCCATCTGAACCTCCTCTTACATTCTATGAGCCAAATCGGACACCTACTGAGCCTCCTCCACCATTCAGAGGTTATTTGCTTGACTAATGTGCACTACTCAGTCCAACTGACAACATTTACTAGTTTATTCAGCCAACTGGTGATACTAGGGTGCCTTACTACATTGTTTTCCTAATTTGGTGTTATTTTTACCCAAAATTCAGGTCAACTATAGACATATGGTGCCCTCCCCTATTTTTGGGAAATCATTTGAGTTCTGCATTGAGTTAGACTCAGTTAGTCAGTTTCAGAGTCAGTAAGAGTCAATTATTGATTAGTTAAGTGGTTAATTGATGTGTCGAGTGGTGTAAATTGCCTAGTAAGCCACTCTCATGCACCAATTCAAATGACCACCTTTGGAATTCGAATTGCTTGGCTTATTGTATCCATTGTTATAGATTGTAAACTATCTTCTAAATATATGGGATTATTTTTACTGTTGCAAACCTTTTGCACAGTTTTTCTATACATTTTGCTACATGCATCTCTAGTAACTGTTGTGTTTGTTCCATAGATCTGTTGTGCTTGATATTTCACATTGTGGACCCCAGGTAACTGTTCTTCATCCTTCATTGGGGTTTTCTGGGCCCTAATCATCCGAAAATTCCCACTTGAAGGCATCTTTTTTCCTATTTTGGATTACCTAGGAAATTTCTAGTGGTGTTCTCTTTGTGCTACTTCTTCTTAGTTGGCCTTAGATATTTCTTGCTCATTGAGTTGAAAACTATGTATAGCATTCTGGTGAGCACCAATCAAGGGACCCCTATTCAAGGGGATCCTTGTGCTTTTCCATTCATTAGGAACATTGGTACTCCTTTAATGGATACCTTGAATCTTCATGGATTCACTATAGGGCTATCAATTTGGTTTTTTTCCATTCCGAACGTCTTGCATGTTCCTGATGCTTCTCAAGTAAGCACTTCAAATCAAGAGCATTAGAACCCTATGCCTTCTTCTCTAGTAACATCTTCTCCTCCTCCTTCTACCTCATGTGGTGAAAGTAGTAATACTAGTAATCAACAGTCTAAAAGGAATAGACAGAGGAAGAATAGGGAGAAGATGCCAAAGCAAGGGGATAGCCACTCAAACTATGGAGGTCATGTTGGGGGAATCCACCCAGCCTATGGAGGTCATACTAGGGGCACCTACCCATCCTATGGAGGTCATGTTGGGAGAAACATTTCAGTAACTACAAATCATACGGAAAGTATGTCTTCAACCAATGTTGGTCATGTTGAGAACATGTCATTGATCACTATTGGTCATATTAATGACAAGTTACCAGTTATTATGAGTCATACTGGAGACACTAAATCAGCCACCGCAAGTCATGCTGAGAAAGTTGACATTGTCAACAAGCCTAATAAATAGAAGCTTAATTTCTCTTGTAAGTTTTGCGAGGGAGATCACCTGAACTATTTGTGCCCTATACTTCCCGAGGTACAAAAAGTGTGGTCTGTAGTTCAAAAGTATTCTGCTTCTAAGAAACCAGCCATTGCAAGTCATGCTGAGGGAAAGCTATCATCTAATGCTAGTCATGCTAAGAGTATTGATGTTGTAAAGGAGTTTAAGCTTATAGGACGCAAGCCAAAATTACCTTGTAAAATTTGTAAGGGAGGTCACCTTACCCATCTGTGCCCTGCTATTTCAGAGGTGCGGAGAGTGTGTTCCATATCTGAAGGATCCTCTGCTCTTGAATTTTATATAGATTCCCAACAGCCTGGTCAACCTTTGGTTGATAAAGTGGTTGAACCAAAATCGTCTTTGGTCAACCCCACTCTTCCTTCGGAGAGTGAAGTGATCGAATTGATGCAATCTTCAACAGATCCCATCAGTCCTTCGGACACTTATGTACCTACCCCCGAATTCTTCTACATTACGATTTTGGATGTTTATGAAAATGGGGGAACTTCATCTATGTTGAGTGAACCCCTACCAATATCTAGGATCATTTTCTTTGATTGGAATAGTGTAGATGGGCCTCATCTTCCTTCGTCTACACCTTTCCAGATAAAGGTTGATATTGAAAACCATGTGGTTCATCAATGTATTATAGATTAAGGAGCCTCGATTAGTATGTTATCCCCTTATGCTTGGAGATACTTAGGTTTCCCTAAGCTTTTTCCAGTTTTTAATTGGCCATTGACCTTCGATAGAAGACCTAGTGAACCGGTGGGATTCCTCCCTCAGGTACCTGTTACTTTGGGTGGAAAACAATCTTAGTTGATTTTATGGTTTTAAAGGACCCTATGGACTTTGATATGATCCTCGGGAATGATTATGTATATTCTATGCATGCGGTGGTGTCTATTCTCCTTCGTATGATGCATTTTCCTCACAACGAAAGCATTGCCACTATTGATCAACTTGCATTTGTTGATCCCTCTTATTAACAACCTGTAGACCAAGTATATCCCCCATTATTAGGCACTACCATGTCACAAGAGAATTATGTGGAATATTGTTCCTTGAGTCCAATTTACACTAAGAAGAATGTTAAGATTCAATATGCTAAGATAGATAACATCATTATTACATTCAATTTCACAACAATAGCATATCCAGGATCACCGAAAGAACAACAAGCACAACATAAACACAAGAGACACAATTTATCCTAGGAAACCCTCATGGGTTAGAAAACCCAGCAAAGATTCCTCAATATAGATGACCAACAAATACAAAGATGTAATCCCCAAACATGATCTCCTTCTCATCCTTTGCAGATCTCTCCCTCTTCTATGCGAGTTTCACAAGTGAGTGTGTGAGTGTGATAAATGAGAAACACACCTCCTCTATTTTTACACTACCTCACTTGACTTTTAACCTAAACTAGGTTAGCCCCAAATTAACCACTCAACATAATGCTGACTGGGCTGACCCCACTAGGAGACTTAAACACCCCATTACAACCGACTCTAGGCCGACCCCACTAGGGAAGCCTAATAACCTAAGTCATGACATTCTGATGGAGGATTGAACATCTCTGGATATACAATAAGGTCTCAACGGAGGAA
Source organism: Larix kaempferi (assembly GCA_027924585.1). NCBI lineage: Eukaryota > Viridiplantae > Streptophyta > Pinopsida > Pinales > Pinaceae > Larix > Larix kaempferi. Next base: position 6,640,248 of record BSBM01000308.1, on the reverse strand, counting down.
TGAAACATCTCCGGAATAGTAAAGTACAAATATAATATTCTTAGAATTTACAATATATCAACACTCCCCCTTAACGAGAAGGATATTATAACAGCATCTGCAGGAGCAAGGAGTCATCAACTACATGATACATGATACATCTATAAATCATTGGAAGCTTTCTTCATCAGTAACTCGAATAGTTACTGGAACATCTTCAAGATATCCAATACTGTAGTATCAACATCTTCAGTACTGAGTCTTTATCTTCTGCAGCACTTGATCAGCCACAGCATCAACATTTGGATCTTTCGATCAACAACATCATATGTATCTCTCGATCATCAGCATCATCATCTGGATCTATTGATCAACAGCATCATCATTTGGATTTCTTAATCAACAACATCATCTAGATCTCTAGATCAATAGCATCATCATCCGGATCTCTCTATCAATAGCCTCATCGTCTCGATCTCTCTATCAACAATATCAATTGGATCTCTAGATCAACGGCATCATAGAAACATATCCTGCAACACACATGATCCAATTACGGGATGATCAATCCCTCTCACTTTAGGACATAAGTCCAAGGATGATACAATCCTATCACGTACATTTTGAACCAAACGTTCAGGGATGATGCAATCTTATCACATACATTTTGAACCAAACGTTCAGGGATGATGCAATCCTATCATATACATTTTGAACCAAATGTTCAGGGATGATGCAATCCTATCACGTACATTTTGAACCAACCGTTCAGGGATGATTCAATCCTATCACATACATTTTGAACCAAATGTTCAGGGATGATGCAATCCTATCACGTACATTTTGAACCAAACGTTCAGGGATGATGCAATCCTATCACGTACATTTTGAACCAACCGTTCAAGGATGATGCAATCCTATCACGTACATTGTGAACCAACCGTTCAGGGATGATGCAATCCCACCATTTACAGGATGGTTAATCTCAATCTATTTAGGATGTAAATTCCAGGGATGATACAATCCACTTGTCCACTTAGACAAAGTCTAAGGACCACACATCGACCTCATCATCGGTATCATAGACCTCATTGTCGGTATCATCGACCTTATCATCGATATCATCGACACAGGTATACTCATCATCGATACAAGTATCCTCATCATCAATACAGGTATCCTCATCATCGATACAAGTATCCTTATCATCGATACAAGTATCCTCATCATCGATACAAGTATCCTCATCATCGATACAAGTATCCTCATCATCGATATGCATATCCTCATCATCGATACACAGATCCTCATCATCGATACAAGTATCCTCATCATAAATACAGGTATCCTCATCATTGAACTTACCATCTATATAGGTAATCTCATCATTGATACGGGTATCCACATCGATACCAATATCCAAATATCATCATCGACCATATCACTCCCCCTTTCGAGGAGGGTCCTTCTGAACGACACCAAGCTTGTCTCGGAAATACTCAAACTTTACTCGAGACAGAGGTTTGGTCAATATATCAGCAACTTGTTATTCAGTGCTCACATACTCAAGCTTGATATCTCCTTTCCGCACCATATCCCGAATATAGAAATATCGGATCTCTATGTGCTTTGACTTATCATGGAACACTGGATTCTCCGTCATCATGATACAACTCTAGTTGTCACACAAGATCACAGTGGAGTCCATCTCTAAGTCAAACAATCCTGATAACAACTTCTGAATCCATGTCGCTTCACAACTAGAAAAGCAAGCAACTTAATATTTCACTTCAGCTATGCTAAGAGCCACACTAGACTGTTTCCTTCTAAACCATGAGATGATGGCAGATCCCAGATAATAACATCCGACCGATGTGCTCTTCTTGTCTGATACACTTCCTCCCCAATCAACATCTTTGTAACCATACAATCTAAAGTCATGATCTCCAAGATAATACAGACCAAAGTCAATCGTACCCTTTAGGTTCCTCATCACATGCTTTTGCAGCTATCAGGTGAAAACACCTAGGTTCCACTAGATACTAATTCAAGGTGTTCAAAGCAAAGCATATATCTAGCATGGTATTCGTCAGATACATCAATGACCCAATAATATGTCTGTACAGAGTCGCATCCACTAACTCCGATGAGTCATTAGCTAACAACTTCAAGTTGGAATCCATGGGAGTTGCCATGGCTTTGCATTCCAACATATCAAATATTTTCAAGATTTCCACAACATACTCTCCCTGGTTGAGAAAGATTCCTTCTGGGCCTTTCTATACTTCTAGACCTATGAAGTAATGCATCAACCCGAGATATTTCATCTCAAATTTTGTAGCTAGATTCTTCTTGCTTTGCATGATCTATTCCCTATCAGAAAGAGATCATCCACATACAATAATAGTATAAGAGGTTCATCATCCATAACCTTAAAGTAAAGGTTAGGATCATCTTTACTTTTGGTAAATCCCAAGCTTGTCAAGAAGCTATCAATTCTCCCTCCGTGACTAAACATCATTCACACTCTGCATTGAGTGATCTTCTGCCTATCTATCTATGCCATCTCTTGTTAGATGGGTCTACTGATATGAGCCTCAAGATCATTCAAACTCTGTGGTGAGTTTCTTCTTGCATCCATCTAAGAGAAGAATTTTATCTGTATATAGAAACCATATTCAACCTTGTAGCAAAGGTTGAACTCTGCTTCACCCATGGTGATCATTAAGCTCATAAAATGACTATTGATCCTAGGTACTTGTACAGAGATTTCTTCAATTGAATCCTGGGATTTTTCTCGATTCGCACTTCTTCTTCAATTACACCATTAAGAGAAAGGTCTTATCTAGCCACTTGGAGCAAACATCTCGTCATGATCCTCTTCCTCTTTCTAAGAGAATCTTCTAGCGACGAGCCTTCTATAGTATGTTTGTTTTGTAAGTCTTCTTGTTGAACATCGATCACTTGTTCGGTGTTCATCATTCTTCATGATTTTTCCTACAAATCAAAGTTAATTACATGATTAGTAATACTTCATAAGCATCAAATCATGTTGACATGATAACTTATTATGCATACTGATATGATTCACATAGTTATGCAACTATCTTGACCAATATTTTGGCACAACACCTTTCCATATCCTGTATGCATACAGTGTCTATCTAGATGCCTTCCATCTCTACTAGAACATACTATCAAGAGGATGCACAACTCTCAACATGTCAACAAGGAGGTTTCATTCTAGAAAATCAACAATGGAATGTTTGTCCAACTTACCCATCATATGCATATTAGTAGTATACTGTTCAATGCTATATGAATGCTTACACTATGCATGATATATTCTAGGAATACAAATATGCATACAACTATTACGAGCAATATCATTAACTATTCAGAGATTCAAATAACAACTCAAATACTTATCTTTTATGTTTGTTTGGTTGCCTCCCGCTTGATCTCTATTTTCCCTTTATGATAGCATCATTATATGTCTGTCAACATCTATCCATTATGTACCACTATGCATGCTTCAGTGTGTACTAGTTTCATCGTTGTGTCTTTCCTCAAGATCTCATACATAATCATGCATTCATTAGTATAATCTTAAAACCATCAAAACATTATGATTCTAAATAATCTTAAGCCTGTATGGTCATGATCATTTCATACATAGGTATACTTACCTAATATCCTAACACAAATTAGGATTCTAACTTGATATAGGAAAACATACCTGGATTATCATGCTTGGTTATGTCTAACATACCCAAACAATATCTTCTTTGTTCTCTTCAATGATTTAGAGACCTTGTGCTAGTAACCTGCATATCTCATAAGTTAAGCATAGTAAAAAAAAATCATACATACCTTGTAAGTAGAGCTTCTATGTGATCAAAGACTATGGATGAGTCTCTGTCTTCATGTCATCATGGTCATAGAACTCGATGTGTCTTTCTTGATGTACCTTTCATGTTAGCAGACAAGATCATCCTCATACAACACCACAAGTGCATTAGTACAATCATAAGTGTCATAACCCTAATCAATGAATGCATTATATCATTCACATGCATTCATACTTTTACTAAGGTGATATAGAATTAATCATGATTGTACTAACCTCAATAATATGAAGACAAACATACTATAAACTTAATCATGAAATAGATTTCAAAACATATCTGTATCTTCTCAAGTCATACATGTCGAATAGTCTTCTCTATAAGGGTAAGACCCTAACCATCCAAGGTATATCACTTGTAAACATATTATATATGTTCATGGTGCTAGGATGATAGAATATTAGTTCCATTTAAACCTTCTTCATCGCTTCCCTATGAGTCTCCCAACTTTGCTAGGGTTTCTTCTTACTTGGAAACCCTAATATTCAATCTCCTTCCTCCCACAAAATTTTGATGGAGGATTAATATCTATGATGAATGGATTCCAAATCCATTATAAAAGTTTCCAATTTTTCATCCTGTGTCTCCAACATTGTATCAGGTCCCTCCATACCTAAAAACTAAAAACCCTAAGTGAGAGCTTGTTCCTCCTCTTCTTAGATTTCCTCCGTTGAGCCATTTCGGATGTGCCGTATTGTTTCTAGTGTATCTCTGAAATTTAGGATCTGCAGGGTCTAAAACTTCGGCTTGTGGTATCTTGAACTGTCATCTTTCCAAACCCATAGATATTAGCTTCAATGGATTCTCCATGAGATAGATATGCTAAGTGTCGCAACAAGACTTGTTTATGGGATGAAACATCATAGCGAACTTGTACGGAGTGCCACCTATCACTGTTTCAACTTCAGCCTCTGAAAATAGGACCTGACAAACTATAGTTTGTGCCCTAAATACTACTTCTTATGGAATTCCATTTGGAGCTTCCTATCCCGAGATATGACCTTTTTCCCTAGGTTACCTATTTAGGACTGCATTCTGGTAGAGGCAGAAACCCTAACTTGTATGGATCATATCTCAAAAAGTACAAGGAATATGAGGCTGAGATTCGGAAACAAGGTACAGGAAAATTTTGTATTCAGCCTATCCAAGTTTTAGATCCTGAACCTTTTCCAAAATGGATTTATAGCGAAAGTGCCACGATGACTAGGTTTTGCTATACGAAACGCTAACTTTCAAATTGTCACAAGTGAAACAAGTGTCGTAATTGCCATACATTGCCTTCCTTCAGGATAGCTCTAATACCATGTTAAGATTCAATATGATAAGATAGATAACATCAGTATTACATTCAATTTCACAACAATATCATATACAAGATCACTGAAAGAACAACAAGCACATCATAAACACAAGAGACACAATTTATCCTGGGAAACCCTCATGGGATAGCAAACCCAACAAAGATTCCTCAATATAGATGACCAACAAATACAAATATGTAATCCCCAAACATGAGCTCCTTCTCCTCCTTTTCATATCTCTCCCTCTCCTATGCGAGTTTCACAAGTGAGTGTGTGAGTGTGATAAGTGAGGAACACACCTCCTCTATTTATACACTACCTCACTTGACTTTTAACCTTTACTAGGTTGGCCCCAACTAACTCTAGGTCGACCCCACTAGGGAATTCTAATAACCCAAGTTACCATATTCCGACAGAGGAATAAGCATCTCCAGATATACAATAAGGTCTCCACGGAGGAATGAAACATATCTAGAATAATAAAGTACAAATATAATATTCTTAGAAGTTACAATATCTCAACAAAAAAGACTCTGAATTCATGCAGTTGAACAGGTGATACTGCCATCTGAATGTTTAGATATGTGTTCTATCTAGGATGATATACGTCCTTCTGATGAATTTTTCCTAGAGTCTATAATCTAGTCTGCCATTCATTTGGCCATTGATCCAGTTGCATTTATTTCTAGCCTCGATTTGAATTTGGAATCCCATATTACCAATGCTAAGTCTTTGTACTCTCTTATAGATTCACAAATCGGTGTTCCTGCTGAGTTTGATTATGCTTCTAGAATTTTCAACTCCCGTGATGATGAATTTGTTCCTGTAGATTCCATCACGTCCTTCAAATTTGATCTTCATCCTAAAGTTGATCATTTTGATTGTAATCCCTCAGGATTTTATACTATAGAGTCTTCATTGGTCAGCTCTTCCTGCAACATGCCTGTTGTTGATAATAGTGAAGTTGATGTCTTTCTACCAGAGTGACTTGTATCAGATATTTCTTTACATATGTTTTAGATATGATCTTGGTACTAATGGTTCTTGGATATGGGATTCTTAGCTGAAATTATATTTGCATATTGGTCCTTTTCGACACTTTGTTTGACCATGTAAGGTATATTCAGAACCTTGCATATAGGTTTAGGATTCCCCATTGTGATGATTCATTTGAACCTTTTTCCATCTGAATTAGCCATAGGTTCGAACCTGTTGGATATCGGTGTGTTATACATCTCCATATGCATTGTTCACCATTCCGACAGCAAAGCAACCTAACATGGGTCACCCTAGTCCGCACCCTTATGCCATTTTGGTGCCCATGCTGATTTTTTATCATAGGATCTGGAGCCCTTTTAGATTTACGATGGCATTGAGAAGAAGACTCATATATTTCTTCCTCATATATTTCTATCCATCCCTCATAACGATCCCATCTTTGTGTTTAAGTCACATGTGCATTTATTTTTAGATCGCTTGTGCGAATGAACCTGATGCCAGCTTCCATGATTTTAGTTCATTATATAATCCTCCTTCTCTGATCAAATTTATGTTAATCCATGTATCAGTTTGCCTTTCTGATTTCACATCCTTTACCAGGAGGAGATACACCCTTAGTGTCCTTATCTTTCTCATGTTCCTTGCATTATGCATAGTTTTGTTCCATGCACTTAGAACTACTCTCGCATGTCCCTAGAAGTTGTCCCCTCCCATCACGAGCATTCTTCCACCTTTTATTCGAGCTCGTTAAAAATAGAAAGGATGCTATGAGCATTTTTCCATCTCTCCTTTGAGCTTGTTAAAAATGGTAAGGAGGTCACAAGTTTACTTTTTCGGGCTTGTGAAACCTTTACAGAAAAGATTTTTTTGGAGTTTTCTCTAGCTCTTGTTAGACTCCTTAAAATTGACAAGATTGTCAAGTATACTTTTTCACATCAAACTCGCTAAAGGAATTGAAGGGACATCCACTTAGGTATAAGTTTACCCCTTTTTCGAATCTTTGTGGATTATTTATGAAAAAGTTATAATCTAGTCATACTTGGCTATAAGAGTTCTCTCTCGCATTGTTTTACTAAATTTATGAAAAAAGGACCCTTTGGAGTCTTCTTTAGGATTTTCAGACTCTCAAAATATGAAAACACAAGCGAGAATCGAGAAACTTGGGCCCAATGTGAAATCCATGAGTAGGTATATGGATTTGTTGTTTAAGTTTATCAGACTCCTTAAATATGAAAACATTGGAAAGCAAGAACAGATCTAGGCTCTATATTAAAATCCACAGATCAGTATCTTATCGAGTATTAGTCTATCTTTTCTTCAAACTCGTAAAACAAAGAAGAATGTCTTGAGTTTTCCTTCCATGGAATCATAAATGTGCACATGGTTGGATCCTTATTGAGCATGCTTTAGTTCTTTGTCAAGCTCATTAAAAAATGAAAAGGTATCTAAAAAGAGAAAGGGAAGGGAAGAGTATTGAATATATTTCATTATATTGGCACTAGCAAGTCAACTTTTTCCTTGAACAAAGCACGTTTTTTATTCTATCAAACAAGTTGGGTTCTAGTTTTTGGCCTTAGGATAAACCTGATTCCAGAGTTGTGTACTCCTACAATTGGTTACTCTTCCAATCATATGGAGAATCTGTCAATGTCTTCTACATTGCATATTTATATCATGGTCCCTTTGTGTTCGAAGCTGCATAAGTCACTCTTGTGTCGTGCTCATTGTTCAAGGATTAAACCTACATCGACCATTCCATTTTTTCCTTGACCTCATGTGTCGGCCATTCCTTGGTGTTAGTATGTTTCATCATGTATTCAGTCCTACTCCATATCAGATCAACCTTTCATTGTTCCTTGTGTTGGATGATGGAGGATTACTTAAGGCCTCCCTTCCAGTAGACTTCTTCCCATCGACTTCAACTCATGTTTCTATGGGAATGAATTTTAGAGTTTTTGGTAGTACCTTGGGGATTGCATCCATCAATGTAAATTTCCCTCGCTATTGGGTAGTGGGAATACATCAATGTCTCCTACTCAATGGATTCTTCAAGTGTCCGACTTCAAGACCCCTTATTCACACTTGTTAGAATGTACTAGGTACCTTGGGCTCCATTTCATTAATGGTGGGATTCCCTCGTGTTTGTTAACATTTCACATCATTATCTGGTAATCAAATAGTGTCCTCCATGTTCGAAATCAACTCATTTACTTGCATGGTTAGGATTCGTACCTTGAGACAGTTTGGATGAAGACCTTGGGCCTAGTAGCTCCATCATATTTTTTTATTTCCCAAGTTGCGCAAGAATGAGCCACACTCATTCTTGGCTCTTTATGAGACATAGATCCATCTTGTTCTCTATGGATATGATCTCCAATTTTTGACAGAGATCCACCTTTGTATTTATGTGGTTGTGTTTACACTTATGTTTCTCATGGATCCACGATTGTATTCTAGTGGCCATGATATATACATCAATATTGGATCATTATTGTATCCTCTTGGAGGTAATGTTCCACTATTCGAACATGGACATTTATCCATGGGATGAGATTGTCTGACATTTTCCTTTCTTTCAGGTACTTCATTTGAGCCTATGATTCTTGGTTTCTCCAGTTTCTTTGACTCCATGACTCAACCTTTTTATTATTTATAATGTATTTCGGCCATCATCTTCCCCTTTGACCTCATACATTAGGGGGCATCTGTTATAGCCAAAATTGGCACTTCTCCGTCTGTGATGACACTTACATCTTTTGGTCACATGACGACACTTCATGAGATTACTGTGAGTCACACAAAAATAAATTTCTGGATTGAAGAGCCATATTTGTGACTTTAGATGGATGGAATTAACTAATTCATGGCCCATTTGATAGGTAATAACCTTAGGAACAATTTTGGAGGCCAAAACTTCTCCAGAAAACCCCCATAAAATGTTGTTTTTGACCATTTTTCCACAAAAACGTAGGTTGCATATGGTAAAAGCCACGGATTTCCCCCAAAATATCCATGTTTCCTATGGTAAAAGTCACAAGCACCTGCTCTTTTTCTATGTGCAAAGTCGTGGGTACCTCAGAAACACTAAAAAAGTATATAAAATTGCGAAAAATGGTTGGTTTTGGGTAGTTTTGGAACCTCCTCTTCAGATGTAACTACTTCCTATTCAACCATGACTTCTTCACTTACTATATAAGAGAGGTAGAGGGACCATGAAAGGATACCAAGCCCATTATAATGTTATGCTGGAGGAATTGAGACTCACATCCCCCTCACTTGTGCCCTAGTTTCTTGTAAACCCTAGCACATCTTATTAGAGGTTGGGATCCTTGGAGAAGAGAAGCAGGAGACCTTGAATCTTGGTTTCATGAAGTTCCATGCTTGAAGGAAGGTATAATTTTATGTACTTTCTTCATTCATTAATTAATATTGGACATTCTTCCCTTTCCAAATAGATTTTTTCATGTATGTTTCATATCTGATTACAATTTGATGTTTTATTATCATATGAATAATAATCTTGTATTTGCAATTAAATTGGTTTGAGGAAGGTTTGTATTTGTTTTGTAGGTTGTTGCATTGGATAGTAAGAAAAGAGGGTTGTATCAACCTTCTGAATAAGGTACATATCCTCCTAATCCTAATCTCTTTGCTTAATAATTTTACTTGCAGAACCTTGTATGTCTATCTTTAACCCTTGTACATTGGTAGTCTCACCCCTGCTATAGGAAATTTTTCCTAAAAACAGTTATAATGGTGGCACTAGGTTCTATATTAATGATATACTTTACTTTATACTACTCCAAATCAGAGTTCAATTTAGAGACTACCTATGATTCTTTTGTCTCAACCAATAGTGATGGTTTTGATGACATTAATCCCTATTGTGCTATGGTATTTTGTGGAACTCACACCACTTTCCATTCCCCTTCTTTGAATTCCCATTATCCTTATTTACCTATGGCTTGGATTGGTTGTCACGAGCTTAAATATGCTTACTCTCTATCCTTTTTTGTGAGTTAGGGAAACCTTTTCTAGGCTTTTTTTGGAGTTGATTTGTAAACCCAAACTCCCACTTAATATTATGCTTGAATTTTGCTCGATTTTGACATCATATGGATGAGTGGATCATGGTGAGGATATTTCCAATATATCCATCTCTATTTGGATGTATATGTGTGGAATACTGCATTACTTTAAGAACAAATTCCATTCAAGGTCTTTGATACCTAAATTTGAGCATAAGGTGTGGAATATATTGGTGAACTCTGTCACCATTTTGTCTCTCTCCTAGTGCAAAGTTGTTCAATTGGTGTACTGGTGATCATATTTTCGAGCAAGGTAGCGATCTTCCTTGAGGGAATTGTGAATATATTCCCTAGTGGTTTCTTTTATTTATGTTGTAGAATCATCTTTGGCATGCCTCTCCTAGTAATTGTCCTAGTAATATTTGACATGGGGAAGGGACTTAAGAAGTCCGTAGGTGATTTTTTGTTAATTTTTTTTAATAGAGTAATAACCCTCTAAGAGATTTCACCAGTTCTCCAAATTATATGCAACTATCTATCCTTTAAATAAATGAATTCCATTTTTAACTTGTATCTTGAAGGGTGTTACAACTTTGAAATGTTTTCTATTTGAATATGTCTTTACTATTGTTGGAATTCATTGAAGGATATAGGTGAAATTATACATCATCGCATTCCTTTATCGCAGAAGGGATTCCTTGAGAATCAACTTAATAGGGTCTCCTACTGCATCATCTCTCTTTTATTCCTACATGTGATGATGATTGGGATGGTGAGAGTGGTTGTCCCCAATCTCAATTAGTTCAAGACCAAACTCTTGATACTTAGATCTCATTAGGGACCTGCATTGAGAAACAAGAAGAGAAGATTTCTTTGGTATCACTAATTTGGATTATTTAGAGAATGAAATGAAAGAAGCAATATAAAATGGAAAAAAAAATATTTTGTAGAGAGCACAATTTGTATAGTAAAACCTAAATTATACTAATGAATTGAATGGAAAAACTTTGTAAATTGCAAAGCAATACAAACTAGCTTAGATGGTGGTAGCTTATTTTTTAGGAGAGTTGTGCTGGTAACGTTCATTCTTAAGAGCACGTTACAAGAGGGAAAATTTCCTTTTAACATAAAATGTGAAACCCTAAGAGGAAAACCCCTTAAAGATCCAAAACCCTAACCCTAGGATAGGAAGTGGATTAGTAATGCTTATTGGATGTAGGGCCAAACGATAGTATTTAATTCTTCGAAAATGCTCTAAAAGTTTGGGACCCCCAAAAAATGTAGAAAAATTGCATGTGGAACCCTTCCAAAATTATTGGAACAGGTGGCTGGCCACCATTATCCACATGGATTAATCCTCCTCCCTTAGGGTGTGATGGTCCTTATTGCATCAAGTTTATCCATCAAATGGGGAAAATTGTGCTGAATCTAACTCATAGTGAGTCACTTTTCCTAAAGAAGAATATTCACCCTGAAAGAGTCGGATGTTCAGCTAGCAGTTTCCTTTGATCTCAATTTCCATGATTTGGTTAGCTACCAACTTAAAAATGTAGTTAGGATTGTGTTTTGTAGAGGCCAAGTGCTCAATATCATATGAGATATCAAAGAGTGGTGGAAAATATGGTGGACGTAGTTCCACATTAAATACAAACTGAAAGCTAAGGAAAAGGGTCCAAATACTTAATTCAAAAAACTTCTCACCAACAAAATGGGTGATGGTGTAAGGTCCATATTGGAGTGGGTATATCTTTGATGGGGTCCTATTAGGTGCTCTTTTTTCAAATGAAACCATAGCTTATATCCCACTTGGATCTTGTGTGGAACCTAGTGTTGATCATGTTGTTTCTTCTTCTTAGCAATGGATTTCTACAAAATATCATGAAAGCGTTGTTGGATTTCTTGGATCCATTCAAAAACATTAGCTACCCAATCAACCTAAGTTTTAGCATCGGGGGACTCTTCCTATGTATATGAAATGGGAAACACTACAACAATTGGCATCAATGGATGGAACCCCAAGCACACCTAAAAGGACTATGGCCAATAGATTAATGAAGGGATCTATTGTATATATGCTTATTGTTGGTCCCTGATATGTTCCAAGGATTCTTTGGGGCTATGTTAGGACATCAATAAGTTTGCAATTGTTTGAATGTGGAATTTTCTATTTAAGAAATAGACTTATGTTGTTATATTTTCTTTAAATTGGTTCAATCACCAAATTATGAACCAATGAAGAACAAGATGGATAAAGGTGGGCATTTTTCTTGATATACCAGACATAAAAATTTGCTGAGAAATGAAACAATTCAATGGAAAAAAGAAAAACAAGGTATTATGGAAGTAAATCTTATTCCCCAAGAATGAAAGAAAACATACTGCGAATAAAGAATTTAGTAGTTATACATAGTTTCAATTACAAATATTGAATAAACTCAAAGGGACAACATATTTATTCCATGTAATATATTATGAATAATCCACAACAAATTGACAGAAATAAATAAAAATTCATCACATCAAATGATCCAAATGTGGGACGAAAGGATGCCTTGAGGGATTTTCATTATTTATGTATTTGCACAATTAAATAGAATATGAGCGATATGGAGCTACAATAGAATTATATGGAACAAAAGAAAGGATTACAAAATGATAGACCAAAAAGTGTGAACCCACCCAACCTTACTACATCAATAGATTCAATAGTCAGTCAATGGTAGCTTTGACCATACAAAAAGAAAGAGGGGTTACACTCTACTCCCAAAAAAATTTGATCCTTGGTGTATATGTTGCATCCTCCTTTTATAGTATTCAACTCTCATTTTTGTTGTAACAAACATTTCTGGTTCTTTTTATTTTCTAGTTTGCATTATCAAACTGATTTCATTTTTTTTTCAACTACCTCCTTTGATGCTAATTGGAATGTTGCATCCCTTGTGTTTCTACCTGCTGAGGTGGCTATGGAATTCATTGTTGAGGTTGAAAAAGAGACTACCGATGTGATTGAGAGGAGGATTCCCTAGGAACCCCTTGTAATATCACTACCTTTTCTTGCTGCATTAGAGCCAAAAACTTGGTAATGGTCTTCCAATATTTACCCATTGTCTATTGGAATGTTTTCATTTCCCTCAAGGCTATGTCCAATTCTTTGTAGTGTGCATATGTGGTCTTTGGGAGGGCCTGATAAATAGTTTGAAGGCTAGCCAATAGTACAAAATCTTCACGTGTCTTGTCAAACATAGTTTTCCCATTTAGATTTCCTTCCACATCATGAAATTACATCAAAATTATTGGATAAGATAATAAGAGAATCATGATAATGAGATTTGGGATAAAATTCATCATTTCCATCCCATGGGGATGGGATCCCTTGGCTGATATTAGCCTAAAAAATAGACTTAAAAGAATTAACATCTCTTGACAGTTGAGATTCTATTTCATGCACATTATGAGCTAATATCTTTTTATTGATTAACTTGTTAGACTCTTTAATGGTTTTTGTCCAATCCCTGATAGCAAGGGATTGAATCTCTTCATTGGTTTTTTCATTAATGAGATTTATAACTACCTGTGTATTTTCTGGCTTCTTTTCCAATTGATTTAGTACACTCCTGGCCTCTTGAGAGGATGCCATAGCTAACACCCACTCATATTGAGCAATAGTAAAATAATTCCATTGCTTGTTCATCACAACAACTATTTGGTCCCAAACCAAATGCTTAGCTCCCTTCAATAGAGATTTTCCATGCTTCATGTTTGAAAAGTGTTGTATATCCCTTTGCAGCTTATTTTTGGTTTGTTGCAACTGTGTAATGGTTGCATCTCTCTTTGTGACTTCTTCATTAAGCATTTAAACTTCCCCTTTTTTCTATCTCAGATCCTCTTTTATTTGGTTCAGTTGAGAATTATTTATGCTCATGTCAACTAATGTCTTGGCTAGCTAATATGTGGGATCAACTGAAGCTAATTCCTATAGAGTTGTGTTTTTCAACTTCCCTTTCTTTTTGTCTTAGATCCTCTTTTATTTGGTTGAGTTGAGAATCATTTATGCTCATGTCAGCTAATGTCTTGGCTAGCTAATATGTGGGATCAACTGAAGCTAATTCATATAGAGTTGTGTTTTTAACAGTGAGTAGATTTTTATTTTGCTATTTTAACTTAGTGATCTCCTTCTCCAATGATTCTATATTTTCCTTGTGCTTTTGGGATTCATCTACTATCTTATCTTGTTCTTCTTGAACTACTAATAGCTCTTTCATTTGCATGTGTTCACTGACTGGTAACTTTAATTTTTTCTTCAATTCTAGGATTTCCTTGTCTTTCTCTCTTAATAAATCCTAAATACGAGTTGGATTTTATGGATCCACTCCTTTCTCTACTATATTATGTTCTAATTCATTAATATTCATCTATTTGGATTTAGTTTCCACCTTTTCCTGTCAAATTTGGTGATCCACTATACTGATTTTACTCTATATTTTATTAACATTCATAGTGGACTTGAGGACATCACGAAAGATAACTTCCCCAGTCTGTTGGTGCAAATCCATTTTATCCATGCTGCTAAAAGCATCCAAGTTGTAAGTGACTTGAGTAGTCTTGTAATTTGAAGGTGTCTTCTTACCTATGAAAATAATTGGCTCCAAAAATGCCATCTTCTGTGTTCCCTGCTTCAATTAAAATAGCTGACAATGACATCGTTTGCTCCCCTATAGAAATTTCCTTCTTAGGAAACAAGTATTTATTTTCCACCCTAGGAGCTCCCTAGAGACCATGTGTACTTATACAACTGAAACTGCATTAATTTACCTTTCTCTTGCGCATTTTTGTCTACCATCACCCCTAAATTTCCTATTAGGTTGGTATGGTCACCTTTCCCTCGCCCCTTGCATTCTTATTGTGGAGTGATGCCATCACTACTTGCACTTCCTTGGGGGGAGATGGTATTCCGTCAGACGGTTTTTGGATGAGGTTCGATAGGATTAATGCTATTCCTATATTCCACCTCACTTTGGCATGGGAACTCACCATGCAACATGATTCCATGTGTCCTTAGGAGTCTACATTCATTCCCCTTCATTGACCATCCACCGAGACTATTTTATAAGAAAATGGAGACTCTTGCATTATAATGTTATGTTCACTAGTACATATGGTCAATTTTGCCACGATTTTTTGTTGTAATAGCCATGAATTTTCATTCCTATTGCAATTTTTTGGGTTTCATGTTTTCGTGGAACAACATTCGTGGATATTAGGATGAAAATTCTCTGTCGTGGCAATAGCAATGCTTCATAGTGGCCACATGTCAACTACACAACAGTTCTCAGATCTATGGAAAATGAATCCTGCCACGAAGTTTCGTCACTATCTCAATGTAAATCTCCTCTAAGTTCCTCAAACCTGCGTGGAAACATTTATAAATTTCCACGAATCATCGTCGCAGTATCCATGCAGCATTTCACAATCTTTCGTGGCAAGTTCAACACCTGCGTGGAAATTTTTTTATAGTTCAATGAATCATTGTTGTCGTATCCACGTAGCGTTTCACAATTTTTCATGGTAGGTTCAGCACCTGTGTGGAAACATTTTTATAGGTCCATGAATCATCATCGCAGTATCCACGCATCATTTCACAATCTGTCGTGGTAGGTTCAGCACCTGCGTGGAAACATTTTTACAGTTCCACGAATCATCGTCGCAATATCAACACATCATTTCACAATCTTTCGTGGCAGGTTTAGCACCTACGTGGAACTCATTTCTATAGCCTGCACTAATGTTCGTCAATATAGCGATGATACCTGGTAGTGTTTAAAAAAAAAAATTTGCATGCACGTAAAATCACGAGGTATCAGCCTACACCTCAGTCTTCACTAGGTGTTGCATTTGACTTAGTTTGCTGTATCATTCATCAGGAACTCTACAAACCTAAAAATACACTATAAAACACTACGTTCTGTAACATGTAATGTTTTGGCATAAATGAGCAACTGGAGCATACCTGGAGGGACGTATCCAACTGAGTCAACAATTGCAGAAATAATCCCTTTGATCTTAGAAGGATCAATAATCTTGCAAATCTCAATATCACCTATTTGTGGCTCTGTAAAAGAGTTCAAAAGAATTTTTTTGTAAGTGAGATCGAGATGGAAGATTGGCTATTGACACCCATGTAGAAAAACCAAACCTTGTGCTACACCTTTAGCAATGCTGCAATGAGATGGCCAATCCAATACAGAAACATTACTAGTGTGAAGGAAGTCTGAGATAGATATCTCATGAACTCGAACTAAATGTATAAACATGAAGAATTGTAAGCTACAGTCTTAAGCACATGTCGATAGCAGTTGAATGGTGATCCAATCCAACACATTTTGCAATCAGCATATCCAGATACTAGTGTTAGCCTATGTATCCATAATTTTCTCATATAATAGTTTCAAAACACCTTGTAGTGGGGTCTGGCCTCCTAAAAGAATGAAATCTTATCACCATCTAAGGCTTAATACCTCATTCAATAAGACTGATCCTCCTATTGGACACCTTGTTTGTCGTTGGAGAAACTTTTACAGCAGTTTGAAGTGACATTTCGACACTATTGGGCATGTCTTGGACCAAAAAGTTTCATTTTATTAACCCTTATCAAATGCATAGTCAAGGACTCCAACAATTATGATAACCCACAAACATATATGAAGAATGATGAAGTTGGAATCAAGTAGTCATCAAAATGGAAAAAGGGGATCAACATCTAAGGATATCCCACCGATACAATACATAATTGTTAAGCAAGATAATAAGGCATCACACTCAGCTGGTGTACCTCCAAACACCAAATCACCCAAGCTCCAAGACTCTGCAATTTTATTGAATCGAGAAGTTCAAAGTTGTACACAAAAGATGATCATTTGCAGAATTGGGCTTAGCATCTTCATATTTTTAGTAGTCGGACAATTTTCTCAACACGGATGTCGATAACATGAAATTTGCAACCTTATCTCGAGTGTGGGGGATATGGAGGTGTCTGATCCATTCAGCATCTTCAATAACAACCTATTGATTCTTTCTAGAAGCAATATTTATATCATCACTCAAGAATCCTAGGAGCTCAAGTGTAGTACTTGTACATCAAAGAAGGAAAGCTGGAGAAGAGTACCTAGGACCAACAATAGATCAACCTTTGATTGGGAAGTTGCAGAACATACTTTCACCAGGGAAAAATATCCTAGAGACACTTGTCTTCTCATCCATGTGAGAAAAGTAGCGAGGCACATGCAATTGTAAAAATCCAAAAGTTGCTAATATTTGTATCGTGGGGCTAATTATGTGCAGATGGTTGTGAAAGACAAGCCATGATTGATTCCTAGGAGGCCTATTATGTGCTATAAATATGCACATTGTATCAAGTGAATTTCAACCAAGTAATATGAAGTGAGATTGAAATTCTCTCACTCATACTTTGCCTACAATTGCAACCATATTTGCAAAGTTTCCCTAAAAGGAAGGATGACAAAAAATTGCACAAATGTACCATAGGCTCTATAAAATACTAGCTTTAGTAGGACACGTTAGTACATATTATGGGTTGAAATTCATGTTCCTTATTCCAGCATTCAAATGAAGTTCTAAGCAATAAACAAAATCCATAAATAGTTATGAAAGGTAGATCTGGGTTACCAATTCTTTATGATAAGTAGTAACACAAAAAAAGTTTGTTCAAGTAGTTTTCATACTTATCCCTTTTCAACAATCAATTCTTCAACTTCAAGTTTTGTATTTTAATGGCACAAATCTATTGTAAAAAACTATTCTTCACTTCTAATTCAACATGCATACAAGTAACACTGATGTTGTCCCATAACACTATTCAAACTCAACTTCAATTTGGTCACAAAGAATAGGCTCAGTCTTCAAGTTATAACACAAGTCCTTCAAATATGATATCAATATGTTTCAATGCTTGCAAATTGTTCTTCTTCAAACTCAGATTTCACATCCGTGTGTCGTTTGAATAATCATAAGGCTTGTAAAACATTTTGCAATGTATGATAAATTCAAAACTGCCATATCAACAGATTATAATGAGTTACACTGACAAGCATACTAAAACGATAAACTAATATTCAGTAACATGTAATAAAATAAACATATATATCATATAACAAAAGGAGATATATAGTTGAAGATACCAACCTGGGTGTGAAACCATTCTTGAAAATATATACTCAGAAGTGTTACTTTCATAAAAGATTGTTTGTGCCTCGGAGAGGCCAGTCTTCTCTAGGAACCAGCCAACCCTACAAGAGGGTGTGTACAAACCAGAGAGAGAGAAATGACTGGTGTTGATTAGGTCAATGACAGTCAAGCACAGTACATAACTCAAAAGAAATACAGTCACAAAAATTATAAACTTCAACCAAGTCTCAGCAGAAGAGAAGTGATTATCAGCACACCACAACTAATCACAGGTGATCAAAGTCAAGTACTCTATAAGACCAAAAATTAAACAAGGTGGTATAAAAAAAATGAAGGAGCGTAAATGACCTCCTTAACCACAAGTCAAAGACAAGGTACCACAAGTCCAATAATAACTCAATCAAGGTGGGGAATGTACAACAAGTATTTAATAACTCAATCAGTAACACTTCAAAACTTCAACAAGGTGGTTTTAAAAAAGTTACTCAAGGAGGGTAAATGACCCCATTAAACACAAGTGAAAGATAAGGTACCACAAGACCAATCATAGCTCAATCAAGGTGGGGAAGGTACAACCAGTCATATCTCTCTCAAATGTACAACCCTCCAATATAACCTGAAAGTTCATCATCACAGTATAAGGAAGGGTGGTGGGATGCCAAATAAAAATATCTCTCATTTCTCTCTATGCAATACTGATAGCATCACATCACAGATAAGTACCTTGTACTATAGAAACTAAAATCCACCTATGTTACCTTTCAATTTAGGAATATGGTCTACAAAAGCAAAATTTCATCACAATTACCATCCAAATTTCTGACTAGTGCTAAAGCAACAGTAAAAGATTTTATAAGATAATTTTGATCTCTATCAACATCAGCACTCCTCTGTGGTCCCTGTGTTGAAGTTGGTCCTCGAGATGTAATGGGAAGTAATCAAATTATAACATATGCAGCAGCAATAAATAAGCAATGAAAAAAGCAAATAAAAATTGATTAGGCTTCCTTTCAAGGGACAAGTCACCAAGGGAGCATGAAAATACCTTGAGAGAGAGGAAAAGTTAAGCATATACCTCAAACAGGTTAACAAAGTCCACATACTACAATGAGTAAGCACATAGATGAAACAAAGGTACAGTAACATAACAATTCTACAGCTGCATTATAAAGCGGTACTATATTTGAATAGTGCTAAAGCAACAGTAAAACATATTATAACATAATTTTCATCTCTTTCAGTAAAAGGTAATAAAATAAACATATTGATCAAATAACAATAAGAGAGGTATAGTTGAAGATCTCCATGTCAACATTAAACCAAAAATTAGATCTGAAGTGTGGGTACAAATATAGTACCTTGTACTATAGAAAATAAAATCCACCTGTGTTACCTTTCAATTTAGCAATATGGTCTACAAAATCAAAATTTCCTCACAATTATAAGGAGAATGAATGTTTCAGACTAATATATCTACATGTAGCACATACAAAAGTGATGATGTGTGAGAAAACACAAAATTTGAAAATTTCCAAGAGAATCCATGTTTCATACTAACAACATCGATATACATCAAAATACAAGTCATGAATTTATGTTGCATCTACCTTTTCATTGATTTCTGTTTTTTTGCATTGAAAAAACTTGCGAGTACGGTGTCACAATCATCAATTGGTGCAATATTTACTGCTATATGTTAAATTTTCAGAATTTACTTCAATATGATCTAGGATCTTAACTGAGAGAACAACATGTACAACATATCTACAGCATATCAATCATGGAGACAATAATGAAAGCACACAAGAGACACAAAGATTTACTTGGGGAAAACCATAAAGGTGAAAAACCCCAATAACTTCCTCAGAGATAGATAGAGCAATGATACAACCAACCAAGAGAGATAGCCATAACCTAGCAGCAGATCCTCCTCCTCCATAAGTGCGCCACTCCTCCTTGAGTGCATGTGTGAGAAGTGAGTGTGTAAATAGAGTGCCTCCCACACTCTATTTATACTTGACTTGACTTGCCTTTTAACCTAACTCATGTAGGCTCGAACTTAACCACATAACATAATGCTGACTGGGCCGACCCCAATAGGGTGGTCTAATAACCCTTTGACCCACATGGCCGACCCCCAATAGGGTGGTCTAATAACCCATGAAGTATAAGTTACAACACTTACAATATAAATGACTACACTTCCGTATAGAGGAATAATAACATCTCTATAGGAATACAATATACATATATGTGAAATACATTCCGAAGTTACATATACATCAACACTCCCTCTTAACTAGGAAGTTATTTCTCAGCACAGTTCTTCTAGCACAAGTCATCTTCTCTGGATCATCGTCACTGGATAATCGTCATCGAGTCATCATCATCGTCACTGCTGCTGCTATCTCAATCAATCTCTGAATCTACTCGTCATAGGAAGTTCTACAGAGCCAGTTCTTTTTCATACTGGATGTAGGCCCACCACCTGCAGGTCTTCATCATCACTGGCCATACTGTGGTATCCTCAGGACTTATTACGTGCGTCACAAAACCTCGAAAGAGCATCCCAGGATGTTACGGGTACACAACTCCGACCTGTAGGATCTCCCAGGGCGCTATTACATGTGACCCCACCACAAAACCTCGAAAGAGCATCTCAGGATGTTACGGGTACACAACTCCGACCTGAAATCTCCCAGCGCACAAATTACATGTGGTCCACAACAAAACCTAGCAAGAGCATCTCAGGATGTTACGGGTACACAACTCTGACCTGAAATCTCCTAGGGCACAAATTACATGTGGTCATGGCAAAACCTCGAAAGAGCATCTCAGGATGTTACGGGTACACAACTCCGACCTGAAATCTCCCAGGGCCCAAATTACATGCCATAGGACAAAACCTCGCAAGAGCATCTCAGGATGTTACGGGTACACAACTCCGACCTGAAATCTCCCAGGGCACAAATTACATGTCCTCCCAGAGCAATGTCTCGAAAGAGCATCCCATGCTGTTACGGGTACACAAATCCGACCTATAGGATCTCCCAGACATGCTCATCTGCACAACCTGATCCACGGCCACAGAGTATCAACCTGATACTCACCATACATCATCCTGATGTACTCATGATCGTCCTGATCATCATCACTACAACGTCCTGCTGCATGTCATCTGGAGAAACATCCTGAAGCTCATCATCCATGATCATCCTAATCATCATCACTGCAACGTCCTGCTGCATGTCATCTGGAGCAACATCCTGAAGCTCATCATCCATGATCATCCTGATCATCACTGCAACATCCTGCTGCATGATCCACCTGATCATCAATGCATACCAAGTATCTACCTGATACATATCATCATACATGATCCTCCTGATCATACAATGTATCCACCTGATACATGATACATATCACCATACATGATCCACCTGATCATACAATGTATCCACCTGATACATATACAGATACATGGTCCAAGCATCCAACATGATGCATATACAAAATACATACACATGATCCAACTGATCATATCCAACATCCAACATGATGCATACATACATAAATGATCCAACTGATCATATCTAGCATCCAACATGATGCGTACATACATAAATGATCCAACTGATCATATCCAGCATCCAACATGATGCGTACATACATAAATGATCCAACTGATCATATCCAAGCAGAAACCAGAACATCATCCTGATGCCCATTATCTAGTGCTTACATCCACAGCCATGTGAAGGATCCTCCTTCCAACATGCTTGGAATGGCTTCAGCAAATGTGTCCATCACTTCTTCCTCGAAGTGTCCTCGATCTGAAGAACGCCAAGCCTCTCTCTGAAGTACTCGAACTTCACTCTGGGTAGTGGCTTCGTCAGCACATCTACAATCTGCTCATCCATCACAACATATAGAAGCTTCACAGCTCCTCTCTGCACCATATCCCTGATATAGTGATATTTGATCTCTATGTGTTTCGACCTGTCATGAAACACTGGGTTCTCGGACAGCTTCACACAACTCTGGTTATCACAGAAGATACCAATAGCCTCCAACGGGAGATCAAATAACTCAGACAGTAGCTTTCGTAGCCATACTGCCTCACAACTAGCTGAACAGGCTACAACATACTCTGCCTCAGCTGTACTCAGTGCTACACAGGACTGCTTCCTGCTAAACCAAGAGATCACACCTGATCCCATATTGAAACAGCACCCAGATGTGCTCTTCCTATCTGCAGCACTGCCAATCCAATATGAATCAACATAACCCTGTAGGTTAAACTTTTGATTCGCTTCATACTTGAGCCCATAATCCACTGTACCCTTCAGGTACCTCAGAACATGCTTTACAGCAACCAGGTGAACACTCCTTGGATCCATCAGGAACTAACTCAATGTGTTCGCTGCAAGGAAAATATCTGGTCTTGTGTTCGTCAGGTACATCAAGGACCCAATCAGCTCAGATGAAGCATCACACAGGCGCTTCAGGTTCAATTCCATAGGTGTGTCCATAGCCTTGTAGTCCATCATCCCGAACCTCTTCAGGATCTCTACTGCATACTTCCCTTGTCCAAGAAAGATTCCATCACTCTGCCACACCTCCATGCCATAAACAAATAGTGCATCAACCCCAAGTTCTTCATCTCGAACTTGGCAGTAAGCTTCCGCTGAATGTCGGCAATCAATCTATCTTCACCTGTAACAAATAGGTTATCCGCATACAACTATTCAAGAAAGCTGTCTTCAAATCCATCTAGTGTATCTTCTATTTCATCACTTCATATTTCTCTATGCTGCCATCTGCAGCATGCTTGATCTTGATAGATCCATATGGAAGTCATAACAAACTTCCCTTCAGGTCTTGGGACTACATCCCAAACATCATTCTTCATGATTGACGGATCATGGTATTCCATTTCTTCATCCCAGATCCTAGGAACTTCAATATCTTCAATATTTTCAATATATATCTTTGTTGCTGGAACAAATGTTGTAGTCCTTTTGTAGGAGATGGCATACGATCTTTCCTACACAACAAGTTAAATTGCATGATTAGAAAACATCTCATAGTTTTCAGAACAAATTCTTACACATAAATAAATATGTCATACAGTCGTGCAATTAACTTAGCCAATGCTTCAATATAACATTTATCCATATCCCGTAACTTTCTATATGCCTTCCAATCTCTACCAGAACATTGTTAAGAGTGTGCACAACTCCCAACATGTCAGCAAAGAGGTTTCATTCTAGATAAGTAGCAATGGAATGTTGTACAGTTCCATAGGCCACTTACCCATGTATATTAGTAGTATACTATTCATTAATGCAACTATTCTACTATGCACAATACATATCCTAAGTCTAGGAACATGAGCATATACATCATTGAACAATTTTATTTAAACAAACAAATATGCAAGAAATGATGATTAAAATACTTATCTTTCTTTGTTCGTTGGGTGGACTCCCTCTGAGTCTTCGCTTCCTTGCAGGAGCTGCTGGAGTCCTAATCTGAAGTAGCTTCTTCTACACCTTTCTGTTGTGGAATGTAGAAAGATGGTCAACTCCCTTTGAATATCTGCATCCTTGCAGAGACTACTGATGTGCGCTCCTTTTATTTCTTGCAGGAACAACTGGAGTGTGCTCCTTTGCTTTCTTGCAGGAGCAACTGGAGTGTGCTCCCTCTTGATCTTTGCTTCATGAATTACCTTTTCTTGAACTCATATTCATCCTTGGTCCCTATGCATGCTTATTAGTATCATGATTGTGTTATCCTTGTGATTTCATATAAAATCATACATTCATTAGTATACTATTAAAACACAATAATCTCAAGCATGTATAGTCATGATCATTTCAAACAGAAATAATAGGCATTAGCATTCAAGGTTTATGTAGTATTCTTATGGTTAGTCAAATCATAAGAAACATAACATGTCTAAACCTGTAATTACTCAAAGCTATGACTCTTCAGGTTAGTTGAATCATCAATCAAGATAAGAGATATAATATGCATAAAACCTGTGATTATTCAAACCTATACCTTCATGATTCTTCTTGTTAGTCATTACATCAATTATGGTAAGAAACATAATATGCATACAACCATGATTATTCAAACTTATGGCTTCATGAATAATCATTATCAACAACACAACAGTATAAGATCCTAACACAAGGTAGGATTCTAGCTTGATATAGAAAAAAAACATACCTGGATTAGCATGCTAGCTATTTATGTCTAACATACCCGTATAATGTCTTTTGTTTCTCTTCAGTGACTTGTGCTAGTAACCTGCATGTCTTATAAGTTAACCATTGTATAAACAAGTTATACATACCTCGTAAATGGATCTTGTATGAGATCCATGAAAATGGATGAATTTTTGTCCTCATGTTATCATGATCATATGTTCTTGGACCAGAACATGATTTGTCTTTCTTGGTGTACCTTTCATGTTAGTAGACAACATAAACCTCATACAACACCATAATGCATTAGTACAATCATAAGTGTCAACACCCTAACCAATGAATATCTTCTATCATGCATTCATAACTTTGTTAAGGTGATACAACAAATCTAAAATCAAAATTGTACTAACCGTAATAAAATGAAGACAAACATACCATAAACTTAATCATGGAAAAATATCGAAACATACCTCGATGAGTCATACCTGTCGAGATCGCTTGTAATCTTCTTATGTAAGGCCTTAGCCTCATCTCCCTCTGAAACAGGAACTTCTTCACTTATGCAGGTGACAAATCCATCTTCTTCTAGGATTAACCCAATCCACTTGATTTGCAAGAAATGGACCTGGAGATGGATATGGGTTTGTAAGAGAAACCCCAAAAATTCAAACTTTTAATTTCAAACATCCGAAAGGATAGAAATATGCGCCTTGATGAGCTGATCAAACTGGTATATTCAGAATTTGAAAACTGCAAAGTTTCACTCCTCAATTTTGCCTTTGAAACTTCTGGATTCACTGGACGTGACCCTGAACTGGGGTTTGATGAAGCCCACTCTTATGCCCAATCAAAAGGTTTGATCCAAAGCTCTAAGCTTCTATTTTTCTGAGGAGCTTCCAGCCATGGTCACAGATTTCAAAAATTCCCATTTTTACAGAAGCCCTAATTTTCCACTTTTCTGATCAAAGTCCCGAACTAGGGTTTGATCAAGCCCGGCCTTCTTCCCAACCAAAAATACATATCTTGGTCTCTAAATTTCTATTTTGATGATTAGCATCGAGCCGTGGTCTCCGATTACAAAAATTCCAACTTTCTCCGAAGCCCTAAATTCCGGAAGCCATGAATGAAGGTACTCAAAAATAATTCTGTTTTGACAGAAATATGTACCTGATTGTTTCTGGTGTAACTATGAACTTTTCGATCCACAGGGTCTGAAAAAGTTTTCTGAGATAGCCTAACCTGTTATCTTTCCATCCTGACAGTTCTGACCTCAATTGGATTCTCTGAGAGAGAGTTATGCCAAATGTCGCAACATGACCTGTTTTGGGATAATTCAGGAGAGAGAACTTGTACGGCGTGCCACGTGTCACTGTTTGAACTTCGGCCTCTGAAAACGTTTCTTGAGATATCTCGGCCTGTTATATTTCCATCCTGATAGGTCTGACCTCAATTGGATTCTCTTAGAGAGAGTTATGCCAAGTGTCACAACGTGACCTGTTTATGAGATAATACAAGAGAGTGAACTTGTACGGCGTGACACATGTCACTGGTTCAACTTAGGCCTTTGAAAACGTTTCCTGAGATAGTACAGTCTGTTTACTACCTATCGCTTTTTACTAAATTTCATTTGGAGCTTCCTAGCTCAGGTTATGACCTTTTTACGAAGGTCACCTGATTTTGACTCAGATTTGGAAGAGGCAGAAACCCTATATTGCACAGATCATAAATCACAAAGTACAATGAATTAGAGGTTTTCCTTTGGACACAAGGTACCTGGATATTTAATCTTCATCCTGTAACAATTTCAGATCCGAAAACTTCGCGAAAATGGATTTATAGCGAAAGTGCTACGATGACTGGTTTTTGCTATATCAAGCCCTAGCATCGTAAGTGCAACAAGTGTCATACATGCCATATCATGCCTTCTTTCAGGCTAGCTCTGATACCATGTTAAATTTTCAGAATTTACTTCAATATGATCTAGGATCTTAACTGAGAGAACAACATGTACAACATATCTACAGCATATCAATCATGGAGACAATAATGCAAGCACACAAGAGATACAAAGATTTACTTGGGGAAAACCATAAAGGTGAAAAACCCCAATAACTTACTCAGAGATAGATAGAGCAATGATACAACCAACCAAGAGAGATAGCCATAACCTAGCAGCAGATCCTCCTCCTCCATAAGTGCGCCACTCCTCCTTGAGTGCATGTGTGAGAAGTGAGTGTGTAAATAGAGTGCCTCCCGCACTCTATTTATACTTGAATTGACTTGCCTTTTAACCTAACTCATGTAGGCTCGAACTTAACCACATAACATAATGCTGACTGGGCCGAACCCAATAGGGTGGTCTAATAACCCTTTGACCCACATGGCTGACCCCCAATAGGGTGGTCTAATAACCCTAAGACCCACATGACTTATACAGGGCCGACCCCAAACAAGGTGGTCTAATAACCCATCAAGTATAAGTTACAACACTTACAATATAAATGACTACACTTCTGTATAGAGGAATAATAACATCTCTATAGGAATACAATATACATATATGTGAAATACATTCCGAAGTTACATATACATCAACACTATATCTCCTATTATTGTTTGTGTTTCCATGCCCTCATGTATGCCACTTCTTGTACATCGCTGAGCAGGGCATGGAGGCAGTTATGAAGGGGTGTGAACTGCCACAACGGAAATGAGCATATATATATGACGTTGAAATATTATTGAAATAAATATTTCATTATTTTGATTAAAATTACAATATTTCTTTTTACCTGTCTATGTGGATGTGACAGGAGCTGGGGTGTTAATTGGAGTTCTACTTGCTTCCTCTTGCTGTTTAGGCTCCTGAGTTGCATGGTCTTCCATTGAAAGAAGAAAATTTATAAGTATACGTCAGGAAATATATATATCTAATCATAGTAGATATTTCTATTTCCAAGGCATACATACCAGAATGGACACCATGCTCCGCACTATCAAGGGACATGTGCACCCCAACATCAACTAGTACTTATTGAGTACCGCTAGATTCACTACTGCGGTTGGATTGTTGCTTAAAAACAAACTTACATTTTTAGTTATGGGTGATATAATTAGAATGGAATAGACTTTAATAGCATACTACAATTGGTGATATACCTGCATTTGCAACATTGGGGAGATTGGAGTCTGCCCCAAGCTTTTCCGATATTCAACCACACTTTTAAAGCCAAACTTGAAACCAAGCTTTAGGTCTTCCTCGGTGGTAGTAGCTTGGAACGTATTTCCCTACAATGCACGATAACACATTTTAAAATTTCCAGTGTCAAAAATAGATATTTGTCCGGTACTGTTAAATAAATATTCCCAACAATTAATCATTTAATACTTACGATTCTTGCTCTTAGTTTTCTATAGCCACCCTAGCCCAGTCTATGTTTCCCGTGCTTTTCCATTCTAGCCTTGGTTGCTTTGGAGGTGTCAGGTAGCCTATATATGAAAATTTTGAAAAACCTTAGATATCAAAAATCTTACTTAAAACAAAAAACAAAATAATAATTGAGCTTATTTCAGTAAAAAGATTATATATGTTGTACCTTGCTTTACTAGGCTGTGGTTGTTTTCCTTGTTTTTTTAGCAAGTTCTCCTTTGCATCATCTATGAGTTCCTTCCACTCTTACTCCGGAACCATGGGAGGGTGCTCATGCTTGAGGTAAGCTTGCAATCTTTCCCTATATTGGTCCCTGGTATATTTCAAATTATCACTGGCTAACTTTGCAACAACTTTCATGTTGAAAGTAGTGCTAAACAAGTTGACCATGTGGTCCATCAATTCATCTCTCTTTTTTCTATCTTGTCTATTCCACCATGTGCGAATGGTGAAGCCAGATAGATCCAAGGATTTGTCATTCAAATTCCTGTATAAGACATTGTTTCCTGCAAAAACATGTAATCCATTAATTTATAATGATTTCAATGTATGTCTATTTCAATTTCATGATTAAAATCAATAAATTAATTAATAAATACCTGCAATCTTCTGAACCTTGATAGGAACAAAAGAGTCATCCACCAGAAAGGTTAGATCTAGTGATCCGGTGCTTTTAAGTCGTGTTGCTCCAGGAAAATTTTCATGGTCGTCTATAGTACATTCATCTCCAGAGTCATGTGGAGTCCTAGGCGCCGTCTCATCATGCTCCAGCATGGCATCATGCCATGTCTCATTAGTTCCCACGTCATCAATTGATTTGAGGCCAACCACATGAGTGGCAAAAAGCCTCATTGGTACATTGCTTCTTTTTTGCTGCATTGGACCATCACTACCACCTATACCTGTCTCGACAAGTTCTGATCTAGTCACGGGTTTTAAAAAATCCTACAAACAATACACTTTACATCTTCATATCACTTGGAAAAATAAAAAAAACATAATATCAAATATGAAATTATGTCATAGCTTAAAAAAATTGTGAAGATACCACTTACCCCATAAGATTGTATTTCATCTTGCAGATGTTGAATCCTTGCCCTGTTCTCTTGTGTCAAGGGCCTTATGCAAGCCAAAGCAAGCATTTCTACGTTTCCCTTTTTCAAGGATGTTCTAAAAGTGTGTAGTGGGTCAGTGGAATAGAAAATTTCTTCCTCAAACCCCTCATCACCCAGTTCAGGTGCACGTGACTACATTCATCAAACAATAAATTAAATTAAGCAATATAATTTTAACATTATTCAAATATTTATATTGTACTGAAAATTAAGTTACTATTATGCACTAACACTTACATGACGCGGTGTTATGGCTGGTGAGTGTCCACGAATTACCGACACTATGGAAGCAGCAAGTGCCTTTCCACAGTCCTAAATGAACCAATAGTCCATCATGATGTCAGAAAAATGAACCAATAATCCATCATAAGCTCAAAATAATGTGAATGTCAGTAGTGGACATCGAATGTTAACATACTAAATCGAAACATTTAGTTATTGTATGTAACACTTACCTGACGGGCCACAAAGTGTGACCTTCCACAGTATCCCTCGACCATGGAAGCAGCAGGTGCCTTTCCAATTGCGCCACCCTGACATAATAAATCAATAAATAAACGTTTACCTCATACTAAATAATTGTAACATAAACATAAATGAGATATTGCATTAATATTTATTTTTACCTCAGAAGTAGAAGATACATGTTCTGCTACATGTTGATGTGCAGACTCCTGCCACAGTTTAATAATCATGCTATCAAATGGAAATATTAACAATAAGCACGGAAAAAGAAAATGCTAACAGTGAATCGGAACATCTTGTTATTGTAGTCATATTTATTTTCTATAGTTAACATTTACCTGATGAGGCATAGATTATGACCTTCCATGGTCACCCTGGACCATGGAAGCAACATGTGCCTTTCCACTGCCACCACCCTAAACAAACATTGAGTCAATAATTGCATCATAAACAAAAATGAGATATTCATGGCAGTGTAGTCACCATGTAATCACATGGAAATATTCATAACAAGCACAAAAAAAGTGAATGTCAACAGTGGAAATCGAATGTTAACAGAAAAAATGAAACATTTAGTTATGGTAGTCATGTTTAGTTACTACATTTAGCATTTACCTGATGAGGCATAGTTTCTGACGGTCCACGGTTACCGTGGACCACGGAATCCACATATATTCGATTTAAGTTGTAATTGATCAACAACTCTTCACCTGCAAGTATTGGTTTTATTGCACATACAAATATGTGATGTTGTTCGCGTCCCTCAAATTCACAATTTGGTTTCTTATTTGATGTCACTGGTTGTGTACTATTTATAAAGCCAGCAATGTCTCTGGATGCTTTTAGTCTCCCATCAATATACATAGTCGCCCCTTTGTTTTTATTGTTTTCTGCTTGTTGAATATAATTCGCGGCAACTCCGTATCTCCGCATACTTCGAGTATAGTGGACCAAGATCAACCAGTTATTGTATCTGTATAGTGGTCCTACATACTCCATAAATTCAGTTACAGTGCCATAGCGGACCTTTATTCCATCCATGGAAAATAGCCCCAATCCATGTAAGGACAAAGGAGTGATGCGATACATCCTCCCATTGATGAGGAAATCTATGTCCACTTGAGGTAGCATATTACGTACCCATCATTGGACTAGATGTTTATACCTCAATGGAAAATCAATGTCTCCTATGCTATCAGCATCATAATTACACGATTGACCGTTGGCAGTAAAATATTTCATGCGTCTATGAAATATTTTCCTTATCTTTTCAGATCTAGTTGATATAGAACTGGTAGATCTAGTACAACTCGTCTCACCTTCAACCTCTCCGAGTATATCTTCATCATCACTTGAGGAAGATAGATATGAAAGATACCTGTTTGGTGGTACCTACACTCAAGAAAACAACAATAAACAAGCCGGTGTTTTCTTTCTTCTTTGAAAGTACACGTTTACTTAGTTAAACACATTTACTTCCCTCAAATCTGAGGCTTAGGAGGGACATGTCGAACCCTAGTGGGTGTAGTGTTACAAATATCAACTAAAGTGTTTTGTATTGGGAGGATGATTTGTGGCAAAACTATTTGTTAGTGAACTGTTTGGCAAAATCACTCAACTAAGAAACATTAATTGACTATATTAGCCCAACAAACCATAACTACAGTGAGAGGGTACACTCAGGAGTACATTGCAGCAGTGTTTGTAACTGTTTCATGTCAATACATCTTAACCAAATAATCAGTAAAATACTAGAGTAGAGAATGAAATATACATCAGCTGACTTACGTGAAATATTACACCTTACACATGTTGCAAATTTCAAATTCATGCAAATTGGCACTCAAATGGCCATGAGAAATTTGATTTTCAAACACTATTTTCAGACATTATGTGTATATTGATTTTCTGACTATATTGTTTTTTTTTTTAAACAAATAATAAATTTCAATCAAGAATGAGCGTATCCATCAACCAAGCAGGAGGACCAAACCAGAAAAATGTCAACCTAAGAGTAGTCCCAAGTTGGTCACTGTGTTGAAGAAACTTCAACACTACTAGTTAGGTCAATGTGCTAATACAATTTTCAGTGACATGTAATGTAAGATAAACACATTAACCGCAAAAAGGGGGTAACACACAACATCAAGAGAACTAGGCCAAATGTAGACAAGGCAAAAATATTGGTTTTCAGGAAGCTTTTGAACATTGGTTTTTTACTCTGTAAGCCTTGGAGTACTCACTATATCCAACAAAAACACCCTTCAAAATGGAGGATATCAATTCAGTCCTTTTCTCCTCGAGAATATGAATATATACAAATCAAACAAAAAAATAGTAGTGTGACACCTAGGGTTTATCACTAATGAAATGTTCTTATAGTGTTTTGTTCTTTAATACCCTATGAAGATACTTATTCATATATTCTCCCATGGTTAATTTCCACAAATTTCTCTCTTAACTATTTATGGTAAATTCACTTGCTCCTAAAGCTGTAAAACAAGTTCTGGGTGGGTTTTCTAATGAAAAATAGGTTCCTGTAATAGCTACCAGAATGTACTTTCATATTCAACCACACTTCTCTCTGTTGTCCCTTACCTATTCAACTCCTCAAATGCTTTTTCACCAATCCTACAATGGAAAGAACTAGGGTTCGCTCAAATATTAATAAACCAACAATTAGCAATAATCTTGTGTAAGCTATCACTAATTCACGAGTCTAAATTGTGATTTTTCCTTTTTATTACTTGTAAAATGAATTTTGGGCATCCCATGCCACCTATGGACAATGGAAGGCAATGAACATGCCCTATACCTCACATCTGGGAAGTTCTGGGCCCTATAATGACAACTTACAATAGTAATTAAACATATATGGGTAATGTTTTGAACATTAGTAGACACGTTTCACCTTCTAGTAGCCTCATCATTTAGTTCTGGTCCAGTTTTGTGGATGTGAGGTAGTTTTGGGCGCAAATTAAGACTATCCATGTCTTCTTACAACATGAGACGCTTGCAAAATTTGAGGTATGGAAAGGCTAAGAGAAGAAATCATGGGGGTGTTGAGTGGAGTTTGGATACGTATGAACCTTTTCATCAGATTTGCTCTAGCTACAGCAAACTCTTGCAGTATGTAGTAATTGGGCATCATGCCTTCCAATACAAACTTTTATCACACGTGACCCTAATAATCACAAGTCAGCTACGTGGGAATCATCTCTTGCTAGCTGACTAGTGGGCTGACTTTGGGGTTTTGGAACTATTTCATGCTATAGACCTAGATAACATCAACTATTGAGGACTAGTTATTGAGTGTACCAAGGCTGATTTCCTCCTGAATGTTGTTATTTATTTATTTATCCCAATGGTGTCAATGACCTTTTTAATAGACTGTTATTAAGGTTTTTATGCCTCCAAATAACTACAAGATATACCAAATAAGATGAGCACTCTAGTCTCCCAGGAAAGCAAACAACCAAAGGATGCCACCTCAGCACCTTATAGTCAAAATCATAGAGGTCATTGATACCATTAGGATAAATAATTAAATAACAACATTCATGACCAATGTGTTAGTTGCAATTAAATGTATGGGGAATGCTATGTAAGACCCTCAAACAACCCTTATACACCACATGTGCTTGATGCAAACATTCAAATCCTTGACAATTTAAGCCTTAACTTAAGTGAAATCAACAAGAGATATAAGTGTTGGAAAACATCTAAAAAAATTTATGGCTTTCAAAATTAAGGTCTAAAAGTTTTTATGACTTTCTTTTCAATCTTTATGACAATTTTAATGGACAAGCCCCACTCATAGCCAAATAATTTTGAGATATTTACAACTCATCAGAGTATGGGGGACCATATAATTCTCGAAAGACATTGGATTCAACAACCCATTCCTTTGAATAAACAAACCTCAAGACCACGCGTCTATTCTGATGCATGTGGACATCTATGTGGGTTTTGACAAGCCACTATCGTTCATTTTTAATGTAGTACCCAAGCATTTGAGCCTTAGTAAGCTTTGTCTGCAAAATATCTTTGGTCTGTTCAAGAGATTCTCCAACTTCCCATTTTAGATTATAAATAGCACCTGGATCTAATGCTGTCAGGTTGATGCCGAATGACCGCCACCAATCTCTAGTCCAATCAGGGACCAACCATCCAGGATCCTCATGGATATGTGTCATTTGAGGTCCAAACTTTAGCATGGTATAATATGTTCTATCTGTATTTTCTTTTCTCAAGAATTTCCACCATAATTTTTTATATTTTTCATAAGTGTGTGTAGTACTTGGAAATCGGAGACTAGCATCTTGATGTAGCAATGCTTCCAAAGAATGTATCCGGTTAATACAGTAGTATTGTTGGTCTAGTCGTAGCCCGGGGTGAGGTGTAGAGCCCTCCATCGAGATTAAGTTAAGATCATGGTATAGGTGAGTTAACCAATTGCTTGCATCAACTGCTTTTCTCAGGGAGTTGTTGTAAATCATATTTGGTACAATACTGGATCCCATAGGCATTATTCTGAGTTCTGGCACTAGTCTAATAAAAGCATCAGATCCCTCTAAGTTAACATCTAATACTTCAGCATGCCTCAACTCCCACCTAGGTTTCCAGTCTTGCACATAATCCAACCAACTCATATTATCATTGATAGTATAGATATGATTTTTTCCTCCGGTCCAAGCAAAGATTTTCATGTTTACTTGTGGGTTATGGGCCCACTGGATTCCGCTTTGACCTTCTATGCTTGCTTGCCTCATGCTCGCTTGCATAGGCTCATTTGTTTTAGGCTCGCTTGTTAAAAATTAATAGCATTCTCCCGTGTCAAATATTCTCTTATTAGTAACCATTGTGGTACTTTGGTGAAAATGTTTTTCCTAACTCATTGTTTCTCCATATTGTGTGCCTAGTGCCACCTGTCTATGGCCACCCATGAAAAATGGGGGGTAATAGTTGGACATTTTTTTTTGCAAGTTATCTCATTGTGGTGAACGTTCTCCTTATTTCTCCAGGGCATTGGATAATTTGGGCATTCCTTCTGAGTAGTATTGAATTTTTGTTTGTCATAAATTTTCACCAGTTTGATATCTTGTCTTGAGCAGGTTCATTCTCGAATTCCCTAGCTCTAATGGAGTATCATGATATATGGATGGGAATTTGTTTTCATAGGCTTTATCTTGGTATGAAATGCTAAAACTAGTTCCCTAGGTATTAGAGCTATAAAAGCTTATTTCTGAGTGGGACTTAGAAAAAAATATAAGGTTCTACCAAGCACCAGTTGCAGGAATTATAAAAAAAATAAGGTTCTACCAAGCACCAGTTGCAATGTTCTAATCTTGAGAAAGACAAACTATTCATAAGAGTCATAGTCTTCAAGCATCTAGTTATTTTATTTCCCGCCTTTACATTTCTAGTTGTGTGAATTTGATATTGAAACACTGTAAACATCAGATTAACTAGAATTAACTCAAGCATAGATCAATACTTGAAATATGGAACAGAGTACTGTGTCAGCAAGTGGATTTACTATACAGGATAAGGTAGCTAGTGTTTGTGTGGCAACAGGCCACTAAACAATGGGAGTGTCTAGAGCTAAAACATTTATCAAATTACAGGCGATATAAATGACAATAAAAGAAAGAGAAGCACAAGAGATAGGTAAGCCATCACATGAGGGATAAATTATGAGCATGAAAACAACACTAAATTTTAAATCTGGGCACGGTTTGTGCAAGTTCTAAGAATCATCCTCCATTTCTGGGCATGCTGGTGCAAGTTAGGGATTGCCCTAACCTTCAGAAAGCACTAAGCACTTCTAAATTTAGTTGTAGTTTTAGTTTACTAAGGTGAGCTACATAATTTATAGATCTGCAAGGTTGTG
The DNA here is from genome assembly GCA_027924585.1 of Larix kaempferi. Classification (NCBI taxonomy): domain Eukaryota; kingdom Viridiplantae; phylum Streptophyta; class Pinopsida; order Pinales; family Pinaceae; genus Larix; species Larix kaempferi. Next base: position 6,604,710 of record BSBM01000308.1, on the reverse strand, counting down.
GGTGAGAGTTAATAGGAGGGAAGAAACACCTGTAGTTTGATATCCATACCCAGGAGCTAGTAGTGCTTGTAGTAGACCTGATGTCCTCACAAACAATCTTCATTCTAAATTCATGATCAGTTAAAACTTGAAGGTTTTTGAACTAATTTGTCAGGTTTTGTGGGTTCAGGGACATTGATGCAAATGGGGATGTGTGCAGTGAGAAGGATGCCATTTTTCAAAATCAGGGTGTGGTGGTACATGGAGGTGCATAGCAAAATAATTAATTTGTAAAATGTTATCTTTTAAAAAAAAAACCAATGTTGTCAAGATTGGCTGGTGGTTGTTAGAATAGAGGCGGTTTTGGGGGCAAAACTAAAAAATAAGGGCAGACAAATAACACTGCCTTCCAAACCCTAACATGAACAAAGTTTACATAACTTGAGGAATAAATTGCAATTTCTATTCAAGTTAAGATGCAAATTGCTTTATGTATGTGCCTTCAATACTGATACCATATTCAAATGCTTCACAGTAGAGATCTAATTACAGTCTTGCCCTTATTTCTGGGCATGATCATCCAAAACATAGGAATTTACCCTATTTCTTAATCTACTGATCTCTCTAAAAAGATAAAACATGTGTGTTATGAAATATAACTAAACTTCTTGAACAGTCAAGGACTGCAATCCATTCCAAGATTCCTCCAAATGCATGGTTCCTGTGTTCAAATGCAAACCTTTGACTTTGACCACACACTAAGCAACCGAAACCAGGAAAACCTCACCCTAAACCCTACCTTGAAAAATGCTTACAAAAAAATAATTAGAAATTAAAACAAGGGACAACCCGTAACTCTGCAAATACATTGCAACCACCTAATTCGCACCCAAAAATGCAGAGATTCGACTGAATAGAGGAGGGTTTCAACTTACAGTTTCCATTGAGGGTCTGCGGGGATATGGAGACACAGCTGGAGCACAGTGAAAGTTGCACAGTGAAGGAGGAGTTCCAGCCGCCCCAAAGAAACCAAGTTCAACAGCCCTCGTAGCAATTCAATAGTAAAAGTTGCACAGTGAAGGACGACACCGAATCGTAGCCAGTTGCATGCAGGGGTGCCATCGAACCAGAGCAACAGATCATCGTTTTCACCAAGCTCGACGGAGACAGGTATGTTTTGTTTGATGTTTAAGAAATTATAATATTATATTAATTTCAATATTATAATTTCAATATTATAATTTCAACAATATATATTAATTATTTATAATTATATTAATTTCACCAATATTATAATTATATTAATTTCACAAATATTATAATTCATTCATATATTAATTTCACAATGGTACCAACAATCCTAAAATATTGTGGTGAAGCAATGGTGTTGTTTGAGATAAAAGGTCTATTCAACATATTTGAATGTTGGTTAGATGTCAATTTAATTGTATTAAAAATTTTCAAGATTCCTCTCCAAACCAGCAAGAACCTCCAAAAAAATGCTAAGAACCGTGAAACATTTAGCAATTGAAGATCCTTGTACCAAAAACTATGCATTTTTTGTACATCTTTTCAAGGCACCATTCCCACATGTTTAACAAAGAGAGATTCACACCAAACATAATGTCTAAGTAGTAAACAATAAGTGTGTCTCCTACATGTCACCAATGACATATTAACCAAGAAGGTTTATCCTTACCTCCAATCAACCAAAAATTAATCTTGTCATCACTAATTCTTATGCTATTCGCCATAAAAAACATTCAAACAATCAAACGATTTTTCAACAAGAATTTTGGAAAGTTAGATGGAAAGTAGGGAGTCATTTGGAAAGTAGTTTATTATATTTGAAAGGAAGCAGTTAGATAAAATACACATGGATAGAGTATATGTTGAAGAAGGTAAGTTCAACATACTTTGGAAGCAACAAGATGGTTATTGAATAAAAACGAGGTATAAATTGTTAAAAATGATATATCTACCATTAAAACACCAACAAGATATGGTTGTTCATTAAAGAAAATATTTACTATCTACCATAAAGAGCACCAACAAACAACATATGTTGTTTCATTAAAGAAAGTATTTAATGTTGCTTGATACGTCATTAGCCTTAACTCTTGTGACCATCATAACCTATTGAATAAATGTTATTCTAACTTATGATTTGAAAAAGAAATACTTGGTCTATCATTGCATTAAAAATATGAACATTGATGACACTATTGTTCAAAATATTATGACAATTTAAGTTACCAATCCATTTGTATAAAACTTATGAGAATTGTTCTAATATGAAATAACCCATAAATTAACACATAAATCTTATAACTTCATTTTGTAGTCAAACATAAATTACCACTACAACCTCTAGGAACACCCACGCTACTGCACATGTAGAACATAAGATTAGAAAACTATATTTCAAATATTAACAAGTTAATCAACAAAATCAACATATGGTGAGTGCATTTACTTTATTAACCTATAAACATTGCATACCTCTAGTTCTCAACAATTAAATATCATTCATATGCTTCTTCATCCAACTCAAAATCTATATCAGGATCTGGTTTTGAATAGATATTGATGAAAGGATCATTCACATCGTCATCAACATCAAATTCATCTTCGCTAATATAGTCATCCATATCGTCAATGAGATCATCATCTGCTACATTTGCATGATCAAACTCTTCGACTTCTTAGTCTAACACATCGACTACAGCCTGATCTAAATCATCATTATCTTCTTCTTCTTCGTGATTTTCTTCATCATCTAGTACATGATTATACTTTACCGGTCTTCCTCTTGGATCGTATCGAACAACATATGACCAACCTGCTTTACATGGCACCTCGGAGTAGTAGACTTGCTCACATTGACTTGGAAGAACATAAGGCTCTGCACCCGGTTCAAATTCCCATGTATTAACCATGGTAAATCCATTAGCATGCTCAATAATAATTCTTTCAGGATCACGTTCATGCATCCGTAGCCTGTACCACTTCACCTCAAACAAAACTATTTTAAAGGAATTAAAATCACACTCAATAATGTCCTCCAAATGCCCATAGTACCTATTCTCGGTTTCTTCTGGATGTCTATCACTTCTAGAGGAAACATTGGTGACCTTAAACACTGCAGTTATCCCACAATCCGAGGTTTTCCTATTATCATCCAACTTTTTGATACGAAATTTACGACCATTACACCACATAGCCTTGTGATGTTTCAACTGCAACATTGACAACATGTTAAAAATACATTATGAATTAATAAACGTCATATAGGAGTTAGTAAATATAATTGAAAACTTAAACAAACAGAATGTAATTGGAAAAATGGATCGAAATAACTAGAAAAAATGTGGGTGAAAAATTTACTTGCCTTTTTATCTTTTAAACCATAGGCTAAATCAACTTCCCTTTGCTCGGTAAGGTCAGGAATTTGATGTCGAAGACGATGAGCTATTTTAATCATGTTACTGACCCCTTCCCATGATAACCTACCGAAGAATTCTTCGCAATATTTTATCCAATGCTCCATCCAATCAAGGTTGTTTGCAATGTATAAATGTAAAGCATCCCACACTCGACCAACTATAGGATAAAATAACAATTCAAAATCATTAATTAGATATCATTAAAGGCACATAGTGCAATATAGTTGAAAATGCATAATTATTAACAAGAGTTAAAAAACAGTATGATAATATAAAATTGTAAAAAATAAATGTGTAACATATTAATTCAACAACGTAAAATAATAATTACCTTTCACAGTCCTCACTGTACCTCTCCCCAATAGGACCTCCCCTTCAAATTTGTTGATGGAGTCGAGATTCCAAATGCGAGGGCCATTCATATTTTCTGCTAATTTAGGTAGATATTCAGTAATGTACACCATGCATTGATATACCATATATCCTTCAACCATAGAACCCTCAGGACGCGCTCTTTGTCTAACAAAATCCTTCAATGACTTCAACTGCCTCTCCACCATCCACATCGACCTTGTGTGTACTCGTCCACATAATTCAATCTCCTCAACTTGGTGTATGAGGTAGTGTTCTTATGCATTGAAGAATGCTGGAGGTAGATACTGTTGCATTTCACACATTATTCAAGGAATTTCTCTCTTCCAATGCCTTATATCTTCTTTATGGATTTCTTTTGATGAAATCCACCTACAAATGATGCAATAAAACAAAATATCAAGGCATATATAATATTTGCAGGAAAAACATAATATGTCAATAAGTTCCGCTACAAACCACATACCAAGTACATTTTCCAAGTAAAACATTACTTACCTCATGTATTCTCCAAGAACATAAATAATATGTTATATGTTGTCGTCAAAGTTATCTGGAAGAGATAAAGGTAGAACATATTGTATCAAAAAACACATAATTATTAATATTTATTTTAAAATAAGAGAATAAAATTATTAAAATAGTATATACCGATAATGAAATATATTATAGAATCATGATTACCTTAATGAATGTATGCCAATCATGTGTTTTAACTTCAGAAAAATCACCTTTTTTCGTCAAGATATTCTTTATGTTTGACGAAAAACCCGTCGGAAGCCTGATTTTTTTTATGACCTCTTTTACAATATTGCTCTGTTACTCCTTCAAGCACCAAGGAAGACTAATATTCTGTTGACGGCCATTGCCATTAGAATTAACGATCACTTTGCAATGCGTGATTAGCTTATTGGATGTCACTACAAATCTTTCTAATTTTTTCTTTGTCAGTCCTTCCATCTAATATTCGCCATAACATTTCTGTTATGTTCTTGCCAATATGCATTGTGTCAAACAAATGAACTATTTGCAGGTGTGCGTAGTATGGCAACCTACTGAATTGAATCGGGTAAATTTTGATTCCTCATAGAATCCCATTCGTGCCTTAACGACATTCATGAAACATCAACAAAATCAAATTAAAACTAATTAATCAATATAGGTATAACATATCGCATTGAACATAATTCAATACAAAAAACAAATTGGCATACCTTGATGGTTTCTATTATATTCCACCTTCCATAGGTGAGGTGTCATTCTTCATGGTTTTTTTCCATTCTCTTCTTTACCATTAATTTTTTCTTTGTTTGTAGTTCGATAAATATGGTTCTTAGGCAGAAAGTGCATATACTCATCGAACACTTCCTTTGCTAAACTCCTTGAACGACGAGATTTTATCCTGGGACCGCAAACTGGACATGCAAATTTACCCTTTGTTTGAAGACCTACAAGATATATGAATTGGTGTAGAAAATTAGAATTACAATTTTAAATAATGCATGATATTATATTCAACAGATGTATAAAATATTAAGGAACAAAAGAAAGTAACAACATACCACAAAAATGTTTTAACCCGGGAGCATCATGAATTGTAAATGCATGTATTCCATGGAATTTAAATCGTCTTTGCCCTATTGGTCTAGAAATATCATACATAGTGATGCCAGCCCATAACTTCAGCAACTCATCGATAAGAGGCTCAAGATATACGTTCATATATTTAACCTAGTGTTATCTCTCTAGGAGTCTTCCTAGGTTGCACTTGGATGAGCCTGGTAACTTAAACTTATCTTGAAGGATGGGGTAAATGTGGATCAAGTTGGATGACTGAGATCGAAACTTACATGCTCAAAACATACAGGGATACATTCAAATAAACAAGGCTTTAGCCACTGGTGTTCAAGAAGTTGTAAAAGATAGACAAAAGAACTCTTATCGTGCTAGCAAACTCATACATACAACATATATATATAAATGGAAAATCACGATAAGCAAAGGGCACTGAATATCCAGTTCTCAATACGAAGATAGGATTACAGCTATTTGGCATAAACAAATGGAAACTCATGAAATAGACATTTCAATGCAAGTATAAAAGATATACGAAGGAAAACTGAACACACATATGGCAAAAGAAGCTTATATAAATGATATGTAACCAGAAGTATGATAATACAAGTTAAGAAAAGTTTCTCCAAAATCGAACCCCTGTTCTACATACTTCATGGGCTTTATAGCCTTTACAAACGTTTTTCAGATCCTGAAAAGATGGATCGAATCTGCTAAAAATAACAACTAAGAACAATTTTATGAAAGATGTGGTAGTGTATTATGATCAAAGTAATTGATACTTGCTGATACACTTATACTCGACAGTTCAAATGAGCCTCTGGGAGCTGGAGGACGAGTTTGAACCGCTGCCTGCAAAAACATGTAGGTATTTTTTTCTAAAAATAAACAGGAATATTCCTCTGTTTACCTTGCTGGCACCCTCAGTTTGGAACCAAAGGTGATCATGATGCCTTGAACGTTTATCAATCCCTTGAAAAAAAATGCCTTTAAGATGCTCGAACCAACCAAAAAAGGTTTTGATACCCCAAGATAGACCACTATGTTTTCTGCGTTTTCGGTAGCTAGCAAAACTAGCCTCGAAGGTGATAAGCTACGGAAAACCCCTCATTCGGTGGTTAATGAATTAATTTTAGCGTTTCGCCTAAACCACTGAATCGCCCTCAGGTGTTTGAAACTTGCCTCTACTTCTAGTAGCTAGGGGAGTCCTGCTTGTATATCATAAACTGTCGAATCTGGGTTTCGGCAGCTAATGAACAGTTTTTATTTTCGCCTAAGCTGCCAAAAACAGTGTATGGCCCAGCCTACAAAAGTTTTCCAAAACTGCGCTTTCTGACCTTTGCTACTCCTCTCCCTGCTGCTTGGTTTCCTCTTCCTACGGGGCCGAAGCTGGAGTGTCAGCAAAATTGATTGCAACGACTGTTAAGGTGTTGACGTCTGACTACACCTTGGGCTAAGGATTCTGATTTTTTTCCTTACCCTCCAGAGACTCGACCTTTCTCCTCAGCCTGATATTTTCTCTGATCAACCTAATGTTTCTTCCTCTCATTTTGCCATGTTTCTTGGTCAACCCCTGAAAAGAAACATACAGCTCATTATATCTTTCAGTCAGCCTCTCATTTCTCTCCTTGATGACTCTCTGGAGTATCTCGAGTTCATACGCTTGCTTGAGGATTCGATTAATTTTCTGTGAGGAAGAACTCTTTGCTTTATGAATTAATTCTTCGACTACCTGCTAACCTTGTTCCTCCACAGGTGTAGTGGAAGGTAAGTTTGCACATTCAAATTTCTACTCTTCCACAGGTGTAGGAGAAGGAAATTTAATATAGGGGGTCTCCTACTCCATCACAGACAGAGTTGCTTCCTGGAGCTCTTGTTCCCTCGCCACCTCCTTATTTCCTGCTCCAACTTCATGCAAATCATCCTCCTCAAGTCGGTATAAGGGAGGTTTAAAAGGTTTGCATTCCTTGAAGGGATCTCTTTTGAAACAGCTCCCTCGTCCTCAGTCTTGCTTTTGAATTCTAATTTCCTTTTGGATTTCTTCACTTTGGGGGCTGAGGAAAGGGGGTCGGTCATAATTGGGGAGATATCCCTCCTCTTCCTTTTCCAACTTCTAGGGGTGGAAAGCTTCCTTTCATCTTCCGGTCGCAATTCTATTTCGAACCCACTCCAGAAAAGGAAGAAATCCCAGTTCATGTTTTTCCTTTGCAACAACTCAGAGACTATGAGTTTGATCAAACCATGGTGGTACAACCTACCTGCAATTTTGGTTGGCTGGGATTTGACTTGATGTGCCATTTTGGTCAAGCTCTTGTGGAGGTAAAAAGGGAGATTTAAGGGGCTCTTGCCAGTGAAGTGATGCAATAATCTAAAATGGTAAATCATCACCCTGTTATACCTGCCTTAACAGGTTATGTAAACCAAAATTGAGTTCAATAGAAGCTTCCATTTATCCTCCAGATATGACATAGGAATATCTTTCTTCCATACTAGGTTCTTATGCTCAGGTTTCAGATAGGATTGAAATTCGAAATCCTTTGTGACGGTGGTCTTAAACTAGTTTTCTCTGGTCGTTGGAAGTTCTGTCACCTGGGCCGCATAAGGGCCTCGTCCATCTGGAATTCCTCCTTTCCTGTTACCATCCTATGCCATCAAACATGAGGGAAAATGCTTCGGTCACCTATTGATGAGAACCCTGTAGTTTTTTGCAAAAATTATAGTAGCCGACATTTTTGAAGAATGGACATACTTCGGGGTGCGCCTCCAAGTAGCAGATGTCATTCAATTCCTTTCTGAGGGCCTCTCCTCCTCCTTTCTTCGTTTGCAACCTGCTCATTGGTGCCTGCTGCTAAAAACAGGACTGAGGGAGAGATGTGAAATTAGAGAGAAAACAAGTTCAATCGTCGTGGTGAGGGTGAAAGAGGAAAGGTGGTGTGGCTTTTCGGGAACTGACTCTGAGGGGGTGAAAAGGTGGTTAATCATGAGGTTGTAATGATGGCTACTACGACATGATTATACCAGAGGAATGAAATTTTAGAATGCTGATATGCAGAGAGGAAACGAGGTCCATCTGTCCAGAGGTATGATGATGGTGTTTGGCCTCACCTTGGAGAAAATTGTGTATTTTCTAAAGTGACCCTTTCAGTGACTAAGCCATAATTAATTTCCTTTAAAATACGACCAAACCCTTGATTTGACTTGTCCACTGATTCACGTTGACTCATTTTCAGTAGCCGATATTCTGCCTCTAACCCTGTATGCTGCCGGAAAACAATCTTCACCAATGCTTTTTTCTTTCGGTGGCTGTAGACAATCCAGCCTTTGGATGGTAAGTTGCGAAAAAGTATCTTCCTTTTCGGTGGCTAATGAACACCATCATGTTTGCCCAAGCCACCGAAAACGACCCCATGGATCACGAAAATGACTTTGCTTTTGGAAGCTACGGAAGGTTTCAATCTTGAACTACGAAGTGTGGAAAATATCTACCCTTCGGTGGCTAATGAAAACCATCGTATTCGCCCAAGCCACCAAAAACTGTCCCACGATTCACGCTGTAAGCTTGCCCCTTTCGGTAGTTGGAGCGTTTCATCTTTCGCGTAGCAAGCTACCAAAACTGGGGTTTTTGGTAGCTAATGAACCATCGATAGGCCTTCCTAAGCTACCGAAACTTGAAAATTCTTTTTGGAGAAGAGAAACTTCAATAGTTATTTCAAGCTTCATTACATAATCCAATCCTATGCTACACAAATTCAAATACAATAAAATGAAAAGACCAAACTTCTATCTCCTAAACAAGTGCCTAGCCTAACTTATTTGGGGGGATAACATCTGGCTCCTACTCAGGGATGGAAACCTCCCTGCGAGGCTCCAAGAACCATAGGTCTAATGCCTTTCCCCTGAAAACAAAAACTCAAAACCTATCTTTTAGTGTCCATTGGGCATGGAGTTATTTTGCAAACCAAAAGCTAAAACCTAAAAACAGAAACGGTAATTACAATGACCAGGATGTGAAGCCTCAGATGAAATAAAGTTTTAGAAAATGCCCATTGACTGGGCCACCAAACATCGCTTGACCTTCCAGACTTTGCAGTTTGAAAGTATTGTTCTATTGTGCTTGAGTTATTATGTAAGGACCTGTCCAGAGAGAATCAAACTTGTTGTGCTTGCCTTTGTCCTACCTGGGGGCATCCCATTTCAGCACCCAGTCTCCCACCTGAAAACTGTCCATCTTTTCCTTCTTGTCGAAAGTTCTTTTTATTCTTTCCTTATGAGCTTCTGACCTTTCCACCACTTGTTCTTTAGTCTACTGCAATTTAACCAAATTGAGCATTCTTCTCACCATGTCATTTGGTTCATCTTGTTCCTCCTGAATAAATTTAGTCACTAGCAGGATTAGCTGAAATGGGAAAATGGCATCAATACCATAAACCAATCTAAAGGGAGAGGTCCCTATGGATTTCTTATTTGTCACCCTATCAGCCCAAAGAGCAAATTTTAGCTTTGAATCCCAACTCCTTTGATTTTCCTCCAATAGTTTTTTGATGATCCTAACTAGACTTTTATTGGAGGACTCAGCGAGGCCATTGCCTTTAGGGTAGTATGGAGTAGAGTGAACCAATTGGATGCACATGGACTCGCACATGTGAACTAATGCTTTATCTTTGAAGGCTGGTGCATTATCAGTTACCAACCTTTTTGGGAAACCAAATCTGACAAGGATGTTTTCAGAGAGAAACTTCATGATAACCTGATGATTAGCGTTCCTGGTGGGAATTGCCTCTATCCACTTGGTGAAATAATCAGTGGCTACTAAGATCCATCTATGTTGACCACTGGATTAAGGATTGATCTCCCCTATGAAGTCAAGGCCCCATTGTTGGAATGGACCATTAACCACAATAGGTTTCAGGGGCAGGGATTTTAGCTGCTGTTTTCCTGTAAATCTTTGGCATTTGTCACAAGCTTTCACAAAAGTGTATATGTCTGAAAACAGAACAGGCCAATAGTACCCATCCCTTAGAATCTCGTGAGTTGTATTCTTCCATTAATGATGGCCCCCACACATGCTTGAATGGAAGTGATGCATGACTTGGACTGATTATTCTTTATCTAGAAATCTTAACAGAACGCCAGCATGATCTTTCCAATATAGCAGATTACCACTTTTGCAGAATTTTATAGATTTAAGCTTGAGAGATCGTGCCTGGATTGTACTAGGTCCAGGGGGAACTTTAAAGTCTGCAAGAAATTAATGATTTCTGAATGCCATTCACATGAGAGAAAATTTTCAGCCACCTGTTGGTTGTTACATTGTTCTCCTGCGGCTACCTCTGTTGGAAAATTTGTAGAATTTATTCCGATGAAATTAATGTCTAATAGTTTGCAATTCTCTTTAGCCATCAGCTTGGCTAGACCTTGACCCTTTATTAAACTGGTGGGCTTCACCTCTATGTCAAATTCAATCAACTTGGCGATCCATTTGGCCCTCTTGCCATCAATGTCAGGTTGAGTCAAAACGTCCTTTACAGAAGCTGAAGGGACATAGGCTATAACCTTTGCATGTAGGATGTAAATTCGGAATGCTTTTAATGATTTAATCAGAGCATAGGCCTGTTTATCTATGGGATCGTACTTCAGCTTGGCATCCCTCAATGTTTTGCTGAAGAAGGCAATTGGATGATCAAGCCCTTCGTCATCTTTCTGTAGTAAGACTGCTGCAACTATATCATGGGAAGAAAAAGAGAAAATATAGAACACCTTGATGTAATCTGGACTAATCAGGGTAGGAGCTTCCATGATAGCCTGCTTGATGGCTTCGAAAGAGTGCCTCGCATTTTCTGTCCATTTGGTTTCGGCTCCCTTTTTTAGCATGGAGTTTATGTGTTTTACCAACTCAGAAAAATTTGGAATAAACCTCTTGACAAAATTTATCTTACCCAGGAAAGATTGGATGTCCTTCTTGGACCTTGGTGTATATACCTTCTGAATCACTTCAACTCAAACTGGATCAATCCTTACGCCGTGCGCTGAGACTACGTGACCCAGGAGCATTCCCTCCCCGAGAGAAAACTGAGACTTCTTAGGATTCAAAGAGATTCCAAATTGTCTACATTTAAGAAAGACCTCCCTCAAGTGCTGCAAATGTTCTTCGTGACTGTTTGAGTATACTATGATATCATCGAGGTATATGAGGACAAACTTATCCTTAATCCCCATAAACGCTATATCCATGGCCCTCTGAAAACTGGCCCCGACATTCATCAATCCAAACGACATCTTGGTGTACATGAAGGTACCCCAGAGAGTGGTGAAGGTTGTCTTCTCTTGATCATCAGGGTGTACAGAAATTTGATTATAGCCCGAGAAGCCATCTAGAAATGACATGACCCTATCTCCTGACACTCTCTGCAGTAAATGCTCCATCTTGGGCAGAGGGTAGTTATATTTTTGGGAGCCTTTGTTTAGGTTCTTGAAATCGACACATAACTTGACTTCACCATTCTTCTTCCTTACTATCACTAAATTTGCGACCCATTTAGAATACCTTAGCGGGATTATGGTATTAGCATCAAGGAATTTTTTTATTTCCCTCTCGATCACAAGTAATAGGAGAGGGTTGATAGGCCTTAGCTTCTATTTAAAAGGGGTGGTGCCCTTTTCCAATGGAATTTTGTGCTGAATGGTGTCTTCGTCATAATTTTTTAGGTCATTGTATTCCAAAGCCAACACATCTGCGAAATCCTTTACCAGGCTGCAGAAACCTGACCTTTGATTAGTTGTCAACTCAGTGGACAGATTTATGAATTTAGGGTGATCCTGGCTGCCTATATTATGTTCATGGATAGCTGGGTCTTTTTCCTTATTCCCAAGTTTATAGGGGATATCATTATGGTCAAACAGCCTTTCGAGAGGTACTAGGCTGTTATACCTCAATATTACACATTATGTATTAGTGTCGCATCCTTGCACTAGCGACCTAAACAACAGTTTCCCTTAAAGATCATCTGAACATCCAGAGTGAAACACACTAATTGAACACTGAAAGCAAAACCTTTTTCTGCCATCTTCCAACCCAATTTAGCCCTGTTTGTGAGCACTATCGCTCCCTGCACATCTACAGGGGTGCAGTAGTCAGCACTACCACGCATTGCTCCTTCTCTAGGGCGCGGTACTACCGCGTTATGCTCAGTGGTAGGGGCATGGTAGTCCGAAATTAGCCTTTTTACCTTGGACTTTGGGATCTCAATCTTCGAGGAGATTTTGTTGGGATTACCACCTTTGGTTCGATCCTAACTCCTTCTTTGTTTAGCTGGCCTGATCCACTAAACCCTCCATAGATCCACACTTCTCTCTTGTTGGTTAACCTTCCCATGTGTTATAAGAGAGAAGCTTTCCATGGGCCAAAGGGAGGACTTTTGGGGCATCAAACCTATGATCTTCATAATTCTACAGAGATAGCTAGAGGAAGCACTTGGAGCTGGAGGATTGGCTTGGATATCAAGCAACCTTTGTAAGCACTCTTCAAGTTTGTAATAAAAGATAACTTGTCTTGTTTTTACCATTTCATGTGTATTGTATAAATCTTTTATATGAAATGTATATAGTTTAGATTTTAACTTAACCTTTGCTTCAAGGTATTTGGAAGATCGCATGCTTGTCCTTTGTTTGATTTCAACAGGTTCTACATTGGAGCTTCGGGATCAAGAGCTAGAAGCGGGACAAACATCGAATTGGAATGTGAGTTATGTCTTTCATCTCTTCTGAATGTATTTAATCTTGTTGTGAAGATTAGTTCAGGAACTCAAGGTAGCATTTGTTTCCTTTTTGTCTTAGCATAGAGTCAGTGCATCCTACTTTATCCTAAGAGAGTTTCTACCTATCCATAGAGAGAAATTTCTACAACAAAAACTGGCGACTCCGCTGGGGAGATTGAATCCATTTTCTTTGCTTGTGAAGTTTGATTTCACTCATTGATTGTAAGAATTGGGTTCTTTCACCCTCATTCACTTCCCTGTTCTCTGCATTAGACTTCTGTTATAGATCAGTAAGTCCTCTGGGTTGGAAAACCCTTGAAAAGTCAAAATCTTTTCTCAAAATTCCACCTCTTTCCCCCTGTTCACACACTACCGTGCCCCCGTAACTACCTATAGAGCGGTAGTACCGCACCTTAACCACTGTCTAGAGCGCGGTAGTCTAGCATTACCGCGCCTTAACCACTGTCTAGAGTGCGGTAGTCTATCAGTACCGCTCCCAGGTGGCCTACAAGCCCGCGGTAGTTCCTGGAAAGTGTGTTTATTTGGTTTGTTTGGTTATTTTTGGGTCTTTTTGAGATTTGGATCCATGTTGGCCCTTTGAGTAAATACTAGTGTTTTGCTTGCATTTTTAAGCGAAATGGGTTCTATTTTTTACCCATATTAAGGTTTAGAGATCATTTTTTGGTTTGGTGTTTTTGGATTGCTTGGCATCTTGTTTCCTTTACATCCTATCTAATGATTGTTTGGAAAAATTGATTCCTTGCCTCCGCTTTAGTCCAAAGAGAAGCTTGGTTTTGTCACTCTTTTTCTATATTCACGAAACTGAAAAAATATATGTTCTTCTTGCTTTAATTTGATCATTTGCAATTCTTGGTCTCAAATTCATAAGGAGAAGAAAGGCTTGTTTCAGATTCGTGTACATTCGAGTTAAAGATAGAATTGTTGAGTGATTTTCTTTGTCTTCCATCTAATTGGAAACGTTTGTAGAATCTTTCTTTCTGTAGCTTGGATGTGTCTTTTTCAAGTGTGAAAAGATAAGAAATGGATTAGAATCGTTATGTTTGGTGTTCATATGAAGAACTTTTTCATTGCTTTGGGTTAGTTTTGGGTACATATTTTACTTCTTTCTATCATTTTGAAAAGGAATAAAATTGCATGTTCATTGGGTTATGCATATTGGGAACGGAAAGAATTCTTCCTTACTTTAGCTAGTGTTCATCGAAGAGAAAGGCTCATTTCGATTCATCTTCATTTGCATGGTTTGAGTCGTCACAACACCATTAAGTTGCACTTCCATAACCCGATTGTGTAAGACAGCCTCTAAAATTAATCTCCCTAACTAAACCAATATTAACCTCACTTGAGGAAATCAAAAGAATTTGGTAGTTAGGTAGGACACCGGGGATAGGCATTAAAATAATTCCCCCTTGTCATTTTTCATTTGAGATAGTCGTTGTCTTTAGGGAAATAAAATCCTCTAGTATTTGTTGATACGGTCATACACCAGTTTGTGGAGGGGCCTCCTGACTGTTTTAAACTTTCAGGGGTTAAACCGCCGTGAGGTCAAGAACCGGACGGACTCTGTGGAATGCCACACTCCACTTAGCCCTAAGGAAACATCGATCATTGTCTTCCTTGTATTCATAGTAATACAAGGGTGATAAGGTAGAAGCACCGAAAACCTTTTCCAATGTGTCATGAACGAGGTATCTTAGTGACTTTTCTTCTAGGGCTCTTTACCCGGGATCCCTTTCGATAGAGGGATATCCTTCCATTATTGGTCTCTCATCTTGTATTGTTCAACTTGGATTTCATCACCTTGCGAAGGATACAATTTGTTGAGGTCTCCAGCTCTTAGTTAGGAGGTTTTGCTTGCTATCTTGTAGAGGGTCTTTTTCTTTATAGGGTTGCTTGTTGGCATTCTGGTTGTTTCGTTGTACAACTCGCTTACTATGGCAGCGGCCTCAGTATAGTTTTTTGAGCTTGCTCTTTTGGCCTGTGAGCCTTGTCTTTTCCTAGCTCCCCTTTCGCACGCTTGGTTTCCTGAGGGTTTTTGAGTTCTTTTTAACAAGAATTCCTCCACATCACTTAATTTTGTTCCATGGAGAATCCACCTCCATGCACCCATTCTCCTTCTGGGACTACCAATACGGAGACCCCTTTTCAAGGGGTACCTTTTACTTTTCCTCCAGTTGGAGATATTGGTCCTCCCTTTATTTCCACGTTAAATCTTCTTGGATTAACCATAGGATTACCAGTATGGTTATTCAATCCGGTAATTCCGATTGCACCCAATGTTTCGAATGTTAACTCTCCACCACAAGAGAGTCAATCCCAAACTAATCCTTCCCCTTCTTCATCGGATCAATCTTCTTCCATTCCTTCTTCCTTGCTCGATCAAAGCAATAGTGTTAGTAATCAGGTGGATAAGAAGAAGAATAAAATGAAAGTTAAGAAGAAGAAGGATAAGGAAGAGGCCAAGCGTAAATCGGTTGCCCCTAATGGCACACATTCTATGAAAACACCTCATAATCCCAAGTTCCCCTGCAAACTCTGCAAGGGTGATCACCTTCTCAAGGATTGTCCCAGTCTTTCTTGTGTGTCAGAAGTGTGGTATAAAAACCCCAAACCACTAGTATCACCAACCTCTGACCATCATGTTGGTGAAACTCCCTCAACCAGTGACCCCTTGGTGAAGGGTCGAAAGGGTAAAGTCCTATATCCCTGTTTGATATGCAAGGGTATGCACCGTACTTTCCTTTGTCCAAGCATGGATGAAGCTTCACGGTGGTTGGAAGGTATTACTAGTTCTCAACCGGTGCTTCCAAAAAGTGATAGTAAGTTGTCCCTCGACCCCCCACTGGTTGGCCAAGTGATCAATTTAGTTTCATCTGCAATTGATCCTACTCTCCCTTCCGAGAGTGAAGTGATCAAGTCACTATCATCTCCACTCGATCCTGCTCTTTCATTGAAGAAAGTCCAGACTAAAGCAGTCATCTTGACACAATCTTCGTCTCATTCTTATCTTCCTAGTGAGAGTGAATTGGAAACTGCTGATGTTTTCCTGATCGGTTTAGAATGTCCTCGGCAAGGGGAAACCTTGTCCATTTCCATGAGACCCACTCCAAGTATTGAGGTTATTTCCTTTGATTGGAATGGTTTAACAGAATCTCGTCTTCCTTCGAGTGTTCCTTTTCAAATATCTGTAGGAGTTTCCGATAAAGAAATTTTTCGTACGATAGTTGATGAAGGAGCTTCTGTTAGTATTCTATCCTCAACTGCTTGGAAAGCCTTAAGTTCTCCTTGGCTTGTGCTCGTCACTGACTAGATACTGGCTTTCAATAGAAGTCCTACTGGACCTTTAGGGTCCCTTCCTCAGTTACCTATCACTTTGGGAGGGAAAACTGTCTGTATTGATGTCATGGTCGTCTAAGGTCCCTTAGATTTTAATCTACTCCTTGGGCGTTATTACGTCTATGCAATGAAGGTTGTAGTGTCCTCACTCTTTCGAGTGATGTATTTTCTCCATCAGGGGAATGTTGTGACCATCGATCGGCTTTCCTTTGTGATGCCCACTCATCGCATGACTCCTAGTCACCAGACTTCCCTAAATGTTCCACATGTTTTAGTGGTTTCTTCCCCTTATGGGGGAACGCTTGGAGCAAAGTTCTATTCCGGTGTCAAACTCTTTAAAAAATGAAACCATTTTCTCAAGAATAGTTTACTTTTGGTTTTAATCTTGTGTAAAAATGAAACCAACCATCATTTCAAGCATAATTTACTTTTGGTTTTAAGCTTGTGTAAAAATGAAACCAACCATCATCTCAAGCATAGTTTACTTTTGGTTTTAAGCTTATATAAAAATGAAACTAACCATCATTTCGAGCAGAGTTCCCTTTATGTGTCAAGCTCGCTAAAAAATGAAATAGGTTCCCACGAGCATAGTTTATTCTTTGTTTCAAGCTCATTAAAAAATGAAACCGACCCTCAAGCACAGTTTACTATTGGTTTCGAGCTTGTGTAAAAATGAAATCAATCCCAAGCATAGTTTACGTTCAGTTTCAATCTTGCGTAAAAATAAAACTACCTTCGAGCATAATTTCTTTCTGTTTTAAGCTCATTAAAAAATAAAAAGGACCCTTTCAAGCATTGTTATTATCTATTTCAAGCTTGTGTAAAAATGAAATAGGTTTCCCTTCCATTTGTTCGAGTCTCTCGCTAGAGTTAGGATTTGAAACTTCATTTCATCTGCCTAGGTCACTTGATCCTGGTTCTCCCTACCCCCCCTGGTGAACACATTCAGATTAGTAGCCATGATTTTTGGGTAAGGAAGAAGAGTAGTCAGACGAAACGAAGCTTGGGGGGCATGTTTAGCCGTTAGCAATCATGCTGGGGGCATTTACCAACCTCTGGTTATCATGTTGGGAGGGAACCCATCAATGGGCCTTCATCATGAGCAGAGTTTACCATTGGCTTCAAGCTCATTAAACAATGAAACTAGTAGTCTAAGCAAAGTTCTACTCCTGTCTCAAGCTCGATAAAAAATGAAACATATCCTTTCCCTTTGAGTCGAGTCTCCTCGTAGACTTAGTACCTGAACCTTCTTTTCACTTGCTTATACCTTAGGCGAATGAAATGAAGCTTGGGGGCATGTCTTCAACCTCTGGAATTCACGTTGAAGTCAATTCGATCGCCTCTCCACACTACGTTGGAGCTAAGTCACTTACTTCTAGCAATCATGCTGGGGGGCATGTACCAACCTTTGGATTTCATGGCGGGAAGAAGTTCACCATTGGAAACATTTTCGAGCATACTTTCCTTTTTAGGTTTTGAGCTCATTAAACCATGAAAATTATCCTGAGCATAGTTCATTTTTTGTTACAAGCTCCTTAAAAAATGAAGCAGACATCATGAGCATTCTTCCAACCTATCTTCGAGCTCGTTAAAAATAGTAAGATGGTGTTTGAGCTTACTTTTCACCTTTTTCATGCTTTGGTTAAAACATGAAAAGTGGTTTGAGCTTACTTTTTCCTTTTTCGTGCTCTAGATCCAAACATGAAAAAAATTATGAGTGCTTTTGATACCATTATCGTGCTCGTTAAACAATTGGAGTAAAAAGGTGTGTCTAACGAGTATAGGTTTATCACTTTATCTGACCTTGCTAGACTATTTACGAAAAAGGAACTGTGCCGAGTTTACTTTTCCTTTGTCGTACTCGGTCATCAACTATGACAAAGTTGTTCATGGAGTCCTTTTTAAGCTCTTTTCAGACTCCCTAAATAGGAAAAGATTTCCAAGTGAAATTGATTCGTTCACGCTTGTAAAAGGATTTGAATGACCGTCTCCCTACTGATAGTTTACCCCTTTTTCAGAATAGGGGGCACTACTTACGAAAAAGTAATACTCCAGCCAATCATGACTGGAAGAGTCCTCTCCTGCATTGTTTTACCCTTTTTCGGGCGATGAGGCTAACTTTACGAAAAAGGACCATTGGAGTCTTCTTTATTTATTTTCAGACTCTCTAAACATGAAATGACGACAGAGTTTTCCTTCCTTGGACTCGTTAAAATTCAACATCGAAGGGCCCACTTTGGGACGAACCCCTCCTTTCTCAGGTTCGAAAAACATGCGATATTGGACTCATCTATGAGATGAGCTATACCAAGCATCTGTTATCCCCCTCAAGCTCATAAAACAACAAAGAGGTATTCGTCCATCATGTCGGGGGAAAATGGAAAATTGAGTCAAGTTTACCTTGTTGGCAGCTTGTGAGTCATCACCTTTGAACATGGCATGCATCCTCACCTTGTATGTTTTGGGTAGTCAGTCTTGTTGATAGTGTCATCATTATGATCGTGTGTCCTCATTATTTCTATGAGTTCACACTTCCTGTGGTTCTGTCTGTTCAAGTAGTCCCTGCTGCCAAGCTCTGTTTCATGCCGTTATATGTTCAAAGGGTTATTACCTTGAGTCCACATCCACTTCATGTCAAACCTTCCCTTTGTGTCAATACATATTCTATTGTTTCATCGGTCCATACTATCTCTCGTTTTGATTTCGTGTCGATGATGTGGGAATCATTATGGCCCACCTTCGATGAGTCTATTCCTATCGACACCAAATCATTATCTATGAATTAGACTTAGGAGTCAACCACTAGTACCTTGGTACCTGCATGCCTCAATGGCAAGTTTCCTCGTGTTTGACAGTAGGTTTTCATCATTGACCTCTGATTGAATGATCTCTCGGATGCTCAACATCAACTCCTTTATTCGCATTTCGTTGATATGTACTATAGATACCTTGGGGATCATTGTCATTATTGGTGATTTCCCTCACATTTGTTAACGGTTTACATCATTGACCGGTAATCAAATGGTTTCTACCATGTTCGACTTAAACACCTTGTAATCACATGGCTAGATTTGTATCGTTTGCGATCAAGTAGAAGACCCTAGACACCCTTTTGTATTTTGATTATGTCCAGGTTGCAATGGAGATTTCCTCTGTATTGTCACACAGATCCACTTTTGTATTGGTCTTGGCTATGTCATCATTGTCTCATGGATCTACGCTTGTTCATAGTAGCCATGATTTGTCTACAGTCTATATCATCTCAGTACTCATGGATCTGCAATGTATTGGTCGCCAGCCATGCTTTGAGTCAATTGTTTTCGAGCATGGGAATGCTTGCCTCGATAGTATATCTGATATTTTTTTTCTGTTTCAGCTCCTTGTTGCTCCCCTCGATGCTATCTCCGCACCATATTTGTAAAGTATTTCGGCCATCAGTCTCTTTTGACCTCACACTTTAGGGGGCATTTGTTATATCTCAATATTACACATTATGTATTAGTGTCCCATCCTTGCACTAGCGACCTAAATGAGAGTTTCCCTTAAAGATCATCTGAACATCCAGAGTGAAAAACACTAACTGAACACTAAAAGCAAAACCTTTTTTTGCCATCTTCCAACCCAATTTAGCCCTGTTTGTGAGCACTACTGCTCCCTGCACATCTACAGGGGTGCGGTAGTCAGCACTACCGTGCATTGCTCCTTCTCTAGGGTGTGGTACTACCGTGTTATGCTCAGTGGTAGGGGCGCGGTAGTCCGAAATTAGCCTTTTTACCTTGGACTTTGGGATTTCAATCTTCGAGGAGATTTTGTTGGGATTACCACCTTTGGTTCGATCCTAAATCCTTCTTTGTTTAGCTGGCCTGATCCACTAAACCCTTCATAGATCCACACTTCTCTCTTGTTGGTTAACCTTCCTATGTGCTATAAGAAAGAAGCTTTCCATGGGCCAAAGGGAGGACTTTTGGGGCATCAAACCTATGATCTTCAGACTTCTGCAGAGATAGATAGAGGAAGCACTTGGAGCTGAAGGATTGGCTTGGATATCAAGCAACCTTTGTAAGCACTCTTCAAGTTTGTAATAAAAGATAACTTGTCTTTTTTTTCCCATTTCATGTGTATTGTATAAATCTTTGATATGAAATGTATCTAGTTTAGATTTGAACTTAACCTTTGCTTCAAGGTATTTGGAAGATCGCATGCTTGTCCTTTGTTTGATTTCAATGGGTTCTACATTGGAGCTTCAGGATCAAGAGCTAGAAGCAGGACAAACGTCGAATTGGAAGGTGAGTTATGTCTTTCATCTCTTCTAAATGCATTTAATCTTGTTGTGAAGATTAGTTCAGGAACTCAAGGTAGCATTTGTTTCCTTTTTGTCTTAGCATAGAGTCACTGCATCCTACTTTATCCTAAGAGAGTCTCTACCTATCCGTAGGGAGAAATTTCTACAACATAGCCCCCTAGGTATATGATTTCCTCACAATTGAACAATGTCATGTTGGCCTATTTTCCCTTTCAATTTCGATCTCTGAGATTCTTCTGTATTCAGGTTTTCTTGGTCAATATGTATGTCAGAAAATTCGTCAACAACCTGGAGCAACCTACTAAACTCGGCATTATTCTCAAAAACTTTCCAAAATTTGACATTATCTGGTAGGGATGGCCTGTACCTGACTTGGATATCATAGTTCAACTTGGGAGGCATGGGAGGAATGAACGTGCTAGCAGAGATAGAAAGGGAATTAGCCAGGTGGTTCATGGCTCACGTGATATAAGAAATATAAAAAAACATGAAGGAATCTCTAAGTTTCCATACCTCATCTCTGTATGACTTCAGTCTGACGTTCTTTGCCTGATAATTTCCATCTCTTTGGAAGCCTTGACTCCCAACAGCAAAGCCTTGTATTTTGCTATATTATTTGTAGTTTTGAAATCCAGTTTATAAGAAAAATGGGTAACATCCTTCAGAGGAGAGATCAAGACCACACCTACACTTGATGAAGCCTGGGTACTGGCACCATAAAAAAACATGCTCCACACAGCAGTGGTTACTTCCTCAGGTTGCTGACTAGTAGGCTTTGTGAGTTTTAAAGGGGCCAGCTGATCGTCATCTATTTGCAGGATACATGCTCCAAAATCTGTATCCACTGCATAAATGGGATGATTTACAGAATTCTTCTCATTGCTGATGACATAAGCTAGCTAGTTTTCCCTGTAGAGCCTTTTAGTTTCACCTCCAAACATAGGAATGGTAGCATAAGTTAGATCCATCTGTAGGGTACCCCCTAGTCATTTACTCTACAATCGGGACAAGAGGATACCAAAATTCGGTGGGATGTCAGAAACCACTACATCCATTACCATGCTTTTTGAAGGCCGCTGAGTCAAGTTTATGACAAGATCCTTTATGAGGCCCAGGCATCTAACTCTTATAGAGTCAAAAGAGAAGAGATCATGGTAGGGTTTTGTAATGCTAAGCCCAAGTTCATCCATCACTACTTTAGGCATGAGATTGTGAGAGGCACCTGAGTAAAGTAAGCAATTGTGAAGGATTTTGTCATGGATGTTTAAGGAGATATAGAATGGTGGGCAGGAACCGTACAATTCTTCAACCATGGGGCCTAGTGTAACTGAGGGCTTATCGTATTGTAAATTCATGAAGTCAGCATCTATGGGCATCCTTAGCTGAAGGGATTTCAATATAGATGACTTAAAGGAATCGTTTTTCATCAGCTCAATTAGTGGGAAAGGGATTTTTATTTTCTAAATCTCAGATTCGAGATTGAAGGAGTAGGGCAACTTGTCAGGAATTCTTTCCTCTTGAGCTGGAGCTGTTAGTTGGACAAGATCTGGGACAGTTGGCTGACATGGTCTTTGCTTCTGTTTTGTGGGATCAACCACCTGTTTTGCAGGAGTAGCAGGCTGTTGTTTTGAAAGAGTGACAG
Organism: Larix kaempferi; assembly: GCA_027924585.1. NCBI lineage: Eukaryota > Viridiplantae > Streptophyta > Pinopsida > Pinales > Pinaceae > Larix > Larix kaempferi. The sequence continues at coordinate 6,582,285 of BSBM01000308.1, read as the reverse complement.
GCTGTTTTGCAGGAGCAACAAGCTGCTTCGTGGGTGCAGGAGTCTTCTTCCCAGGAGCAAGGGTTAAAGGTTTCTTAGCAACAGTCTTGGACCTGAAATCATAGCTCCTTTGATCGTCAGTCTGATACAGTGATTCCTCAGTGATTTGTTCATTCATGAGGGATTCCTCATAATCACATTGTGTCAGGAAGGAGGGTTCAACCTTATCCTACATGCAATTAATATTGTCTTCTTCCTCTTCTCCTCCCTGAATAAGCTCCTGTTCCTCTTCTAATACCGCGTGCTAGAAAGGGGCTCTAATCCTTTGTTCTTCAGCAGGATTCTTGTCTCTCTGGAGGATTTGAGCCTGCGGGCCGTTCCTTCTGTAAGGGGGAGCATTAGTGTTCCTAGGAACAAATTCATTTGGACCTTTACTCTTTGCAGGTTGCTAGCCTTACACTTTTAGCTTGGACATTTCGGAGGTCAAGTTGTCCAGTATTTTGGCCATTTTTTCCAGGTTGGTTTCTGACGAGGAGGAAGAATCTGGAGTCTGCCTTTTTTTATCGATTTTCCCTTTGAGGATCTTAGATCCGACCATATTAGAATCGACTTTGAGTGCAGCATCTTGCATGAGCAGTAAAGAGGCAGATCTTCTTTCTCAGAGATGAAGACAAAAATCAGGATTGAAAGCATTTTCACAAGTAATCCTAGCTGAGGTATCTGTGGGTTTGATCTCCGCAGGTATTTTGCTAAACATTTTATTAAACCTATTAGTGAAAGCAGACACGGACTCACCACTTTATCTCTTCAAATTGTCAAATTATGTGAAGTAATAAAGGTGGTCTCTTCTTTCCCCCCAATGCTTCAAAAACAATTCATTTAGGGATTTGATATCATTTATTGACCCAGCAGGTAATTCTTTGAACCACTTCCTAGCCTGGTCATCTAGACTTTGCACAAACACCCTAGTCCATACATCCTCGTGCTCAATATTTATGTTCTCAACATAGCTATAGAATGCCTCTAAGTGTTCTTTAGCTATGAAATCTCCCTCTCCAGTGAACTTAGGCATGTACTTTTGGTAATCTCCGATAGGCATAGCAGCAAGGGGATTAGGCAAATTTATAGGGGCATACCTAGCAATGAGGATCTTTTCCATTTTGGTCAGAGGAATAGCCATAGTGGATGTGGGTACTAAAAGGGTGGCAGAAGATGTTTTTGGTGTGGACTGTGGCTGAGGGGGTATAGGTAACAATGAAGGTGGGGGTTCTAATTTAGTGGATTCACCAAGATTTGGGGTGAAACAAATTGATGGTTGTTCTGGAAAATAGGCTTTCTTACCAGACTATGCAAGTAATGAGGACAACCTTTCTTCATGCTGGTCTAAAAGGTCCTGGAAAATGTTTTCAATGGAAAGTACATTGGTGTAAAAAAAAGGGTACTTCTCTTCTGGTTCAGTCATTAAGGGTTGCAGGTAAGAGGAACAGCCTTCATCTTTGATGGATTCTAGGATTTCTTTACCTAGGCCAGCTCGGGTAGCAGATTCAAGACTAGGGTCTTGGGATGCAGAAACGGGTGAGGATACTTGAGCCCATGCGTCTTCTGATCTACTTATAGTTTCTTGTGAACCAGTTATTTCAGGGAACGGGGATTCGAAAGGAGTTTCATTTGATGAGACAGAAGAAATACCTCTCGTAGTGCCTGATGTAGTTCCCCTTGTGGGTCTGGAAATCTGTCTCTGTGTAGCCCTTCCTCTCCTTACAATCTGTTCGGGGTCTGAAACAGGTGTCACTAGTGGCATTTGAGGATTTTCTCTGGTACTTCGTCTTTTCGAAGCCACTTCATTCCAATGGAGTCTCTATATAGATGATTACAACCGAAATAATGCCTGGGATTTTTCTATCATCAAAGCTAGAAATATGTCATCTCCCAGGGAAGCTGTTGCTTCAATAATCTTTCCCCGAAAATGGTGCCAATTTGTTATCTCTCTAGGAGTATTCCTAGGTTTCACTTGGATGATCCTGGTAACTTAAACTTATCTTGAAGGATGGGGTAAATGTGAATCAAGTTGGATGACTGAGATCGAAACTTACATGCTCAAAACATACAGGGATACATTCAAATAGACAAGGCTTTAGCCACTGGTGTTCAGGAAGTTGTAAAAGATAGACAGAAGAACTCGTATCGTGCTAGAAAACTCATACATACAACATATATATATAAATGGAAAATCATGATAAGCAAAGGGAAATGAATATCCAGTTCTCAATACGAAGATAGGATTACAGCTATCTAGCATAGACAAATGGAAACTCACGAAATAGACATTTCGCTGCAAGTATAAAAGATATAAGAAGGAAAACTGAACACACATATGGCAAAAGAAGATTATATAAATGATATGTAACTAGAAGTCTGATAATACAAGTTAAGCAAAGTTTCTCCAAAATCGAACCCCTATTCTACATACTTCATGGGCTTTATAGCCTTTACAAACTTTTTTCAAATCCTGAAAAGATGGATCGAATCTTCTAAAAATAACAACTAAGAATAGTTTTATGAAAGATGTGACAGTGTATTATGATCAAAGTAACTGATACATGCTGATATACCTATACTCGACAGTTGAAACGAGCCTCTGGGAGCTGGAGGACGAGTTTGAACCGCTACCTGCAAAAACATGTAGGTGCTTTTTTCTAAAAATAAATAGGAATATTCCTCTGTTTACCTTGCTGGCACCCTCAGTCTCGAACCAAAGGTGATCATGATGCCTTGAACGTTTATCAATCCCCTGAAAAAAAATGCCTTTAAGATGCTCGGACCAACCAAAAAAGGTTTTGATACCCCAAGACAGACCACTGCATTTTTTGCATTTTCGGTAGCTGGCAAAAATGGGCTTGAAGGTGATAAAATACAGAAAATCCCTCATTCGGTGGTTAATGAATTAATTTTAGCGTTTTGCATAAACCACCGAATTTCCCTCAAGTGTTTGAAAATTGCCTCTACTTTTGGTAGCTAGGGGAGTCCTACCTGTATATTGTAAACTGACGAATCTAGGTTTCAACAGCTAATGAACAATTTTTATGTTCGCCTAAGCTGCCGAAAATAGTGTATAGCCCAGCCTGCAAAAGTTTTCCAAAACTGTGCTTTCTGACCTTTGCTACTCCTCTCCCTACTGCCTGGTTTCCTCTTCCTCCTAGGCCAAAGCTAGAGTGTCAGCAAAATTGATTGTAGCGGATGCTAAGGTGTCGACGTCTAACTGCACCTTGGGCTGGGGATTCTGAGTTTTTTCCTTACCCTCCAGAGACTCGACCTTTCTCCTCAGCTTGATATTTTCTCTGATCAACCTAATGTTTCTTCCTCTCATTTTTCCATGTTTCATAGTCAACCCCTGAAAAGAAGCATGCAACTCATTATATCTTTCAGTCAACCTCTCATTTCTCTCCTTGATGACTCTCTGGAGTATCTCAAGTTCATACGCCTGCTTGAGGAGTTGATTAATTTTCTGTGAGGTAGAAATCTTTGCTTTATGAATTAATTCTTCGGCTACCTATTGACCTTGTTCCTCCACAGGTGTAGGGGAAGGTAAGTTTTCACATTCAAATTTCACCTCTTCCACAGGTGTAGGAGAAGGCAAGTTAATATAGGGGGTCTGTTATTCCATCATAGACACAGCTGCTTCCTGGAGCTGTTGTTCCCTCACCACCTCCTTATTTCCTGCTCCAACTTCATGCAAATCATCCTCCTCAAAGTCGGTATAAGGGAGGTTTAAAATGTTTGCATTCCTTTAAGGGATCTCTTTTGAAACATCTCCCTCATCCTCAGTCTTGCTTTTGAATTCTAATTTCCTTTTGGATTTCTTCACTTTGGGGGCTGAGGAAAGGGGGTCGGTTGTAATTGGGGATATAGACCTCCTCTTCCTTTTCCCACTTCTAGGGGTGGAAAGCTTCTTTCCATCTTCCGGTCACAATTCTGTTTCGAACCCACTCCAGAAAAGGAAGAAATCCCAGTTCATGTTTTTCCTTTGCAACAACTCAGAGACTATTAATTTTATCAAACCATGGTGGTACAACCTACCTACAATTTTGGTTGGTTGGGATTTGACTTGATGTGCCATTTTGGTCAGGCTCTTGTGGAGGTAAAAAAGGAGATTTAAGGGGCTCTTTCCAGTGAAGTGATCTAGTAATCTAAAATGGTAAATCAACACCCTGTTATACCTGCCTTCACAGGTTATGTAAACCAGAATCGAGTTCAATAGAAGCTACCATTTATCCTCCAGATATGACATAGGAATGTCTTTCTTCCATACCAGGTTCTTATGCTCAGGTTTCATATAGGATTGAAATTCGAAATCCTTTGTGATGGTGGCCTTAAACCAGTTTTCTCCTATCATTGGAAGTTCTGTCACCTGGGATATAAGGGCCTCATCCACCTAGAATTCCTCCTTTCCTATTACCGCCCTATTGTCGTCAAATGTGATGGCAAATGCTTTGGCCACCTGTTAATGAGAACCCTGTAGTTTTTTGCAAAAATTATAGCAGCCGACATTTTTGAAGAATTGACATACCTCGGGGTGCACCTCCAAGTAGCAGATGTCGTTCAATTCCTTTCTTAGGGACGCTCCTCCTCCTTTCTTCATTTGCAACCTACTCGCTGGTGCCTGCTGCTGAAAATGGGACTGAGGGAGAGACGTGAAATCAAAGAGAAAACGAGTTGAATCATCATGATGAGGGTGAAAGAGGAAAGGTGGTGTGGATTTTCGAGAATTGACTCAGAGGGGGTGAAAAGGTGGTTAATCATGAGGGCATAATGATGGCTACTACATCATGATTATTTTGGAGGAACGAAATTTTAGAACGCTGATATGCGGAGAGGAAACGAGGTCCATCTGGCTAGAGGTATGGCAATGGCATCCAGCCTCACCTTGGAGCAGATCGTGTAATCGCTGAAGTGACCCTTTCGACGGCTAAGCCATAAATAATTTCCTTTAAAATACGACCAAACCCCTGATTTGACGTGTCCACCGATTGACGCTGACTTAGTATCGGTAGCCGATATTCTGCCTTTAACCCTGTATGCTGCCGGAAAATAATCTCCACCAATGCTTTTTGCTTTCGGTGGCTGTAGACAAACCATCCTTTGGATGGTAAGCTGCGAAAAAAGTATCTTCCTTTTCGGTGGCTAATGAACACCATCATGTTCACCCAAGCCACCGAAAACGGCCCCATGGATCACGAAAATGACTTTGCTTTCGGTAGCTATAGAAGGTTTCATTCTTGAACTGTGAACTGCGGAAAATATCTACCCTTTGGTGGCTAATGAACACCATCGTATTCGCCCAAGCCACCGAAAACTATCCCATGACTCACGCTGAAGCTTACCCCTTTCGGTAGTTGGAGCATTTCATCTTTCGCGTAGCAAGCTGCCAAAAGTGGGGTTTTCGGTAGCTAATGAGCCATCGATAGGCTCGCCTAAGCTACCGAAACCTGAAAATTCTATTTGGAGAAGAGCAACTTCAACAATTATTTCAAGCTTCATTACATAATCCAATCCTATGCTACGCAACTTCAAATACAATAAAATGAAAATACCAAACTTCTATCTCCTAAACAAGCGCCTAGCCTAACTTATTTGGGGAGATAACACCTGGTACTTTCCTAATTGGTCCAACATACATGATTAATTATATTTAGCGCCTATATTTCGTTATATATAAAATACATAATTATCATGCATGAAACAAATCAATGAAATATTTAGTGATCAGACTTTCAAGTAAAAAATTACATATTAATTAAATACCTGGAACAATAATTACCAACATTGTGTGCTCTCTCTTGATCGAAATCCAAGGAGGAAGGTTATTGTTTATAAAAAAAACATGCCACACTGAGTAGGTAGAACAAAGCTCTCCAAATGGATTGACACCATCAACTGCCAAAGAAAGTTTAACATTACAAGGATCTTCTTTAAAAATTGGCCACTTTTCTTCGATGTACCTCAATGCAGAACCATCTACAGGAATTCGTAGAACATCATCGTGAATTTTGTTCTTTGCATGGAAATCCATAAACAGTGCTATACTTTGACAGCTGAACAACCACTAGAAATGTGGAATAATTGGAATATATCGAAGAACTTTTTGAGGCACCTTTTTTATCACTTTATCGGTTCAATACCTACTTGTTTGACATTGTGGGCATTCATTTTCTAATGAATATTGTCCATAGTATATGATATGATCATTAGGACATGCATCAATAGCTTGATACTCCATTCCAAATGCTTTCATAATGACATATATCTCTTGATATGTGAGTGGTAAAATATTTGAAGTTGGTAATAGAAACTCACCTAACAATCTACAAAATTCAAAAGAATAAATCAATGAAAACAATATTAATCATCAATATCGCATACAAACTTTACAAATTAGATAAAAATAACAACAATATAGGAAACAATTCAACCCTTTCTATAGATATTGAGAACATGCATACAAAAATAATTAACAAATTACATACCTTAGTATCTGTGTCAGACAAGTGTTTGATAAACCATTCAAAACCTTCAAGTTCACTAACAACAATATAACAAATAGAAGATTTGTTTTTGAGCCTTCATAAAGAGATTGACGTGACTTCTCAAGTAGAGGATCAACATCATGACTTTCATCATGGTTGTCCTCATCCATTGGAGAAAATGTGTCTTGGATCAATCTATGTATCTCATCTTCTTGAGCTGTATCACTAATGTTATCTACATCCATATCATCAGAAATAATGACTTGATCATCTTCAATATTCGGATGTAGAAGTTCGTCAGGCTGTGAATGAGTATTTCTACTAGTACTTGGCATATAACTCTCCGGAGGGTGACATTTTGGGGGCATTGTCTATAAATTTACAAACAATGTAGAAAAAATAGTATGTATAGAACATATAGTAAAAAAAAAGACATTTTACTAAAATTCATGACATGATGAATATTACAGTGAATATATTAAAAATTTAATAGCGATCTCTTACCAAGGGATGATATTCATAACCACCTTCGGCGTGCCCCTTCTCCCTACAATGTCTTTCAGCTATTGTTATTAAAAGTCTTCTATTTTGCAAACCCCTGCAATCATAGAAAGGAAAATAACATTTTCCATCTCCTCTTGCCTCTAATGCAGCTCTAAACTAAGCAAGATTCCTTTCATTTTCATTCATAGTGACAAATCCTTGTAGTGGTACAAGTAATTGTCTTACCTACACCATACCAAACAATAACTTGTAAATTACATCATATATTATAAGTATATTTCTGAAAGAAACTAATCCGGAATTAAAATGGATCTATGATGAATTAAAAATAATTGTAATTTTGTTTTGAAATTGGTATATAGTAATTTCTCTATTAATTTTAGCATTATTAATTTTAGCATTGCAATTTCATTGATTTAAATATTATATTAATTCTTGTTAAATCACATCCTTATAAATATATGAAAAAAAACGAAGGTAAACATGTGTTGAAAAACCTTAAAGTTGAAAATTCCATATTCATTGCATATATGGTCACACTAAATAACTAATCCTATGGTGATTGGGTCTCCTTTATTGAACATGGTTTCTTTAAATAATAGAATGCTTTTGTTAAGACATAGTGTGTGAGTATTGGATTATAACTAGTGGTGTGAATTTAAAGCACAACAGATATAATGAACAAGTAAATCAATCACAATAGATGAAACTCAGAAAAATATGGTGTAAATTGTGCAAAAGTCTTGCAACAGTGCTCTATTGAACTTAGAATGGTAGAATACAATACAATATAGTAACAATGACTGAGCAATTCGAATTATCCAAGGAGGTCATTCGAATATACTACATGGTGTAGCTTGGCTCCAACTAGGAGTCCTCATCATCAGATCAGTGGAGTCATCAATGCACAAGTAATAATTAACCAAGTGTCAAACTGAGTCTAACTGAGTGTGGTAGGTGTAACTGGCACATGTAGGAACTAACTGAATGAAGGAGGCTTAGTGGAGGGCACATGAGGAGCTCGCTGGAGTCAGAATAGGTATTCTAGTCTCACTGGAGGTCCAACGGAGTGATACAAGCAGTTAGGAGTCAATCTAGCCTTAAATCAAGGAAAGACAACTAGCTAACTGAAGTGAACTGAGTGGTAGGTGAGAGAGGGCGCCTGGGATGCATTTAATTGCATGCAGGGTGCACTAAGCACTAGGAGGGCTAAAACTTTTCAGAAAGAAGCTTCCAGGTGCTGGAAGACTGGGGACTAGGTGCTGGAGGCATCAAACTAGTGATTGGGATGCATACGGATGCATGCATGCATGCAAAATTTATGCAATGTACATAACTGAATGATGAGATATCCTAACACCCCCCCTCAAGCTATACTATGATGTAAAAAAAATGATAGGGCCCTGCTAACTGAGACCAAAGGTCACCCCAATACAATAATAATCCAAATAAAGAACAATCCATGAACCGAGGAAATGGAGAAAACCTCATGGGAAAACCCCCCCCACAAAATGGACTGTAAGACACCAAAAGATTTAACTGCCCCAAACTCAAGTAGATATGTCTGGAGGTATCTTACTCTTGGGAGTAAATGGATCATGCTCCAAAAACATGTTCTTGAATTCTCCATCAGTGGATGCAAGCGAATGTGGAGACTTTATGAACTTGCTCTTCATACCGAAAATGGTGAGAACAAATCTGAAAATATGAGGATGATCATGGAACCTGTGATTCGAACCAAGTGAGGTAGGAATAGCTCCAATTGGATCAAATAGATCTTGAAACTTGAACTTCTTATCACTGGAAGTTAAATCAGCTCCAATATTTGACAAATGGTTTCTTCAGATCTCCTTTGAACCAACAGGGGTGAGATCACAACCAAAATCAGCAAAAATTGCATGAGAATTGAACTCAAGAGAATGGTAGTGCTCTTTATCTTCAGTAAAACTCTGAGAAACTATGCAAATGATAGAACATAAGTATGTAGGAAGCATGCAATCAAGGAGGGTGAATGCTTCACCTCCAAAATCATATTTTACCTCCAAAACATCAAGTAGATCATTATTTTGCATACCGGCAAACTCATGTGAAAGAGAGGATTCAAGAACCTCTTCGGATTCTAGAGTATGAGCTGGTTTTTCTTGCTCAAAATTTGAAATAGAAGACAATGAGAGAATGAGTGTTGAATCTATAGATTCTTCTCCATCTTGAACAATGGTTGAGGCTGAGACATAATTGAAGAGAACACATAACGAGGTCTCACAAGGCTTGTTCTCCAAAAGGCTAGCATGATCCTCTTCTTCCTGCTTTCCAAATTCTCTATTGAGTTGGGCCCATAGATCTCTTGGATTTTCAGCAGTAGTGTTGAGGTAGCGCATACAAGGAGACATATCAAGACATATTGTCCCAAAATCTCTATCACAGTCATTAAGCCAATCATTCTCCTCTTCATCGGAAACAAAATCTCTTGTAATACCAATGCACATATCAAAGAGACATTGTCTCTTCAATCCTACAATCTTCTTTGGTTTCCATTCATCATAGTTGAATGGAGTAAGAAGATTTTTTGAAGAATAATATTCCATCTCTACAATAGCGAATGCAAATGGAGGAAGTAAGAAACCTACAAATCACAAGCAAACAAGAACCATTATGGAGCAATAGCTGCAACTGCAGAAAACTGCTGCAAAGTGAGGAAACATTGCTCAATATTCATGAATAATCCCTACAGAAAAGAAGTCTTGTCCTTGCCATGGCTCTGATACCATGTGAAATTAAAGCACAATAGATCTAATGAACAAGTAAATCAATCACAATAGATGAAACTCATAAAAATATGGTGTAAACTGTTCAAAAGGCTTGCAGCAGTGCTCTATTGAACTTAGAATGGTAGAATGCAATACAATACAGTAACAATGACTGATCAATTCAAATTATCCAAGGAGGTCATTCAAATATACTGCATGGTGTAGCTTGGCTCCAACTAGGAGTCCTCATCATCAGATCAGTGGAGTCATCAATGCATAAGTAACAGTCAACCAAGTGTCATACTGAGTCTAACTAAGTGTGGCAGGTGTAACTGGCACATGTAGGCACTAACTGAATGAAGGAGGCTCAATGGAGGGCACATGAGGAGCTAATTGAAGTCATAATAGGTAGTCTAGTCTCACTGGAGGTCCAACGGAGTGATACTAGTAGTTAGGAGTCAATCTATCCTTAAATCAAGGAAAGACAACTAGCTAACTGAAGTGAACTTAGTGGTAGGTGAGAGAGGGCGCCTGGGATGCATGCAATTGCATGCAGGGTGCATTAAGCACTAGGAGGGCTAAAACTAATCAGAAAGAAGCTTCCGGGTGCTGGCAGACTGGGGCCTAGGTGTTGCAGGCATCAAACTGGTGACTGGGATGCATGCGGATGCATGAAGATTACATAACTGAATGATGAGATATCCTAACAAGTGGTTGATATATGATTCACATTGATATATTGTATTAATTTCATAATAATGCAGGATATGTATATTAATTGATATATAAATTCATAATGTTTTTTTAGAAGAAAATACAAATTCTTAAATTATAATTTAAAAAAATATTAATATTAAAATTAATTATATAATAAAATATATTATGAAAATCAATTTAAATTTTCTATACAATTTTACAATCTTCATGAACATTGCAACAACAAAATATTACATTAAGACATGTCTATATACATATAAATTATTATAAAGAATAAGATAATATAGATTAAGTTTTTTAATATTAATATAAACATTGAATATTTTTAAGAAAAAATGTGTAGTCACATCCTTGTTCAAATAACATTCATTTTTCATAAATAAAATAATTCTTTTTTATAATTCTTTACGTTGTATTTAGGATCTATCACTCAATTGTGGACCACCTTGTTATAATTAGGGTCATTGCAGAGGAACAAAAATAACTAGTGAGCTTATTTAAGAAGCATCACAAATTTTTCATAAAAAAAAAACATCACAAACTTAAAAATCACAAGCAAGAAAAGTACCACTTAATTTAATTTTAAAAAAATAACTTTAGTACTAGAATGAATATTATTTACCATGAAAATCAACTTGTTAACCTAAAATATTTAACTAGAATCTAGATTTGACAAGGTGATGCAATTCCTAAGCTAGAAGTATGTTGGACTTAAAATAGCATTTCCATGAATTTCCTTGCCACAACCATTTTATAATTACCTTTTGTGGGTAGAAAGGCAAAAAAACAAGTTAACATGAGCTATAAGACAAAAAATCAAGTTCTTGAAAAAAATATTAGAAAAGAAAAAAAGCAGGTTAACATGACCTAATCCTCATTACTAAACAATATTAAATTCCAACCCTTATAAAAATATAGACAAAAAATCACACATTACTAACCTTTCAAGTTCAAAATAAGACCTATGTAGAATATCCAAGCTCAAACAATCACCCCAGAAATCCAAAATCTAAGCTCAATGTGTCACAAGAATAGAAAATGTGTAAATAATGGTGAGAGTATGTAGTATATATAGCTCGAGATTCGTCTATATTGCAACAAAAACTGAAACCTAGATATTTTGTCCCTATATTGACGAAAGTTCTTGGAACTTTAAAAATCGTGGATATTGCCACGGTTTTTCCGCCCTGAAAAAAAAAATTTAAAATTCGATTTTTTTAACCCACGAATGTTGAAAACGTGGAAATATTTCGTGGAACAATCCACACATATGTAATAGTGGTTGTTGGAATCCCTAGTGCATCCTACAACCATTGTGATCATATTGTTGAGTCAAGGAAGGCTTGGAGTAGGAAGCTTAGAGGAGGCCTACATCAATATTCAAGGTATGATTTGATGTATTTATTTTTATTGGTGAGTTTATAAACATATGTGTTTCTCCACCAAAACATCATGGTGTTTTATGAATGTATATTATTTAGATCTATATGTTTGATGTGATGTTTATGGTGGATCTGATCTCCTTTAATTAGAGAAAATTACATCTATATAAGATCTTATTTAGATATATATGTTTATGTCATTTACATGCATTTTTATATATGTTAGAATGGTTTGAAGCAAAATATTGGTTGTCTCTTTGTGTGTAGGATACTAACAAGTGGAGTTAGAGCAAAGTCTATCAGATCTACAACAACTGGGAGTTATCTTCACTAATGGGCCTCATATAAAATCAGGTGTGTTCTCCCTTTTTCCCTCTCTTCACATGTCCTATGGGTGAATGAATAATTATATATAAGTGGTGAAATCATAGTGGTATAACCCCATTATTTGTCTTGGATCAAGGAAAGTATCCAAGGGAATTCTCACCTATCCATAGGAGGGAAATATCCATAAAATAATTGGAGACTCTACTGGGGACATTTATTTTCCATACTTTCCCTAGGATTTGATTCTTTGAATTATTGGTTTCTTGACCATATTGATTCATCCATTGATCATTAAAATCTTCTTGCATAATTTATGGACCTTACCAAACCCAAAAACCACTCAAATTTGAGCGAAGTTTCAAACTTTGAACCATTTTGAGTGCCATCGCCCCCCTCTTATGGGAACAAGAGCAATGCCATCACTCCCTTCATCACTATAGAGTGAAATGGTAAGGATTCCATCGCTCCCTATTAGTTCAGACAGAGTGATGTTGTGCTGAAGATGATTGTTTTATGGGTTTTGAATGAAATTTTCTCATATCTACTTTGGATTTTTTCTCAAAATTGTGTCCTATTGTCCATAACTTGTGTGTAATGCTAGGATAATGTTTTTGTTTGTTTGTTTGAGTGTTCAATTTATTTCATTGATCATTTCTTAAATTAGGATTGAAAGATATTGAATTAATGATTTGATCTTTAATTTAGTCCCTTTATTTTGGTGGCGACCCTATAATATTGTTATAACCTCTTTTTCTCTCTATTTATCTATGTTTGTATCATTTGAAAAAAGAGAAGCTTTGTTTTGAATTGTCATATTGGTATACCAAACATTTGTATAGTGGAAATAAGTGCATGCGGTTACTAGGTTGATTAGTGATCCATGTTTTGACTTGATGGCTTGAATGGAATTGATAGACACTATAAATTGCATGCATTTTCATATTGTTTGCTTGTTTTGCATTTGAAAAAATGAAATAATTCCACATTGGCATATTCGAAGTTGCTTTCTTGGAGTGTATGTATTTGGTTTTATTAAGCATTGTGTGAAGATTGCAAGTGATGCAACTTTCGGTTGGGAATTTTTTATTCTTTGTGCATACATTGGAATCTTTATTGGCTACATTATTGTGACTAGAAAAGGAAAATATCTCCCTTCCCTCTCATATATAGGTTTTCATTTAAATAAAAAGTGTGCATTCTCATTTTTTTAGCCTTTCCATCTGAAGAGTCAATAATATCAAACATCATGAAGTTTCACTCCATGTACCTTGCTTGAGTAATCAACATCCCTAACAAGAAGCACCTAATCTAAATTGATTAGAAATTTTCTTTTTTCTATCAAACCAACATTATGTTAAGGCATAGGGCCTTGGATTAGGATTGGAGAAGACACTCTTCAATGCCACAATATATAACTAGAGTCATTAAAGAGTGACAATTCATTAGTAGAGAAAGGATCGTGTTGGGAAAGATCTTATAACACATGAGTCAAGAAGGAGGTCAAGCTAGGTGCATTTGAGAGATGTCCCCTCTTGGTTTACTTAGTGGTTTCTTGCATGTATTGGGGTTCTATCCAGTCGAAAATTCCTCTCGGTGACACCTTCTAGCAAGGACTCGGGTTTGATACTTGTGTCTTACATTCCCTACCCACACGTTTGAACTTGACTAATGTCTATTTCACCCCATCGTCATTTCATGAAGTGGTAAAAGTAGTTTCCATTCCTAGGTTCCTACATGGGTAACTACAAGTGGAAAGTGGTTGTGGTACTTGATACATACGCATAATCATATTCTTCCTCTACCTTGAAGGGTACCCCATCGGTAATTGAACCTTGGATTTGGGGGGGTAAGAGAGGATACTGTAACTGTCTCTCGCCTCTTCGTTGGTGGATTGAGAGCAGACTTATAGAAGATTCATTTTATCCAATTGGTTTTCTCATTGATAACCTATATTTGGGCTAGGGGTTCATTTTTGGTTTCATGTTGTAGTTGGAATTAGGTTGTTACTTTTATTTTATTTTACAATTTAATCTTTCACCGTGGACAATCTACCGATTCACCAATCTTGACATATTTAAGGCCTTTCTCCTGTTGAGGAGGAACCACCATCCACCAAATTACGAATCAATTCTAAAATGGAGAAACACGAAACTATTATTTTCGAAAGTGATTTGTTACCCACAGACCATGTTCAGGTTGGATTTCTTATTGATAAACCTCTCCAACACTTTGACCCTCCGTTAACCAATCCTTTTGACCTTGTACTTGTGCAAGTAAAACCTTTAGTTGGTGTTCCTTTTTCACTCTTTAGTCACATGATGTATGGTACTAGAATGTAATCATCAATGGTTTAGAGAACTACCACCAAACTCTATAGATGGTATAGATTCTTTAGAAGAAGTTTTCATGAGACAATGGGGAGATACTAAATATTACCTGTATTATATCACAGAGTTTGGAGCATTGAAAAGAAAGAAAGATGAGGCTGTGGGAGAATTTTCTAAACGTTTCAATAAAATGTACAGTAGGATACCAGCTGAAATAAATCCTTCTGAAACATCAGCAAAATTAACCTATGAAAATGCTTTTGTTCATGAATTATCTTTATGGTTAAGAGAAATAAAATCTCTATCTCTCTTGAATATGCAGGGTGCGTCCTTAGAGGTTGAGTCTAAGATACTGGCTTCAAATAAACTTAAAGAAGAGGTAGAGTGTCAAATGCCTGATAAAAAGGGGAGAAAGGAAATGTTTCCATCTACTTCTACAGGAAAGGCCTCATATAGTAAAACAGATGAAATGAATAAAATCATCAAAAGTTTATCTACAAAGATTAATAGGATGGAAATAGAAAATAGAAGTCAAAATAGGCCTTCTCAGGAAAATGATAATGGAAACCCAAATCAGTTTAGATGCCCTTTTCCCCCTATATTTATACCCAGAGAAAGAAGGAATAATGATATTCAAAGGGAGAGAAGAGAGAATGAGGATCAGAGGGTACAACCACCTTTCCAAAACAATTTGATAAGGGATGATCACTAGGTTTTTTGGACCCAAAATCCGACGGTATATACGTCGAATTTTCTACATCTTATTGTCGACCATCTAACAATCTCCATATTTTTTAAATGTCAGTCTAAGTCCCGTCGGATATCCGACACATACCACCGACGGCTAGGAAGTCAGTTATCCGACGGTCAACACTTAATTTAAAGTCGGATATCTTAGATGTGGACGTCGGATAACTGATGACATCATAATGAAAAAATTCCTTCCATCCAACATTCTTAGCCATTGGTGGTATGGCAGAAACATCGGGTAATTTATCTCATTGAAGTCAGATAATCAACGACATCACAATGCAAAAATGCCTGCCATCCGATGTTCTTAGCCATTGGTGGTATGGAAGGAATGTCGGGTACTTTAGCCCATTGAAGTCGGATAACCGACGACATCACAGTGCAAAAATGCATACCATCCGATGTTCTTAGTTGTTGGTGGTATGGCAGGAATGTCGGATACCATAGCCCGTTGAAGTCGGATATCTGACGACAGCAAAATGTAAAAATGGAAGCCATCTGACGTTCTTAGCCGTCGATGGTATGGAAGAAATGTCAGATACCCTAGCCTGTTGAATTCGGATAACCAACGACAACATAATGTAAAAATGGAAGCCATTCAACGTTCTTAGCTGTCGGTGGTATGGCAGAAATGTCAGATACCTTATCCCATTGAAGTCTTATAACCGACGACAACAGAATGTAAAAATGGAAGCCATTTGACATTCTTAGCTGACGGTGGTATGGCAAGAACATCGGATGGATTAGGAATGGAAGTCGGATATCTGACATCATTATGGAATTTAAAAAAAAAACAATATTATGTTGTGATCAAATTTGTAGGGTGGGTCTTATTAATTAGAGATTGTCTGGACAATTAATTAGAGATTGTTGTTTGGACGAAGCTCTCATAAACATTTGGGAAGGAAGTAGACATTGTGGGTGATTCAAAGTTGACTCTTCATCCTCGTCATTTGAAATATATACGAGTCTGGCTGTGGTTACCTCTAATTCAGTCACTTCATCCTATGTGAAGGTGATTCCATTGAGGAAGCTCATATGATAGGGGGAGTAGTTGAAGCAAATGAAATAAAAGCAACTTGATGATTGGAGGATTTTCTTTTATGAATTTACTAGATATAATTGACAAGTATGAGTTCAAGAAATATGGCACAAATTATATTCATCAATTGGTATTGAGTGATTGGTAGCATCCATGGTAGTAAGCTATGCCTTATGGAAAAAATAGTAGCATTCCTCTCAACTCTAATGTGAAAAGTGTGGATCAGTAAGCATATACATGGAAGCTTTAAAATTGTTCAAAGAATGAAGAATGCTAAAGGAGATAGTGGACAAACTAGGTATTGCTAGAAGTTATTGATGCAAGGAAGACATGGTCAAATTGAATATTACACATCTCTAAGTGCTCAGCATGCTATAACGGAATTGGAGAAGGTCAAATGAGTTTTCGGTAAGGATAAAGTGGAAAAGCTCGAGCTTGTTACTCTTGGCAAAAGGAAGCTTCAGTGAAACAATGTATTGGAGATTGTTGAAGACAATATCCTTTCAGCTTAATTTGACAAGAAGTATGACTGAGAAATGATATGATTGATAGGGGGAGTATGGAATGATGATGCGTGCTTACCTTTTATGAATTTACTAGACAAAACCTTGTTGAAGTTTGAAGTAGCATAAGGGAGAGCATTTTAGCATGAAAAAACCAACAGTAAAATTTTGATGAAGATGGCAAGGTACAAGGATAACCTACACGACACAATATCAAGCTCAGTCAACAGGAAGAGTATTTGAAGCAAATGAAATTTTACTTCATTTTCTTCAACTAATCCCCCTATCATATGAACTTCTCTCGCCATAGCCATTTCTTACATTGATTTCAAGAGGCGGCTGTGAAGACAAACTATCATAAAGCATCATTTCATATATCTCTGGTTTTCTCAAAAATCTAGAATGAACATAAAGAGGATTTCCACGGTAATATATTCCATCCAAATCTATCTAGTGCACTTTTAGGTTAGCAATATTGTCGTCTCCGAACTATGGAAGTTGTTTGGCCATTTTCACCCTGTAAATTGAAGGATTCCTGCAAACACAAATGACTATGTTACGCAAACTTCTTTCAGGGCGTTGTTACATTTTCTTCTAAGATCTTTCATCGCTTTGTTACAAGAATATTACTGACCTAAAAGTACACTTGATAGGTTTTGATGGAATAGATTACCGTGGAAATCCTATTTATGTTCATTCTCAAGTGACTCGATATTAGCAATCCCCATTATCACAAGGGGATACATAAAGTTGACAAAGGAAAATAAAGAAAACATATAAAGGGATACATAAAGTTGACAAAGGAAAATAAAGAAAACCTATAATTTGCATTGAAAAAATAACAGGGTACGAACTGAACTGAGGAGATTCGAACCTGCGACCTATGTAGATAGTCCCAATGTTACCACCTTCAATCCTGATCTTATCAATCAATTCCCATTGCCATTTCCTCTCATACGACGTCCCACAACCATTTCTCTCGACACCCAGTACTCTTCATTCATTCTGCATGCATTTCACTATGCATCTGTCTCAAATGCTCACTGCGTTTTCCCTCAATTAGTTTCTCAATTCAATATGACCCACGGCTGCCGTCCAAGGAGTGTTTCCAACGGTCTTGAGTTTTAGCCTGGCAATGGTGACGATTCATGGTATTATGTTTCCCTTCAACTGTAATATGGAAAACTCATAGTTCACTGCGAAGGTTTGTCTGACAAATGTGACCGTTTGGGTTCTGTTACCCCAGATCAATTCCTCAAAGTGTCCTTCAATGGTACTGGGGTTATGGAACCCAAACCATCACATTTGTCAAACAAACCTTCGTAGTGAACTTTGAGTTTGTCATATTGCAGCCAAAGGGAAACATAATACGATGAATCATCACCGTTTCCAGGCTGAAACTCAAGACTGCTAAAAACACTACTCAGATGGAGGGCATGGGTCATGTTGAATTGAGAAACTAATCGAGGGAAAACACAGCGAGAATTTGAGACAGTTACATAGTGGAATGCATGCATAATGAATCAAGCTTGAAGGTGGTAGCCTGTCGTCTCCCACTGTGAAATGCATGCAGAATGAATCAAGTTGCTTGAAGGTGGTCTCCCATTGTCAACTACACTTCAAGCTTGAAGGTGGTAGCATTGGGACTAGACATAGCTCGCAGGTTCGGATCTCCTTAGTTCAGTTTGTACCTGTTATTTTTTTGATGCAAATTATATGTTTTCTTTAATTTCCTGTTTTCTTTAATTCCCTAGCGTAAGAGGAGCCATTATGGGCAAGTTGTAGCCCTAAAAAATTATGAACATTGACAACAAGCAGCCTATTTCTAATTGTTGTTGGTGTATTCTAGATTAGTTGCAAATATCATGCTTTAGAAGCCATGTTTCAATGGTAAATATACCATTTTGGAAGGGTTTAATGTGAGGTTAAGGATATTGATTCCAAGTAAATTAAAGAGAAGGTTAAGGATATTGATTCCAAGTAAATTAAATAGAAGGTTAAGGATATTGATTCTAGTGCATCATTTACTCAGCCTTTGAAGTTGTAAAAACTCAAAATTGGTTATGAGGAGCAACCAAACATCTCAACAAGCTCCAAGAAATTGTCAAAATTTAGATGACACGCGAGTGGGTTGTAGATAGCCAGCATTGTATCCATTCATTGAGCTCCTCTCTGTTTCGATAATAATTTAATATTCTCTACTGAATAAGGCCAACCACGTGAAGGTGGAAGCTCGTATGGCCCCTCCCCCACCTCACATCACTCTCAATTCCCCATACCCAATGCATGTACCTGAAAAAAAAATTACGTGCCAATTCATGCATACTTCATCATGAACTTTCATCTACCATTCATTCAATAAAGGCTAACATTCATTAAGCCATTGTTTCATTCAGTCAACACATTCATTCAATAAAAGATAACATTCAATAAACCATTCATTCATTCAGTCAACACATTCATTCAATAAAAGATGACATTTAATAAAGGTAACAATTTACTACACTGAAACATTAAACGGTTAAACCATTCATTCATTCATTAGGCCAAAAATCATGGACGATATATTATTATAAAAAATGATTAGACGACATTTTTCCAGTCACTTATTTTTAGTTTTTCTTCTCTTTTGTTTTACCAAAAAATCTATAATAGGACCATCTTGATCTGGACTTTCTCCTCCAGTTCTTGGTTCTTCATCAGGCACTTGTCGTGATGTTTGCATCCTAGAGTGTTGATCCAGATGTGGATTTTGCGGCAAGGGGTTCGGATTTGCTGCAACAATGTGAAAATGTTACATCGTTATATTTTGCTATTGTAATGACAAGTATTTCATTTAAAAAAAACATTACAAAGGTGTTTTTTAACCTGTTGTGGCCACAAACTTAAGAATTGCATGGATGATAATTCTCAGACATCCTAACAAACTTTCTTCATTGAATTGCTTTGATGCAAAGCATTTGTAGTGTTGGATTTTTTAGTAGTACTTCAAGTTTTTTCTTTGTAACATCTTTAGAGGAAAAATCATTCCACTGAATGAATTATAAAATACTTTAACATTACACTGTTCCTCAATTTCAACATTCGATTATTAATTCCTATGTTGCACCAAGTTTCCTATATCTATGGATATGCACCCAATACATTGTAGTTTCATAGACCTATTAACTTTCCCATGATTCGGTCCTAGATCTAAAAATTGTAGGTTCATAAGCCTATAATATTACTTATAATAAGGACATGGCGATTCATGAAAGTATGTTATAGTATTTCATTTCATTTTATAGTCTTCAAAACACATACTTAAAGTTTTCCCTAACCCCTATAATTAAAATTTAACCTCTATGTTGAGTTTGTTTTGCAAAATCTTTATTGGAGACATTCCTGTAGCGCAGTTACTAAACTGTATACACTAAGGCGCTACTGGAATCCGAAATCATGGAAGTTCATGGTGAGTTCATAGAAGCTATTGGCACATCTGTTTTATTGATGGATAAAGACCACTAAGGATATGTTTGTTGCATGATAACCCTTTCCAAATTCATGATGAGAGCTAAAGATAGGGGAAGGCCACGAATTTTAAACTTGGAAGGCCACAAATTTGAAACTTGGAAGCCATGTATTGTTAAGAGTTGTTAAGATTTCAAATTTTGTTTAGTTCCAAGAAACCAGTCGGTGATTAATTATAGGAAGTATGGGTAAGAGTGGCAAGATAGTTTGGTTTGAACCAAAAGACACAAGTTGGGTCACGAGTTTCCCTGAGTGTGCAGAATTATTCAAAATAACTGGGTGGTTTAAATTCTTTGAAAGAATTTCAGGATTCAATGTTGATGTTACCCACACTTTTGCTCAGAATCTTACCAATGGCACTGTAAATTTTAATACTCTGAAGTTTGAACTAACAGAAGCCCTAATATCTGAAGATATCGGTGTGCCCTTGGAGGGAGAGTCATGGTTTAAGAATATCCCCTTTGATTTCGACCCTAGCATGTTTCTGATACCAGGATGTGGATCCCTTGACTAGAGCAAAGGGGTGCATTTAAAGAATTTCAAACTGGAGTGGAAAGAGGTTATTGGAATTGTGCAGAGTTATATTACATGTGAAGGCAAGTTTGCATCGGTATTCAAATACCATATTAGTTTTTTGTTGCACTTAAATCAATAGTCTAAGATGAATTTACTATTCTTCTTACTCAAAAGCCTTCAGAAGATGTCGAACAGGGTCAAAAGTCACGCTGACCATACAAACCAGTCATTATTCCATCATGGCTTGATTAAATTGATTGTTGTGACAGTTTTGCAGAAGGATAATCGAAGTTGGGATCATTTTTTATTTTATTCAGGGTTTGTAATCGAGCAAGATGAGCATGAAAAGAAACATATGCCCAATAAACAGTCTAGTTTTGTGAATAAATTCAAAAGGGATGCAGTCGAAGAGATAATACAAGATGATTTGCAGAATGATAATGTATAGGGAGAGTTTATAAACCATGATGTTGCAGAGCAAAAGAACATGACTGGAGAGAAGCATGAAGATACTCTTGGGGATAATAGAGTGAAAGACCCTGCTATTATGAACAAAGAAAATGTTGCTAGTTCAAAGGAGGAAATGCATAGTTGCGTTTTCGAAGAAGGGAGCTCAGCCCTAATTTCTTCTAGTATAAATACCAAGGAGAAGATATCATATATCCCATATTTTGGTGTTGATGTAAAATCTCTCACAGAGCTTGAAAAGCCTAAATGAAAACCTAATACTAGAGCCACAAATAAACTTAGACTAAGTATGAGGAGAATTTTGAACCCTCAGCTAGAGAAGGAGAAGATCACCATAATTCTGGATTCTTCGGGTGAAGAATATACAGAAAGAAAAGAAGAATTGAAGATTCAGCAAGTTGAGACAAGCATAGAAGAGGATCATGCAATGATACTAGAACCAGTTCAAGAATGTCATGAAGTTACATAAGAGGTAATTATTCCTAACATGGAACAAGAAATAAGTTTGAAGGTTTCATTTTCAGAAGTAGCAATGAGGAATACGCAGGAAGAATAATTGATTTTCAAGAAGTTGGATATCCCATTACGTTCAGATCAAGATTCAGCATTGCATAGAGATATTCAAATGGACTCAGAGATTGATAATTTGAAGAAATCCTTATAGCAACAAAGAACACATGTTACATTTCTAACTAAATCAAATGAGATACTTATGAAAACAAACAAAAGGTTAAGGGAATATCTAGAAGTTTTTCAATGCTCATTATCAAGAGCTTATTGTAGTATCAAAGGAAGCCTTAAGAAGAAAAGGAGAAACAGAGGTTTAGGCTGAGAAATTAACCAAGCAAAGCTAGGATTTGAGCAAACAAAATAAGATGTTGTCAAACAAGGTACAAAGCATGGAGGCAGAGTAGGATCAACATGATAAAAGATCTCATGCATTAGAAGCAATAAAAATGTTAGCAGAAGCTTCTAAGCGATTATAAATGTCACCTAGTGCACAGCTGTCCAAGTATTTTCACATTTCATTTTGTTTATAGTAGTTTGAAGTTACCTTTTGGTTAATTACTCTAGTTATTCGAAAACTATTTTGTATAACTATTAGATGTAAATGTCGAAGACACATTTCATTTTGTTGATAGTAGTTTGAAGTTACCTTTTGGTTAATTACTCTAGTTATTCGAAAACTGTTTTGTATAACTATTAGATGTAATTGCTGAAGACATTCGAGACCTAACCTAAAGAAGTAGTTATCAAACTACCACATTTTTGTAATTATAAAACAAAGGAAAAAGATACTAGAAGGGTTGGTATTTTGTTCGAGAAGGGCTATAGGATGGAGGCACTCGTGTATACTCAGACTGATGCAATATACTCTTATGTAAGTTCTTTTTGGAGACTGGAACATTGTTTTGAATACATCTATATAAGCCACTTATTGAGTCTGTTTGTTGGTTATGTTTATGGTCTGCCTGACCACCCTATTTGTGATTTCATTTCTTGATTAAGTTATTATTCATGTAAATGATTACTAATTTGTGGACAACCCAGTTTCTTGTTTTATGATGCTTATGGTTTATCTATATGCTTTATATCTTTATGTTTCAATTCTTTCATATTTCTTTATGATTCAGTGTTTGCATTTGTTTGATTATTAAATTATTCCCTTCCCATGAATAAATCCTTCAAACTAAAATCACACAAAAAACCAATTCATTTTCCTTCATTTTTTATTGAGATTGTCCTAGCTTGTACCTTCATAGTCTAGGTACAATTTCTAGCACAAATAGGAGGTGCATTTCCTTAGTACTTATAAGCTTCTCTCTATTTTGAGAATAATTTAATATTCTCTACTAAACAGGGCCAACCACATAAAGGTGGAAGCTCTTATGCCCCCCCCCTCACATCACTCTCAATTCTCCATAACCCGACAAAAATATCTATGTACAAAAAAAAAAAATGTGTTTTCTGTCATACTATATAACAAGCAATGTTTCTAATTATAACTTATAGGAAAATGGAAAAAAACACTAAGAAACAGTTAATTTATTATAGGTACCGTAAAAAAATTCAATATTTCTATCGCAATATTAAATATTCAAAATATATGGAGTAGATATTATTACAGTTCAATGGACTTCATCATCTTCTCCATCCGAGTCATCATCTGTATCATCCGATGATCTAGATTCAACATTGTAAGGATTGGCCATATCATCATCATTATCGATGTCAGTTACGATCATCATGTCATCGTCGATATCATCTTCATGGACATTGTTTGATACATCATCTGATTCAAGAAATTCTTCGACGTCTTCTTCTAGAACATGATCATCTAAGTCATGTTGATCATGATCATCTTCAACGACGTCTTCTTCTTTGAGAACTTCTTCATTACCTTCATCTACGTTATACTTTACCAACCTTCCCCTTGGATCGTGTCTCATAGCAAATGACCAACCCGCTCTACCTGGAACCTCAGAGTAAAATACTTGTTCACATTGGGTTGGAAGAACATAGGGCTCTGTTCCTGGCTCAAACAACCTTGTATTTACCATGGTAAATCCATTATCATGTTCAATAATTGTTTTATTGAGATCACGTCGATTTAATCTACACCTGTACCATTTGACAACAAACATAAATACCTTAAAGGAGTTAAAGTCACACTAAAGAATGTCTTCCAGATACACATAGTATCAATTTTCAGAGAGTTCTGGATGTCTGTCACTTCTAGAAGAGACATTGGTCACCTCAAAGACTACAGATATCCCACAATCCAATGTTTTCTTCGTGTCATCCAACATTTTGATGCAATATCTACAGCCATTGCACCACATAGGCTTATGGTGTTTTACCTACAACAAGCCATACAGGAAAATATTACATAATGATCCAATATTTATGATTAACTAGTTCATGTTTATAATTCCATATAACAGGGAAAAACTCAGCATGTACAACGACAATATTTTTTACAGAAAAAGAAATAGTGTGGTTGATTAATATGCTTACCTGCTTATCTTTTAAACTTCTTTCTAAATCGATTTACCTTTGTGTTAGATTTGTATCTCAATTGTGATGTGCAGCTTTAACCAATAAAGCCACACCTTCCCATGATATTCCATGACCAAAATGTTCACATTGTTCGATCCATACCTTCATCCAGTCAAGATTGTTTGCAATGTATAAATGAATTTCATCCCACTCTCAACCATCTGTTTGATGACAATAAAATTAAAATTCAATAGAAATGTATAGTCACTTAACATGAAAGTATATTATTACACTCTAAATTGATGCAAACTATTCAATATAAAAATAGAATATGTATGATATATATACATAAAAATCAATAGTCAAATGTGTTATATTACCTTTCACCTTCCTCGATCTACCTTTCCCCTTCGGGTACTCCCCTTCAGAATCTTTATTGGATTCCGGATCACAAATGCGACGTAAATTGAGATTTGATACTAATATAGGAAGATATTCACTAATATACAACATGTTTTGGTATACCATATATCCCTCCATCATAGAACCCTCAGCATATGCTTGTTGTCTGACAAAACCCTTCATAAATTTCAAGTGCCTCTCAACCATCCACATGGACCTTGAGTGCGCAAGTCCACACAGTTCAATCTCCTCAACTTGGTGTATGAGGTAGTGTTCCTGTGCATTGAAAAATGTCGAAGGTAGATGCTTCTGCATTTCACACATGAGACGATGAATTTATTTCCTCCAATACTTTATGTCTTCTTTATGGAATTCTTTAGATGACAACCATCTACAAGTGACATGACAAACCAATCAAGAGATTAAAGAAAGAAAAAACATTATATTACATAACATGAATTAGAAAACAAAATCAAATATAAGTTCTATGTTGAATTAAACAAACACTAGTAAGCGCATGGAAAAAATCACCACTTGCCTCATGTATTTCCCGAGACTATATATTATTTGCTTGACATTGTTGTTGAAGTTGTCCGGGATAGAGAGAGGTAGAACATACTATAACAATAATATACAAATCGTTTCATTTTATCAACAAAGAGTAGACAAACAAAAATACCAACCATATTCACTGGAATAGAAAAAAAATAAATTAAATGCATGCTACTTGTATCTATTGTCATGACAACCAGAGTTGTGTGAAGTTGTTAGAGAAACCGGTGTTCCATGACAATTCAAAGCATATCGAGATCAAATATCACTTTATCAGGGATATAGTGCAGAGAGGAGCAGTGAAGCTCCAGTATGTTGCATCAAATGAGCAGATTGCAGATGTGTTGACCAAACCACTAGCCAGAGTGAAGTTCGAATACTTCAAAGAGAGGCTTGGTGTTCTTCAGATAGAAGATACTTCGAGGAGGAAGTGATGGGACACATTTGTAGGAGCCATTCCAAGCATGGTGGTAGGAGGATCCTTCCCATGTTTATGGATGTAAGTGTTGTGTGATGTGCATCAAGACGATGTTGTGATGATGATCAGGATGATCATGTGATGATATGCAACAAGAAGATGCTCCATGCGAGGATGATCTGGTGGATTATGAGTATCAGGTTGATACTCCGTGGCCGTGGACAGGTTGAGTTGTGTGCTTGTAAAAGTCCTGGGATTCTCTTTAGATGTTTTTCTATAGGTAGCATAGAAAATATCCTGGGAGATCCGATAGGTTGAGTTGCGTGCTTGTAAAATTCTTGGGATGATCTTTCGAGGTTTTGCTACAGAAGGAATGTAATCAATCCTAGAGATCCGATAGGTTGAGCTGTGTGCTCGTAAAAGTCTTGGGATGCTCTTTAGAGATCTTGTAGGCTGCAAGACACTCTTTTAAGGTTTTTCCTGACCACATGTAAAAGATCCCAGGAGATCCGATAGGCTGAGTTGTGTGCTCGTAAAATTCTTTGGATGCTCTTTCGAGGTTTTGTGGTGGTCACATGTAAAAAGATCCTAGGAGATCCGATAGGTTGAGCTGTGTGCTTGTAAAATCCATGGGATTCTCTTTCGAGGTTTTGTTGATGCACGTAATAAGTCCTAAGATCCACAGGATGGCCAGCTTGCAGAGATGATGAATACCTAGAGGAGGTTAGGCCTACAACCAACATTAAAAAGGGATGGCTCTGTAGAACTTCCTATGATGAGACTAATTGAGTTATAGCACCAGTGATCGAGATGATGAGTACAACAGCAGTGACTATGATGTTCCGTGATCTAGTGATGATGATCCAAGTTCAGAATTGAAGACTTGTGCCTATATGTATTGATGACCTGTGCCAAGAGAATACCTTCCTAGTTAAGAGGGAGTGTTGATGTATTTGTAACTTTGGAAGATATTCACTTGTATATTACATGTATTACATTTGTACTTTATTGTATCCCCAACGAAGATGTATTATTCCTCCGATTGGAAGTGTCGTCATTTGTATTTGCAAGTGTCGCAAGTTATAGTGTAAGTGTCATCATTTGTATTTGATGGGTTATTAGACCACCTTGGTGGGGTCGGCCCTGTATGAGTCATGTGGGTTAAAGGGTTATTAGACCACCCTAGTGGGGTCGGCCCAGTGACAAGTGGTAATGGGTTATTAGACTCTCCTAAGAGAGGTCGGCCTAGTTAGAGTAAAAGGAAAGTCAAGTCATTGTATAAATAGAGAGTGTGTCTCTCTCATTCTATTCATTCACTCACTCAATCAATTCACATTAGTGAGAGAGAGGAGGAGTGTGCACAAGTGAAGGAGGAGTAGCTGTTGCAAAAATTTATCTTTTGGTGATTCATCTTGGTGATCTTTGTATTGGTGCTTATTCTATCTTTGAGGAAGTTGCGGGGTTTTTCACCTTCTTGGTTTTACCCGGTGAAATGCTTTGTGTCTCTTGTCTCTTGTCTCTTATGCTTGATATGTTGTACATATTGTTCTTTCAGTTAAGATCCTAGATCATATTGAATTAAATGATGAAAAACTAACAGAGGCTAAGAGATTTCCTCCATATAAGTTGTTTTATATGTTTCTAAGTAAACGATCCCTACTAAAAATCAAAGTTGAAAGGATTAAGGCATCTAGGTTCTTCATTGATGCCATGAATACTTGTCAAATAATGGTTACTCAAGGCCTCTTCAATTGATAGGAAACAAAATATAATAAAAATGCATCAGTTGACAAGACAATAAAAACTAAAAGCATATAGCATAGATTCAATGTCCAAGTATTTCCCTTCTCCAAGACTTAAAACCATCCTCGAAAACCCAAAAATAATCAAAATTAACCAATTATAGAAGTTGACCCATATAATACTTATGATACACTTGCTTGGCTCAAATACAAGCATTTTTCAAGTAAATCTACAACATCCTCATCCAAGTTAGGAAGATTCGGAGCAAAAAGGTTGTTCAAGGAACTATCAAGATATTGAGTGCATGCACCACCTATAATATGGTACCTCGATAAATTAGTAAATTTGTTTTCAATACATTAAAAATAGAAACACCATGAAGATGTCTAAAAAAATTCAATACATTTTTCCTTAGGGAGACTCTATCAAGTGAGATGATACTTGTCAGCATAATGTAGAATATGAACATATCATATGGGAAAAGGTAAGAGGTTTTGAATGTTGAAATAGAATCCATAAATATTTAAGCTACTTTCTTGAAGTTTCATGTAGACATATAATAAAGGATTTCATACACCTTCAAGATGACATACTTCTTAGCTTTATCAATTCCTTTTGAAATTAAATCAAAGCCCATGGAAGATAACCCAAGCTCAAGGGTGTGGAAAAATAAGTCCATCTACTAGCCTAAAACAACTATCTTCCCTTCGGTAAATTTGATTTTCTCCAAATCCTTTTCCTATAGAGATAAAATGAGTAAGGTTGACATGTATTCCATCAGGACAAGAATATTCACAAAACATATTTTGAATCTATAAATTCCTAGAAAATGTACAAGTATCACACAATTATAATATACCTTCTCACCAATGCCTATGTAATACAAGGATTTGGCTAGATGTGCCTCTCATACTTCACTTTCATCTAGATTCCGATCTACATTAATAACCATGCAAGCATATGAAATGATAGTAAATAATTTTCCTCTAACAATAATGCAAAAGAAACTAACTAGTAAAAATTCTTCTTTCAATAATCTCCCTATGAATGATAATTCCTTAAGATAGAATGAGTTTTCAACAATTCTAGTAAAGATAGATAGATAAGATAATTTATTAATGTCCAACAAATGACCACAACAAAGTAGGTCACAAATTGAAGAAAGTCCTGCACCATAGTGTGTTAGATGGTTGTTGACTCATCATCATCAATAAATGATCTATCTGTAAGCAATAGGTGTTCATTGAAGGCCCTTCTCCATAGAATTATGCGTGCATCTCCCTTTCTGTGTTTTCTCAAAATTTGCACAAATTTCTCATTGAGTTTTAGCACATTTCATTGAGCATAGCATAATGTAAATTGGGTTATACATTTGTGTGGAATGATGCCATTTATAAAAGGGGATCTCTATAAATATTCTAAATAGGTTTATTTGTCACTGGGTTACGATTGGTAACAGTAATGAGCTAGATTCATGCTACTTTTGTTACAACCATTATGTCATTGCTCTATTTTTGGAGATAGATCTAGCTGGAGTCTTACCTCATCTTCCTCAGTAGCTTTATGGGAAGCATCATAAAAATCCTTTATGGATGAAGTGATAGGTTCTATGGTTAGCGCATCGGAAGTGTTTATTCTCTCCTTTATCATCCCTGCATATAGCTAAACAAAAAGCCCCACCAAAAATGATGAAAACAAATGTTGTTGAGAACAATGTAATATTTGATTAATTCCCCAAATTGACACATTACCATTTCATAATTATCATATTCCTAATTTTTTAATGAATTGGCAGCTATTTTATCAAGAAAATATTTGATGAATTCATATCTACTCATCAGTAGATACTTGATCTCATTACCTGGGCCAACAAATGCTCATTAGTAGGGAGCTTGAGATCATCCTTGGTCTGTCCAGATTCAGTCAGTAGGCTAACATGCCACATTAGTTCATATAAAACATTATCAGCCAATAAGAAAGCATTTCGAAGTAGCATAAGGAAACATAGAGAATCCAATACTAGTATAAACAACATATGGCACCCAAAATATTTACGTTGTGTCTTACGTATCTGGTCACAAAGCAATATGCTTTGGTGATAGAATACTAGTATAAACAACACATGCCACCCAAAATATGTATATTGTGTGTCTTACGTATCTGGTCACAAAGCAATATGCTTGTACCTAATTGGAGAAAATAGATAGCAATCAATACCTTAGTTTTTTTCTCGGTTATAGATATCCACCTGGATCAGTATTGCAACTTCAAAACACATTGACAAAGTCCCATCATCATATCAATGGGAAATAAACACTCTTGGAATTTTCAAAATTGCAATTGAAGCAGAAATGAGAAAAAAATGGGCAGTTTTGTATTTGTGTCTCAAAAAGCTTTCTCGGGATAGCCACGACAATATTTGAATCTCATTGTCACCTGCACTTCTCAGAATTAGCTTGGGTAACTTACATAAGTAACCAGACGAAAACAAGAAGGGTGTTTCTTTCTCCTCATTGTAATTTTTCAATTATTAAAGATATTGTAATCCTCTCATATTTTTCTAATGGCTACATGGGTAGCCATATTCCTTGGAAACTACACTAAGTTGATGTCTAAATTATTGTGGGGGGAGTTAACAATTGATACTCAATCTCATTTCCATACACATACTTAAAAACTACTACACTTGAAATCATATGAATTTCCCACAATGTTTATTGAAAATTAGGAAAGATGGCAGAAGCCCTGTATTTTCAAATTGTTCTAAACATGGACGTACTCCCCATCCCATTGAAAAATAATTTTTCATCCATAGATATCCATTATTTAAGGAATTAAGTCACATAGTGATGCACCTTGTCAAACAATTAATAACATCACCAGTAATGGCATCAATTAGCAACAACTAGTAACTAATATGAATGGCATAGACCAAGGATTTCAACAAATAAAAGCATACAATATTGATTTATTCCTATATTAATATTAAAAACAAAATAAAATTTAAATTTATAATTTTAATCCAAAGTGTTGATG
This sequence comes from Larix kaempferi, assembly GCA_027924585.1. Taxonomy (NCBI): domain Eukaryota; kingdom Viridiplantae; phylum Streptophyta; class Pinopsida; order Pinales; family Pinaceae; genus Larix; species Larix kaempferi. The sequence continues at coordinate 6,551,838 of BSBM01000308.1, read as the reverse complement.
AAAAAGATATAGAATATATCGAATTACCTATGTAAATGAACAACATTATCGGTACAATATTTTCATGATACTCAAACACTTTTACCGGATTCAATGTCCATAATAAGATCATAGAGCCACTGTAAACAACTCAAAAGAAAATTGTAGCAGCATTTTGAACATACCTTGATGCCAGTGTTGGTAGCCTCCCTTGAAGCCTCAAGGAGTGGGTCAAACATTGAATTGAATGCCATTGTAAAGGCACAATCAACTATGCACCCTATAAAGAATGAAGCGGTCCATTGAAGCAACATGGATAACCAAAAGTGCCATGTTTTATTATCATAGGAATTAATTATAATGAGATGGTTTCATTCCCTTTTTCTTATATCAAGATAAGACAATAAACTATTTTTTGAGGCTATGAAATTCTACACTCAGACTTCCAAGGAATTCGTGTCATTTAAAAGTTTAATTTGCGTGAACCTTCAATGTGTGTTCCAAAGTCCAACTTCATGACATCATCATACTGAAGAAAAGTTTGATCCCCCATGTTTGGTGTCCAATGTGCAGCTACCCTATAAATGCACAATAGTTTATTCAGAACCAAAAACAAAACAAGACAATTTTTTTAAATCAAAATGCATTATATATTATGTACGTAATGTTAGCAATCTAACAAAAAATACTGATAAATGCACCAGTTCAATGAACACCCTATAGGAAAGGCTATGCCTGCCTAGAGACCATCCTCTTGGGTCAGTTTGCGAACCATATTTTTCAATGTCTCACATAGGTCAATCATCTTAATTCCCAGTTTTACATAATTCCTGATATATTTTCGCACCTTGCAATACATAGCTACCGAACAAAAACAATCAGATAGAACTTTTCTCTAAAAAATTATCAGTATGTAACGTGTTGAGTAATTACTTCAAAAAATAAAAAAAGGAACCTTAAAATAAAAAAGAATATAATACAATATCATTCATACAACCAATAGATGAAAACCAATCAACTAATAACATGCTCCAGAATAAAACAGAGTAGTTTAAGTCATGGTTGAAGAATTACCTGCCGATGCACCTCTGTAGCTTGACGCACAACATTGTAGATGGGATTTTCCAATCTTTTCTGCTCATGCTTCTCCTCTGACATTACTCTCCATATATTACTACATAAACAAACCCAATGTTCAAACTGTAGACAACATGATTGCTTGCTTCAAAGGCCCAAAAATCTGAGATCTGGCAAAAACAAAACCCAAAATCCTTGATTGCTCGCTCCACAAGCCCGAAAACCTGAAATTTGAAGAAACCCAAAATCGTTAAGCATGATAACAACCAAATGGAAAACATCATATATATATATGGGGCTAATTAAATTGAAAATCGATTCCACTCCATATATTATGGACGAATTTACCAAAAAAAAACCAATTTCCATGATAGCTCAAGGGTTAATTTACCAAAGGGAAACTACCATTCTACATATTTGGGAGAATTAGAGGGAGCGGGATTATTTTATGGGTGATGGGAGATCCAAATCTAATCAAACAAGGGCTAAATGGTTATATTTAGGGTCTCTTTATATATTTTATGGGGCTAATGTGCCATTTATTAAAAATAAATATATAAAAATTGGGCTAATCATAGTAAATGATGACTTAATTAAAAAATAGTCCACTAAAAAATTAAAACCCCTAAATTTAGCCCATGGGATAATATTATCCCCTAAAATTTTCCTTGACCCATACCCACACTGCATACTTCTAAGGCACCCACAACATGAAAAAATGAAAATTTCAATTAAAATACATTTTTTTATTGAAATTTTCATTTTTTCATGTTGTGGGTGCCTCAGAAGTATGTAGTGTGGGTATGGGTTGGATGCAGAATTAAAATCTACATCTAACGAGTGCCAAAACTTGAAATTTGGTTAAACCGTGAAAGAGATATGCCAAAAATATGATAAGAAAAAGTAGTTTTTTCTTTTTCCCTCCAATTTGTTTTACAAATTTTACCCTTATGGTTAACATCATCATCTTGAATCCTATTGGTTCTTATAAAGTGAATTTTTATGGTACATTATTTGTTTTGAGACCCATTTTTTTACTTCAAAACTCCCCTAATGTGTTTCAATGTTGAGCCATTTAGGCCAAGTGTTGTAACCATGCTTTGATACCATTATCTCACATGCCCCAAAATACCTACATTAAAAAAAAATTAAAAGGATAAATAAATAGAATAAATGCATGTATTCTTTTGTACTTATAGTACTGCAGAAAAAATACTTTATTTGATTACATACTAGACTCTAAGCCAAATTTAGAAGCATTTCAAGGTTATGTTCTTGAATAACATCCAAGGTCTAGGATTTTACTTCTTTATGAGCCTACTAGCTTAGGATTATGAGCATCATTACAAGTGTATTTAGGTTAGGATTATAAGCATCATTAATAATTTTTTAACCTAACACAATTATCAAAGTGAGGGTTTAAACGCTTACCCAAACCCTTGCGGATATCCAAAACCCTTGTATTTTTACGGTTCCGCAATCCAACTTCCACATTACGGATGCGGGTTGGGAAACCTCAAAATATGACTATTTACTCTTACGGTTTCGCAATCCGACTTCCGCAATTGCAAATGCGGATTTTGGAACCCCAACTCTGAGCATTTATTTCAACGGTTCCGCAATCCAACTTCCGCAATTGTGGATGCAGGTTGCGAATCTCGATTTCGACCATTTAAACTTATGGTTCCGCAATCTGACTTCCGCATTGCGGATGCAGGATTGTGGAACCCCAAAATCTTACCGTTTAAACTTACGGTTCCGCAATACGACTTCCGCATTGTGGATGCGGGATTGCAAAACCCCAAACTATGACCGTTTAAACTTATAGTTCCACAATTCGACTTCCACATTGTGGATGTGGGGTTGCGGAACCCCAATTTTCCAAGGGTTAAAAACAACAATTCTGCATTATGGATTCGGTGGATTTGACGGTTGTGGAAACATCTATAGGGTAATCCAAAACTTAGAAAAATGCTTGAACTTTGAATATTTTCAAAATTAAAAAGCTAGATCTAGGGTTGGTTTGTGTAGTCGTATCTTTCCCATCTGTTATGAGTTACTCTAATTGTATTTACAAACATAAATATAACAAACGCCCAATCTATAACTGAAATAAACCTTGTACATACTTGCTTATAACAGTAAGGGGATAAACATACATTGATGCATTAATTGATGAATAGATAGGATTTACATCTAAATAACTATGTTTCTGAAACTGTAGTTCATACTAGATTAATCCCGTTCCTCCTAAGACTAGATATTTACTAAATAAACTTAAAACAATGTTTGAATATCTTGCATGCAAGTCTGGAAATATAATTCCAAATCAGAATACTTACAGTCAAACAGTAATGGACAGTAACCTTATATGATAACATGCATAAGCAAGATAAATCAGAAATGTACAGTAAAACTTTATATGCTAACATACATGAGCAAGGTAATCATTTTTTATAATATTCATAAACAAGATAACTTGCATAAGCATGAATAAGCAGTAATGTACAGTAAAACATCTTATGAAAAGATGCCTAAACCTTGTAGTTGTCATGGATAAAGACTTAAGATTCATTTACAGAAATCAATGTTTACAGAATGATAAAAGATAGTTAATAGCATACATATGAAAATAATCATTATGAATATTAGTTTAAGGATCATTACAGTGATTGATAATTGCAGAATTAAATAAATGGGACTTGTATTAAGCAATATATTCATTCTACTTAATGATTTAGATATCTTTTTCAGTAATAGGTATTTTCAGAAATAAGATTAATGGAACTTGAACTAAAGAAGGAAATCGCTCTGCTTAAAAATCTAAATATCATTTACAGTAATAGACCTTCTGAATTAGATAATGGAACCTGAACTAACAATGCAACCATTATGATTAACAACTTAGATATCATTACAACGATAATCATTTCATAAATAAATAATGAAACCTGATCTAGGAAATGCGATTTACAGTAAATAGACAGTTCATGAATAAATAAATAGGACCTAATATAAGCAATGCAAGCATTAGATATTATTTACAGTAAATGGATAGTTCAGAAATAAATAAACAAAACCTATGTTAAGCAATGCAATCATTAGATAGTTCAAAAATTAAATAAATAGAACCCGAACTGAGCCATGCAATCATTAGATATCATTTACAGAAATCAAACATTTCAGAATGAATGAATAGAACTTGAACTAATCTATGCAATCATTATATATCAATTACAGAAATCAGACATTTTAGAATGAATAAATAGAACCTAACCTAATCCATGCAATCATTAGATATGATTTACAGAAATCAGACATGTCATAAAGTAAACAAAATCTAAACCTGTAGAGGAAAATCAAAACTGAAGGTCATCGTTCATCCCAACCAACTTCCAGAACAGACAAACTACTTTCTCTGAAACCTCTGATCCTGTTCGTTGAACCACAAGGGCAAAGACTGGCCACATAGTTCCTTTTGAACAAGCTAGGTCACAAACCTCACTTCATCATAAGCCTCCTTCTCATTGGATGAATCTATACTCAACACATTCTCCCCTTTCATCATAAGCCTCCTGCTCAGTGGATGAAATCGATGCTTTATAGCATTTTCCTAGGACTTAGGTCATTTATGAGCTGCCTACTCGTAACGCTCCAACAAGAGTCAGGACCTGACTGATAGGGAGGATGCCTCCTGCATTATGTGCGCCTTTACTAGGTTTTCTTTCCACAATGGGTTTCCTCTTAACACTTGTCATTTATCCTTGTGGGTCAGCAAACAATCTTCAACGACTGCCTTCAGTTTTGATTCCCATTGCTATTTAATAATTTAAAAATAATAATTCATTTACATATGTCTTGACCTCACTTGGTCAATAATGTCCAATTAAATAATAACATAAGGTCTTATAAAAACAATAATAATTAGGGTTCCTAGGTGTATTACATCAGTCCTAGGTAGGACTATCGAAGAAGTTTCTATACGTCGTAGGGTTGTAAAAAAATCATATGACATATCTATTAGTGTAAGGTTAATTATTACTAACTGTTGTTAAGTAAAGTTAAGTAATACTTTTAGATACTATTAATATCATAGTCTCGACAAAGTTGCCGAAAAAATATTACCAAATCTCCTAGTGGAAAGAATTAAGTTTTCCAACTCACCTAGAGCTAGGAGGATAATACTTCTACAAGGAGTTGTCATTAAATATTTTTTATTCACATGTTAATCTTTATATATATATATATATATATGGATATGTTTATATATTATATTAATTTATTACTAGTTGGAGTAATCAACTCAAATGGCTAAACTTTCACGAATCTATGTATATATGGTAAAACATAAATTATATGGGGTCATTGCTCCACAAAAGGAACACTCTTTAGGGTGGTTTAATAAATATATATTTAAAAGAAATATGGAAGTAAGCAGTTGTAATTTAGTTAGGGTTTCTCCTCAAAGGAAACTCGACCCAATATAAAGGGGGATAAGCATTGGTTTAGAGAGATATATAATCTTGATCCGAAAGAAGGGAGGTCCATATCTTGGAGGTAATGGCGGCACTATCGTTTTAGTGGTTGGAGAGGTTTTGTCATGTCCCAAATTTGGTATTGGGTCACAATGGCCTAATCACATTGGCTCTATTCATTAGAGTTTGTCAAATTGATGCTAAAGGTCAAATAATTGCCAAGGAGGAAAATTACTAGTTTCCTAGGTTTGGGGTGGAAGCTTTGGGATTTGGAATAATGGGGATAATAAATGATGTTTGAACATTAGAATGGAATAAATATTTAATAAAGGATCTAAATAAATATATACAAGTGAAAATCAAAGTGGCATTTCATCATGAAGACACATGGAGGAAGTGGGACCCACATATGGCTAGATTTTCCCACTACATTTGGCATCATTCTCTCACCAATTCGAATTCAAGGTGAATGGTAACATCCTTGGGGGATTCCAAAAGGTATTATTCATTTCATGACTCATCCAAGGTCGAAATATAGAGGAAGAGTAACTCCCATGGAAGAGGAAGAGGCAATTTGGAGCTAGTGAGACACTTGGGCTAGATTCCCTAGCTCTATGACAACAATAATGAAGATGCTATGACACCTATGACACAAATCAGACCTGAAGGCTGACATATGACATATATGACATGTCAGGGCTAAAAATAGACTCCAAGAGGGCGCTCAAGGGTGTTAGGGCAGCTAAGATGCTTCCACATGTGATTTGGTGGAAGTGGGAGGCTAGGAATTGTTGTACAAGTGGCGTTCTTTGGAATCTCTTCCCAACATGAGTTGGCATGAGTCTCTTGGAAGGAATTCGACCCATGGAGGACATTAGAAGTTTATAAATGTCAATAAAAAAGAATGAAACCATATTTTTATCATTTGTAGAATTTTCAATTGCATTTGTGAAGAGGGAGAGCTAGTGGATGACTAGTTTCTTGCCTTAGCCAATTTCGAGGGTGAAAGATTCCCATCCAAGTTGGCAATTGGAAAGGCCATTCAGACATTTCATTTGGAGCTTTAATGGATTCTTTATTTGCAGGTGTAAGCTACATGGAAGCTCATGGTTTCTTCTATTGCAGCTCGCTCCTTCAACCATTTCCAGTTTTGATGGCATATTCTTGATCCTTGAGGGAGGGCGTTTTTGGTGAGCTATTGTACTCTTTGGGGGAGCTTCTAATGCCCCATTTATTTTGTAATATGAATTAAATACTCTTTTCTTCATCTCCAAAAATTTTCAGGTCTAAATTACAAGTAGAAATGTATAAATCTCATTTTTAATGGAAGAACAATGCCATTTCCCCACTACCTTGTTGTGAGCCAATGTATTGATGATGATTTCGAATGAATGGATGATTCTCTGATATATTTGTGATAAATATACTGCCATGGATGTATTATACAAGTTTCATGTACTGTACTTGAGCATTTGAAGCATTTTTACTTAGTTTAATTGCATTGGGAGAAGAAATAGTGCCATTTCCCCAAGGGTCAAATTGGGGATTTTTGCAGTTGAATGGGAGAGGGTGAGAACAGTTGTAATAAACCATTAATGGTGCATATGAGACCTTAATAACATACTTAACACATTACATACCTCTTTTCATAAATTTGAGTGGGTTTGGAGGCATTTGGGAAGCCATTTTCAGTACTTACCTTAGGGGGATTTGAACCCCAAATTACTTGTAAAATTGCATACTTGGTCCAGAATATTAAGAGAGTTTGCAGAGGTCTTTTGGTGGACATATGTTATCCCTGAACATCATATTCAATTCCTAATATCATTCATAAACCTTCCTTGAATATTTGAAGGCATTTGGAGTCAATTTGAGACCTAGAGACCAATACTAGTCAAAGGGAAATCACTAGTAAAGTTACCTACATTGACCAGAATTGAAAGAGTATTTGCAGAAGTGTTTTAAAGGTACAAAGGCATACCTGAAACACATATTTATGTTCTAATATCATTCATATACCTTCTCAGAATATTTGGGATCATTTGGGGCAAATTTGGGACCTAGAGATCGAAACTAGTCAAAGGTCGAACCAAGGAAAAAAGTGGAAAATTGCAATTTTAATAAAATTCCTAATAAGGGACATTACAGGTTTCTCTCAAGAAGAGAGATCCAAGCCCATTCTTTGTATACGTTGATTGTTGGGGTGACTACTTGGAATGCAAAGCAAATATCGTTCTTAAGGAGGGAGACGAACTATGGTTGTTAGGTTCTATAGAGGAGAGAAGTAACTTCTCTTTTACTTCAAGCACTCTAATTGGTGGAAGTAGGAGATATGTTCCTCCCTTTCCTCTGTTGAGAAAAGAGTAAATTTTATACGGAAAAGGAAGGATGTTGGATTTGTAATTAATTGCATGCATATCACAAAGATCTGCTTCTTCATTAGGAAACCAGGGGTATCGTGACTCATATCTGCTATGATCAAATTGGTGATCATGTTACAATAAAGAGAAAAAGGCTACGACCTTGTAAAATACTCGACCTCACTGTGTGCAACTCAATGAAGAGACAATTTTATGATTCTGCTACCATACAGGAAAGGGAAGGTGAATGTTAATAAAATTACCATAACTTCCATGCCTTTGCAATCCAGGTATGATTACATTGAAGTAACCCCTTGACGATGTTGATATTATTGGAGTTATGGTGAAAGTGGAATGACCCCTTAATAGAGATTTGATTCTCATCTCTCTGCTAACTAGATATTTACAACCGTACACTACTACACAATGGGGGTGTTTAAGACATCTTGTCTTAAATTCTATTTTAGATTGATTTTATATCTTTTCAAAATGTTTAAGATGATTTTTAAGAGGAAATTAGCATATATGTTTTATATTGTTTTTATTTTTATTTTTGTTACTAATTTCTTACATGGAAACTGATTTTACGAAGGAGGGAAACAACATTAATGTTTTGCATGAATCTTTTCACAAGCCTGGCTTAAGATAGCTTTCTGCTTTATTTTCTTCTTGTGCTTGCACAGACCCTGAGGTGAAATCAATTCTTATTGTTACTATCGACCTAGATTTAATTGGTCATGGGCACTATTGTTGTGTATATCATCTTGGATGCAGATTTTGAAATGGGTAGCAACCTGGGAGATTACTCAGATTTTGCTTAGATCCTATGAAGAACCTGCAACAATTAATTAATAAGAATATGTGAAATAGCAGAAATGACAGAACTCAGAATCACTTTTATATTGATCGCAGGCCACTTCGAGGGGGCAACCTCCTTTGAGCAAGCTTAATACAAATAACTTCACGGTGCCTTCAATGACCTCAACACACACTTATATACTAAGTCTATTCCCAATACTATGGGTCAAAACCATGGGACATATAATACTACGGGATGTCTTACAAAGCATATGCATCCAATACTATGGGATAATATAAAATATGGATCAAAAAATACTACGGGACGACTTACAAAGCATATGTGTCCAATAATAATATACTAACATAGTAAAGAGAAGGGTTGACACGGGTTCCTAACATCCCCTCTCCCTTAGAAAAAGCTTTGTCCTCAAAGCTTTGGTTGGAGAAATTGGTGCAGAATCTGAAGGAGTCGTTCCCCGGTTGCATCATCGGGTTGCATTTCGGGCCACTGGAGCCTTTGGAGTGTCAGGGAGGATTGCTTGGAAGGCTGTAGACGAAGAAGAACCCTATCAGTTGCGTGGAAAATGCGCTCAAAACGGTGCTGATTGGCTTGTTGTTTCAGGCGAATTTTGGCCATGTGAAGATCGTCCTGCAGCATGAGAAGAATCTGATCGTGGTTTCGAAGAACCGATTCAATTTCCTGAACTAGGGAGCTGCTAAGGGTGTATGGAAGAAGAAATGGCGGTTTCTATCCATAGACTGCTTCATATGGTGTCCTTTGAGATGTGGTATTGTACCACCAGAGCACTGTTAGGAAATCCATAGAAATAGTTGGACAAAGTTGTGTAGGGATGGGCAAGGGTTTGAGCAATCCTGAAAGGAGTTTCATTTCACCCTTGTTGACCTAGAAAGTATCACAGTTAGCCAACATCTGTTGAATTGTCATTTTCAGTCCTTGCCAAAAGAAGTTACAATGTTCATAGTCATATATTTTGAAGAACCCATAGTTCCCTGCTGATGAAGAAGCATGGAGTTCATAGAAGAGATAGCCTTGTTGAACATATTGCAACCAATTTGAAACAAGCAGAGAAAGAGTTGTAAGAGAAACTAGGTCATCAATTGTGTGAGAAGGAGCATCTGCCACCATATTGTCCTTACCCTTCTTGTAAGTGATCGCATAGGGATAACCCATTTCAGGTGTGTTGGGGAGGAGACCCATTGTTCCAAAAAAATTTCCAGACTCTGGAGATCAGTCTTGATGCAGAAATAATTCCCTAATAGGTATGGTTGCCACTTCTATATTGCATGCAAAATAGCCATCATTTCCTGCTGAGAGGTAGATGCGACTAAATTCTTACCGAAAAGGTCTCTTGAAGGCAGCAAGCTCATTGGTTCAGCAAAGACACCTGCATATCTATCCAAGGAAGTAGTGGAGACCGTTGATGGGTGCATCTGAATGGAATGGAGTTGAGCGATGACACCATGTGAATTCTTCTTAAGGATTTTTTCCAAGCGATGTGAACTAATGATGCAGAGAGACCTTGGTTGTAAGCCCATTAACTTGTGTTGTGCCCCATTGACTGAAAACTACATCCAAAGTTCAGCAAAATGCCATAAGATGGGGCCAAGTGTGCGTAACCATTGAACGCCCAAAACCACATCACATCCACCTAAGGACAAGGCAAACATGTAAGAGCGCAGGTTATAATCTTCCATAGAGACATGCACATTGTGACACTTCCCCTTGCAAGGTAAGGTGCCCCCATTGGCAACCATGACTTCAAAGTTGGAGCAAGGATGGACAAAACAATCAGCCTGTTTGGCAATCTGAGGGTCAATGAAGTTATGAGTGCTACCAGAATCAATGAGTATGGTAAGAGGGAACTTTTTTAAGTATCCCCTGACCTGCATTGTTTGTGGGGTTGTAACACCGGTTACAGGATGGAGAGAGATCGCGGGTGGGTCGTCCTAAAATGGGGTGTCAACATGAGGGTGTTGAATGTCGACCTGATCATCTACTGTATCTGGAGCTTCTTCACCAAGTTCATAGGCAGGTAGAGAATCCACATCCAAGAGATAGAGCTTTTGTTGAACACATCTATGTCCCCAAGTGAATTTCTCATCACAATTATAACAAAGCCCTTTTTCTCGGCGTGCCTGCATCTCAATTTCAGACAAATGCTTGATAGGAGTTGGTCGAGGAGCTGCCAGGATGGGAGGTTGTTGAGAACCCATATTTCGGAAGGGAACAAAAGTGGGTTTGGAGCATTGTTGGGATAAAAGCTTGTCTTCTGCCAACTTAGCCAACCCTAGGACTTCCATCATTGTGTTGGGACAGAACATTTTAACCTCTGGCCGGATTTCATCCTAGAGACCACTGATAAAACAACTCCTGTAAAATTCATCAGACAATCCTTCTATGTGATTGGCGAGTTTCTCAAATTTTGTCTAATACACTCTCACTGTGCCAGTTTAGTGAGTGCTCCTATGAAGTCGTCAAAAGCACTAGGACCAAATCGTGGCAAAAGGAGTTGGCAAAAATCTATCCAGTTTGGCTCAGGATGAGCTTTGATGTACCAACGGTACCATTGAAGGGCTTCCTGTTCCAAATGAAAGGATGCAAGTGAAACTTTCTGGACATCAAAAGTATTATGCAGACTGAAATATTTTCCTGCGTGGTATATCCATCCAGTCGGATCAGTACCATTGAAGTGAGGAAATCAAGTTTCGGCCCACGAAAATTGTTGGAAGAAGAGAACCTGGTGGCTGCAAAAGATTCTGGCTGTCGGTTATTGTTCATGACTGAATGCTGAAGATGGAGCCTAAGAAATTTTTCATCCAAATCTCGGAGTTTGGTTTGGATGGCTGCAAGTGCTTCTTCCATGGTTTTTTCTCTGCATGGGTGACAACCATAACCAGGAGTTTTTTTTTTTTGGTTGATTGGGTAGAAAAACAAAAACAGAAACTACTTCAGTAAAGGAAAATATGGATTTGGGAAAAAATCTGAAGGCTAATTGGGGTTTGACTAAGTTTTGGACACTGTCGAATAGACAAGGAAGCAAAAAATGAGGATTTCGAAAGCGGGGTGAAAGAATGGGAAAATTTGGCTGAGGGGGACAAAGAAGCAGAATTCGGAAAGGAACTCTGTGGTAAAATTTGAAGGTGATTGGGTGAAATCTGAGGAAGTTGTGGCAAATCTTAAAAATAGAAAAATGTGGGATTTTGGGCTTTGGGAAGTGGAATTGGGAATAGGGTCCTCATGAATGAAATATGCAGAATGAGATTACAGGGGTTCCCCAAACGTTTCAAGGGAAGGGATATGAAATAGATAGATCTGCAACGGCCTATAAGTGAGCGGAAATAGAGGGATCTAAAACGACACCGAATGGATTGAAAACGGCTGGATCTGGAACGGCTTTTAGAATGGATCTGAACAGCTAGATCTGAAACGGCACAGCAGTGATCGACAAGAGTTCAGCTGAAAATAGATATGGACCCCAGGTATGTGCGGCTTCCTAATAGTTCAAGGGTTTCACTCGGCCACCAATGATGTCTGACGGCTTGCGTATTAGGGTAGTACCCCTCACTCCATGGCTCAGGTAAAACTGATAACCGCTTTGCCACAAACGACAGCTCTTGGTTTACCTCATGGGTGGGAACTAGCCAATCAGGTAGGGGTCATTGCCCTTTTTGTTGGTAGGTCCTCTCAATGGGCCAGCTACTTCGGGGTTCCGGTGGTACTCCTCACAATGAGTTTTAGGTCTTATGCCCAAGTACTTCCCATAGTTAAGCGGATAGGGATTATTCCCAAATCCGAACCTGCAATAGATGCAAAAAAAAAAAAAATTGGCAGAAATTTCACCCAACAAGCCCAAGAAAGTGCTCTGATACCAGATGTGAAGAACCTGCAACAATTAATTAATAAGAATATGCGAAATAGCAGAAATGACAGAACTCAGAATCACTTTTATATTGATCGCGTGCCACTTCGAAGGGGAAACCTCCTTTGAGCAAGCTCAATACAAATAACTTCACAGTGCCTTCAATGACCTCAACACACACTTATATACTAATTCTATGCCCAATACTATGAGTCAAAACCATGGGACATATAATACTACGGAGCGACTTACAAGGCATATGCGTCCAATACTATGGGCCAATACTATGGGATAATATAAACTATGGATCAATAAATACTACGAGATGACTTACAAAGCATATGTGTCCAACAACAATATACTAACATAGTAAAGAGAAGGGTTGACATGGGTTCCTAACAAATCAAAATTTAGCAATCTATTCCAACAGGAATCTTTGACTGGGCTCATGGTAAGATGAACCTGGGCTTTCAGTGATGGAGGATGGAGGGTTCTTGAAAACTCCTCATGACTTTATGATGGGAATGTCTTTAAGGTGAGCTTGTTTGTAGATATTAGCTTAGATCGCAAGCAATAAGAACTGCTTTGTAGAGAATTAGTGATAATATATGCTTAACTTATATTTTCCATTTTTTTGAATGATCTGGATTTTATGAGCAGAACGAAATGAATACAGATTATTATCAGATGCTTAACACAAAATAACAGAGATACAGTAAAACTGGTTTTCTATTCAATAAGGAAATAAGCTAGAACTGTAAAATGCAGTGGAAAACAAGCTTGTTGGAATGGTGGCGGCTTATCTTTGAGAAGAGATGTGACGGCTGCGCTCATTTCGCAAGAAGATGGTTACAATGAGGCTCTCAAGGCCTTTTACAATAAACATGAATGTCAAAAACCATAGACATCCAAAAACCTAACCCTAGGAGATGAAGCGCTAAAAGTCATGTGGGCCCCATTTGGGTAAGTTAGTACATCAAATTCCCGGGGTCGTAACTTTTGCACACGATCTCCGTTTGGGGCGCTCGGTAGCCCGTTGGAAAGGTCTATCCGAGATTTACAAATTTCGTGTGGCATTAGATGCATTTTGGAGGCAACCATTTGGCTTGCCAAATTTCCAAAAAAGGTTGTTTAGGGCCTCAAAACGGCCCCGGAAGTTCAGGACCCAAAAAACTGTTAAAAATAGTACAATACCAAAATTGCCATAAAACTGTTTTGAGCCAGTTGGAAAGGTGGGTGGCCACCAATATCCACCTGGATCAATCCTCCCTCCTTAGGAAGCATTGGTCTCCATTGCGCTGATTTCCCCCATAAGATGAGGAAATTTCTGTTGAATTTGGCCTCGGGTGAGCCACTTGCCTTGGTGCAGGAGCTGCCCTGCTTTGACAACTCGATAAAGCTGGATCCTTTGATGTTGAGTGCCCTTGATCTGTGTGTCTGCAATATGATCACTGGATGCTTGTTGTAGGAAATCAGGGTTGAGCTCTGTTGGTGTCAACTTCTCTGCTATCTCTAAGGTGTCTAATAGTGGTGGGAAATATGGCCGAAGGAGAGCCACGTTGAAGACTGGATGCAGACCAAGGAAGGGGGGAATGTTGAGCTCAAAAGCATTGTAACCCACCGCCTTGGTGATGGTGTACATCCCATAACAGAGTGGGCGAAGCTTTCGATGGCGCCCTATAAGGCATTCTTTCTGCAAATGCAACCAAACTTTGTCGCCCACCTGAAACTTATGTGGCACTCGATGTTGATCATGGCGCTGCTTGTACTTGGCATTAGACTTCTGTAGAATATCCTGAACCTGTTGGCGGATATGCTGGATCCGTTCAATGAACCGGGATGCTTTGTCAGCTTCTAGGGACGAATCGGCTGAGGTGGTCGCAAGGGGAAGTCCAACATCCATGGGGCCCAATGGTTGGAATCCCAACCCCACTTGAAAGGGGTTGTGGCCAGTTGAGCTATGTAGGGCTCGGTTGTAGCTATGTTGGACATAGAGGAGACTCTCATCCCATGTGCGGGGGTGTGTTGAATTGTACATGCGCAGGGTATGTATGACCATCCGGTTGACGACCTCCGTTTGTCCATCGGTCTAGGGGTGGAAGGCAGTGGATTTGGTGAGCTTGGTATCCAGCAGTGACCAGAGGCTTGACCAGAATGAGCTGAGGAATCGACTGTCACGGTCTGAGATAATGGTGTGTGGGATCCAAAAATGTACCCATACTCGTTCAAAGAAGAGCTTGGCAGTGGCTTCTGCTGTGATGTCCTTCTTGCAACCGGCTAGAATCACCATCTTGGAAAAGCGATCAACAACCACGAAAACACAGTCATTTCCCCGCTTGGCAGACGGGAGGCCCTACATGTAGTCCATTGAGATGGATTTCCACGTCTTGTTAGGAGTAGGCAGAGGGGTGTATAGGCCCTGTTTCTTAGTGGTCGGTTTGGCAATAGCGCAAGCGGTGCAGGACCTGATATACTTGCCGACATCCTGTCGAAGTTTCGGCCAGTAGAAATGTTTCTACAACACTGCCATTGTCTTTTCGACGCCAAAGTGTCCTGCCACCCGACTATAGTGAGCTTCCCAAATCAGCTTCGCGCACTCGCTTGATGGAACGCAGAGATGGCCCAGACGACACAACAACCTGTCCTGAAGATGGAAATTAGCAACCACTGAGTTGGTGCCCAACATTTGATAGGTGGCGGAGAAGTCAAGTTCTGTCTCGTAGAGGTGGGGCCATCCGAAGGTATCGTGGCCACAAGAGTCTAGCACCGTGGTAAGTGTCGCGACTGGAGGTCGACTAAGGCATTCAGCAACATGGTTGGTACTCCCTGTTTTATATTTGATGTTGAGGTGGAACTGCTGTAAATATGTTGACCACTTCTGATGGCGGTCATTCTGCAACTTTCCTTGGGTCTGCATGAACTGTAGTGGCTTGTGATCAGTGTGGATGATTGTCTCCTTCCCAAGAATGTAATGTCTCCACTGGAAGAAGGCTTGTACAATGGAGTACATTTCTTTTTCATAGGTAGGGTACTTGTGGACAGCATCTGAGAGTGTCTCACTATGATATGCCACGGGGTGGCCGTGTTGAGTGAGAATGGCGCCCACAGCATAATCTGAAGCATCTGTCTCGATCTCAAAGGGATGTTGCAGGTTCGGTCATGAGAGTACCGATGATGAGCAAAAAAGCTTCTTCAATTCATCGAAGGCTTGTTGTTGGGACAGGCCCCACACAAATTTTGCCATACCACCACCCCTGGTCACTTGGCTGAGGGCCCATGCGATATGAGAGAATCCCAGCATGAACCGGCGATAGAAATTGGCGAGACCCAGGAAGCTCCGAAGTTCAGTGAGTGTGGTTGGGGATGGCCAGTCACGGATGACCTGGATCTTGGCTGGATCCACATGCACACCATGTCAATCAACGATGTAGCCTATGTAATGGACCCTGTCCATGCCGAAGGAGCATTTTTCCAAGTTTGCATATAGTTTGTGCTTCCACAGGGTGTGCAAAACCTGTTCAATATGCTGCAAGTGTTCCTCCCAAGTCTTGCTGTACATGAGGATGTAATCCAAATACACCACTAAAAAATTGTTGGTGAAAGGTCATAGGATATCGTCCATCATCCTCATAAAAGTTGTTGGAGCATTTGTCAAACCAAAGGGCATGACCAACCATTCAAAAAGACCTTCTTTTGACTTGAAGGGAGTCTTCCATACATCTGTCTGTTCTATTGGGACCTGGTGGTAGCCAGACTTCAGATCAATCTTACTGAAGTATTTGGCCCCTTGAGTTGATCAAGGAGGTCATCGATTCAGGGAATCAGGTACCGGTTGCGGTCTGTGATTTTATTCAGGGCCCAGTAATCAATGTAGAGTCGCCATGTCCCATCTTTCTTCTGCACTAGCACGATTGGGCTCCCACAAGGTGATGAACTGGGATGGATGTGCCCTTTGTGGAGCAATTCTTGGATCTGCCTCTTGATCTCCTACTTTTCCAATAGAAAGTTGTGATAGACTAGACCATTGGGTAGCGGTGCGCCTGGGGTCAGATCGATGGGATGCTTGACCTGGCAGTGCAGAGGTACCCCGGTCGGAGAGGAGAAGATATCTGAGTATCCTTCCACCACCTTATCCACTTGCTTCGGTTGTGTGGATAGATCGGTCATGGAGGCCCGGGATGTGGCTGCGATCTTTCTTTCACTCTGAGAGCGAATCACGAAGAAGACAAATTTCTCGGTTTGAGAGATGACCTTCCTGCATTGCTTGACAGAGATCAAGGAAATAGCACTAGGAGGGACTGCCTCGGCTATCCTGTACAATTTCTTGTTCAAAGAAATAATAACACTATGATGCCTAGACTCATCTACAGCATGACGTTTCCATAAATAAGGTTGGCCCAAAAGAACATATGAAACTTCGAGAGGAGCAAAATCACACAATACCTCGTCCTTGAAGGGCTTGATGTCGTATGGCAGTCGGCACTGTTGGCTGACGCGGAGATCCCTTCCCTTGCAGAGCCATCCAATGGTGTAGGTTTGTGGGTGCGGCGTTGTTGCCAGGGCCAAGCGCTTGACGACCTCTGCTGAGATGAGATTCTTCTAGCTACCGCTATCAACGATGAAGTGCAGCGGGGTGCCTTTTACCCACATCTATGAATGGAAGAGGCGTTCTCTTTCTTCTGGCTCATCTGGTTCATCACACTGGAGCTTGGTGGTAGCAATGGTGGCACTGGGTTCCGCGTCAATGATTCATCTTCCCCTTTCTGGCTCAGACTCAGAGTCAGAACCCACATCTGATTGAGATGCTTTCACTTCAGCCACCAGCGACTGCTTTGAGCGGCAATCAACAATGTTATGCCAAGGGCTCTTATGGAAGTCGCACCACTTCTCGGTATCTTTCTTTCTTTTTCTTGTGTCCTTCTTTGCTTATGGCTTGGACTGGTTGTCCTGATACTGTCCATCTTTGCTCTAACCTTTATTCTATGGGTTGGGGCCGCCCTTTCCTATCTTTTGCCATGAAGGGTTCCCAGGCCCAAATTGCCGCATCTTTTGTTTAAGCTTCTGCTCGATTTTGACAACATATCGGTAGGCCGCGCCCAAGGAAGAGATGTCTAGAAATTCCATTTCGGTCTGGATGTATCTATGCAGACCACCGTGATACTTGAGCACCAGATGTCGCTCTGAATCTTTGATACCCAGCTTGGTGCGCAAGGTATGGAAGATATTTGTGAACTCTCGCACTGCTTGGTCTCTTTCTTGTCGCAGTGTGATCCATTTGGTATACAATTCATCATAAATTTCAACAGGGTAGTATTGTTCCTTAATAGCATCCCTGAAGGATTCCTAGGTGGCCATGACTTAAAATAATGAGGTTTCTTCTGTGTCCTTTTGCTCGCAGAATGTTTCCCACTAATCTTTGACATGGGGAACGGCTTTGAGGAGCGCAAAAGTAATCTTTTCTTTATTCGAAAAGTTAAGGAGAGAAAAATACCCTTCTAGTAGATTCAACCACTTATCTACAGCATCTGCGTCTATCTGTCCTTCAAATATAGGGATATCGAAGTTGATTTGTACCTTGAAGGGGGCGGCGCCTCCGCTCGAGCAAGATGCGTCGCTTGTTGGTAGTCGCCGAAGGATTTGCGCAAAATTATCCATCATCTCATTCCTCTACTGCATGAGGGCTTCCTCAAGCAACATTTTGATAGGATCTCCTGTCCCATCAGCTTTCTTTTCTCCTGCCATGAGAGGCCGCTTGGGCATGCGAGAGCTTTTGCCTCAAGAGATACAAGCTCGAGACCCAATTCTTTGTACCCTGACCTCGTTGGGGACATGCATTAAGACGACAAGGAGCAGACCGCTCTGATACCTTTGATCTGGATTTTATGAGCAGAACGAAATGAATAAATATTATTATCAGATGCTTAACACAAAATAACAGAGATACAGTAAAACTGGTTTTCTATTCAATAAGGAAATAAGCTAGAACTGTAAAATGCAGCGGAAAACAAGCTTGCTGGAATGGTGGCGGCTTATCTCTGAGAAGAGATGTGACGGCTACGCTCATTTCGCAAGAAGATCGTTACAATGAGGCTCTCAAGGCCTTTTACAATAAACATGAATGTCAAAAACCATAGACATCCAAAAACCTAACCCTAGGAGATGAAGCGCCAAAAGTCATGTGGGCCCCGTTTGGGTAAGTTAGTACATCAACTTCTCGGGGTCGTAACTTTTGCATACGATCTCCATTTGGGGCGCTCGGTAGCCTGTTGGAAAGGTCTATCCGAGATTTACAACTTTCAACTGCGGCCGGATGCATGCCGGGGGCACCCACTTGGTCCCCCAAATTGCCAAAAAAGGTCGTTTAGGGCCTCAAAACGGCCCTGGAAGTTCAGGACTCGAAAAACTGCTAAAAATAGTACAATACCAAAATTGCCATAAAACTGTTTTGAGCCAGTTGGAAAGGTGGGTGGCCACCAATATCCTCCTGGATCAATCCTCCCTCCTTAGGAAGCAATGGTGTCCATTGCGTTGAGTTCCCCCATCAGATGAGGAAATTTGTGCTGAATTTGGCCTCGGGTGAGCCACTTGCCTTGGTGCAGGAGCTGCCCTACTTTGACAACTCGATAAAGCTGGATCCTTTGATGTCAAGTGCCCTTGATCTATGTGTTTGCAATATGATCACTGGATGCTTGTTGTAGGCAGTCAGGGTTGAGCTCTGTTGGTGTCGACTTCTCTGTTATCTCTGAGGTGTCTAATAGTGGTGGCAAATATGGCCGAAGGAGAGCCACGTTGAAGACTGGATGCAGACCAAGGAAGGGGGGAATGTTGAGCTCAAAAGCATTGTCACCCACCACCTTAGTGATGGTGTACATCCCATAACGGAGTGGGCGAAGCTTTCGATGAGGCTCTGTAAGGCGTTCTTTCTACAAATGCAACCAAACTTTGTCACCCACCTAAAACTTCTGTGGCACTCGATGTTGATCATAGCGCTGCTTGTACTTGGCACTAGACTTCCGTAGAATATCCTGAACCTGTTGGCAGATATGCTGGATCCATTCCATGAACTGGGCGGCTTTGTCAGCTTCTGGGGACGAGTCGGCCGAGGTGGTCGCAAGGGGATGTGCAACATCCATGGGGCCCAATGGTTGGAATCCCAACCCCACCTGAAAGGGGCTGTGGCCAGTTGAGCTATGCAGGGCTCGGTTGTAGCTATGTTGGACATAGGGGAGACTCTCATCCCATGTGTGGGGGTGTGTTGAATTGTACATGCCCAGGATATGTATGACCATCCGGTTGACAACCTCCGTTTGTCCATCGGTCTGGGGGTGGAAGGAAGTGGATTTGGTGAGCTTGGTATCCAGCAGTGACCAGAGGCTTGACCAGAATGAGCTGAGGAACCAACTGTCACGGTCTGAGATAATGGTCTGTGGGATCCCAAAATGTACCCATACTTGTTCAAAGAAGAGCATGGCAGTGGCTTCTGCTGTGATGTCGTTCTTGCAAGCGGCTAGAATCGCCATCTTGGAAAAGTGATCAACAACCACGAAAACACAGTCATTTCCCCACTTGGTGGACGAGATGCCCGACATGTAGTCCATTGAGATGGATTCCCACGGCCTGTCAGGAGTATGCAGAGGGGTGTATAGGCCCTTTTTCTTAGTGGTCGGTTTGGCAATAGCGCAAGCGGTGCAAGACCTGATATACTTGCCGACATCCTGTCGAAGTTTCGGCCAGTAGAAATGTTTCTACAACACTGCCACTATCTTTTCGATACCAAAGTGTCATGTCACCTGACTGTAGTGAGCTTCCCAAATCAGCTTCGCACACTCGCTTGATGGAACGCAGAGACGGCCCAGACGACACAACAACCCATCCTGAAGATGGAAATTAGCAACCACTTAGTTGGTGCCCAACATTTGATAGGTGGCGGAGAATTTACGGTCTGTCTCGTAGAGGTGGGGCCATCCGGAGGTCTCGTGGCCACAAGAGTCTAGCACCATGGTAAGTGCCGCGACTGGAGGTCGACTGAGGCTGTCAGAAACTCGGTTGGTACTCCCTGTTTTATATTTGATGTTGAGGTGGAATTGCTGTAAATATGTTGACCAATTCTGATGGCGGTCATTCTACAACTTTCCTTGGGTCTGCATGCACTATAGTGGCTTGTGATCAGTGTGAATGACTGTCTCCTTCCCAAGAATGTAATGTTTCCACTGGCGGCAGGATTGTATAATGGAGTACATTTCTTTGTTGTAGGTATGGTACTCGCGGACAGCATCTGAGAGTGTCTCACTATGATATGCCACGGGGTGGCCGTGTTGAGTGAGAACGACGCCCACAACATAATCTGAAGCATCTGTCTCGATCTCAAAGGGATGTTGTAGGTTCGGTAATGAGAGTACCGACGATGAGCACAAACGCTTCTTCAAGTCATCGAAGGCTTGTTTTTGGGACAGGCCCCACACAAACTTTTCCTTACCACCACCCCTGGTCGCTTGGCTGAGGGCCCATGCGATATGAGAGAATCCCAGCACAAACCGGCGATAGAAATTGGCGAGGCCCAGGAAGCTCCGAAGTTCAGTGGGTGTGGTTGGGGCTGGCCAGTCACGGATGACCTGGGTCTTGGCTGGATCCACATGCACACCATGTCGATCAATGATGTAGCCTAAGCAATGGACCATGTCCCTGCCGAAGGAGCATTTTTCCAAGTTTGCATATAGTTTGTGCTTCCGCAGGGTGTGCAGAACCTGCTGAATATGCTGCAAGTGTTCCTCCCAAGTCTTGCTGTAGATGAGGATGTCATCCAGATACACCACTACAAAATTGTTGGTGAAAGGTCATAGGATATCGTCCATCATCCTCATAAAAGTTGTTGGAGCATTTGTCAAACCAAAAGGCATGACCAACCATTCAAAAAGACCTTCTTTTGACTTGAAGGCAGTGTTCCATACATCTATCTGTTCTATTGGGACCTGGTGGTAGCCAGAATTCAGATCAATCTTACTGAAGTATTTGGCCCCCATGAGCTGATCAAGGAGGTCGTCGATTCGGGGAATCAGGTACCGGTTGCGGACTGTGATTTTATTCAGGGCCCGGTAATCAATGCAGAGTCGCCAGGTCCCATCTTTCTTCTGCACCAGCACGATTGGCCCCCCACAAGGTGATGAACTGGGATGGATGTGCCCTTTTTGGATCAATTCTTGGATCTGCCTCTTGATCTCCTCATTTCCATTAGAGAGCGGCGATAGACTGGCCCATTGGGTAGCGGTGCGCCTGGGGTCAGATCGATGGGATGCTTGACCTGGCAGTGCATAGGTACCTCAGTCGGAGAGGAGAAGATATCTGAGTATCCTTCCACCACCTTATTCACTTGCTTATGTTGTGTGGATAGATCGGTCATGGAGGCCCGGGATTTGGCTGCGATCTTTCTTTCACTGTGAGAGCGAATCATGAAGAAGTCAAATTTCTCGGTCTGAGAGATGACCTTCCTGCATTGCTTGGCAGAGATCAAGGAAATAGCACTAGGAGGTGTTAACACCTAAAAAGTGCTCACTAGCTCATTCCCTTATTCACATGACCCATTTGTCCACTTTTCCACCATTTGAGCCTCTAAAGCCACCAGAAGGTCACCAAAAGACCTTAATACACCCCTTTTTCCACTCAAAATGAATATTTTTCCTCAAAAAGGGTCCAAAATTCCCAAAAATATTAAAAAGGGAATTAAAATATAAAAAATATTCAAAAAAGGGAAAAGGAGGGAAAAGGTACCTAAACCATGTTGGTCAATACCATTGTTTTCCTCAAAAACCATAATGGTATTCCCCACCACCAAAAACTATAAAAAGGTGGTAGGGGCTCCTCACTTTACATCCATCCATCATCCTATCCTCATGCTACCAAAATCTCCCATGAGATTTTGGCCATTGTAGCTACCTTGGAGAAGGGACCTTTGGAGTTTGGAGCTGCTCACCCTTGGAGCTACTCAACAACCTTCACCATTTGGAGGTATTATCCTTGCAAGCACTTGCTTGCCCTTATTTTCAATACAAAGTTATTCTTTATTCTATTTCTTGTTCTTGTTTTCAATTCAAAAATTTATTATGATATGCACATGCTAGTTTAGTTTAGTTTTAGTTTTAGATTTACGATTGTTTTTGCTTTAGTATTTGAAACTGCTGCTACTAGTTAGCAGGTGCCAATAGCACTAAGCTTGGTTGCAAAACCAAGCCAACAGTTTTTGGTGACTCCGCTGGCTTAGAACTTTTAGATCTCAAATTTTACTTTAGATCTTAGTTTTTGTTAGTATTAGTCAGTTTAATTCATAGATCTGCCACCCTAGATAGCAGATCCATTGCTGTTCTAGATCTTGGCTCATTCCATTGCCATTAATAGCCCAAAATTTTCTATTTTCGGGTTCATTTTTCGGCGTCCGTGTACAGCTTTCGCCTTGCGGCTTTTTTCCCAACAATCGCGCAGCTCATCGCGACTGCGCGGCTCTTTTCCACGCGGCTCACTGCGGCTTCGTGGCCAATTTGCACGCTGCACATTGCGGCTTCGTGGCCAATTGCCTCACTGCACATCGCGACTATGTGACGGAATCCCGTGCTGCACATCGCGGCTTCACGGCTGAAACCCGCGCTGTCCATCGTGACTGTGTGACAGAAACCGGCGTGGTCCATCGTGGCTTTTCTGCCAAAACCTGTGATGCAAATGTTTTCCATTCGGCCAAACCATTTAAAAAATTAATTTTTTGCTGTATTTTCTGCCCAATTAGCACATTTTACAGTATTAAAATTCCTGCATGTTTTACAGCTAGAAATCTATTTTACTATTTAGAATGCTCCTTTAAAAAATCTTTTTAAAAATTTTCAGAAATTGAAAGAAGGATTTATTTGCATTTTATCTAGATAAAAGGTTTACTGTTTACTTCCTTGATATTTTTCCCATAGTCAAAGTTTTAGGTGTTTGCATGATATATTCCACATTTGGTCTAGTAGCACCTCTTTTTTCTAGAAGTTGTTTGACTGTTGGTATTCTGACCATTTTTGTTGCATCCCTCCACTTATTATAGCACAGCTGCTATAATAAGTGCCTTTTTGAGGTTGAGTTTTCTGGCCCGAGAGCCTTTATTTTCACTCCCCTTTTTGCACCCTTGGTTGCATTAGGGTTTCAAGTTTTTTATACATTACCATCTTACACTGTAGATTTTTACACAAAAACATATTTCTCACCATTGAGAATTTTAGACGATCTCGTCGTCTTCAGGGCGAACTCCTAGAGTTCAGTCTACTTGGCTCTCCACGTCACCGACGTCGAGCCTTATCCCTTGACTCGACACATCATCGGTCAAACATACAGTCATCCGATTCTGACATGCCCCACTTCACATCTGATTTTGAGGCAGAATCCAAAAACCCTACCGAGTTATTACCAACCAACCTCATGGCTGGAACACAATTCGACCCACTTTTTACCAGTAGCATAGGAGATACATCCACGAACCCTTCTACTGCAGTGCCATCCATGGAAACGACCACCCCCCTAGGTATTCCTAATATGGGGGACACCCCACCTTTAGGAGTTCCCAACACAGGACTACCTCCTATTATGGGTATCCCAAACATAGGGGTCACACCCCCTCTCATTACCACAACCCAGATCCCAGGAATACCTACTACTATTCCTAACCCCGGTGTAACCTATGTTGCAATTGGAAACACTGGACCTTACCAAACCACAGTAGTTGGAGGACACATACCTTCAATACCTAGCATACCCTTAGGAGCTACTGGACCCCTACATCATACCACCATGACTAGTCATCTCCCAGTCACTACGCCACATCCCTCTGCTAGTTTACCTTACATGGTGAGTCTGAACTTACCATACTTAGCCAGGCTAACCAACGATCCTATCAGACACAACCCTGCGTGGCCTCACAAGCCCACCAAACTCCCCTCCGACATCCCTAAGTTTGAGGGAAAGGCAGGTGAGGACCCCCAGAACCATATTATGTCCTTCCATCTATGGTGTTCCTCCAACTCCATAGTGGACGACTCTGTCTTCCTGCGTCTGTTACAGCGCACCTTCACTGGCTCTGCAGCTAAGTGGTATATTGAGAAGCCCCATGGGACCCATGCCACCTTTACCTCCCTTGCCTCGACCTTCCTGCAGTTATTTCAGTTACATGTCCGCTATGATGCGGGAGTCGAGATCCTACTGTCTTGCAGACAGAACACGGCCACCCACATCACTGACCACATTCATGAGTGGCATCGACGCCGAAACCTCTGCAAAATCAAGTTAGATGATTGTATCTTCTTAGATTGGTTTCTAAAATCCCTCCTCCCTCTCATTGCCAAGGATGTGGCATCCGAACGACCCCAATCTGAAGAAGAGGCCATCCTCAAAGCCCAACAATTTGACCTCATTTGCGCCCAGTCGGGTTATCTCTATACCATTATACCAGACGCCCCTCGAGGTGATTCATCCCAACATGATGCGCCGGGGGCATCCCATGCCGCAGATGGCATCATTGGTCGTATGGCCTCACATCCCCAACCCTTTTCCATTGCACATCCTAGCCACGGCCCCGACCTTTCGCGGGCTACATCTCAATCTGGAGCAACGAATTCATATGCTCCCATGGCACATCACCACCATACCCACAGACCCTCATGTCCACCTCAGTGCTTTGGTCATGCACCACCCACATACGCCCCCCCAACCACACCTCAACCAATTTACTACCCACAGCAAGCCACAACAGCTAACCCAACACCTCCAATAGCTCAGGGTTACCAACAACCCAAGCAGGCAACTAGACCACCTCCAGCCCCTCCAGCTTATTATCCACCGCAACCTGCTCCTGCACCTGCGGCAAACCAAAATCCTCTCGCTGCTCAAGGGCAAGTGTACACTCAACACAATCATCCCCAGCACCAAAACAACCAGCACAACCAGGGTGGACAACAAAACAGTGGAAGAGGACATAACCATGGCAACAACCAACAACAACATCAAGGTCCTCCACCTTCCAATCCTCCGCATAATAACAATGCTGCTCCTCCCAACCAAAATCCGGATCATCATCCCAGGCAGCCCAAAAACAATAACCTCAGAACAAACCATCCTTGTTCTATTTGCAGGGTCTATGGCCATTACACACATGCTTGCCCACATTTGGAGCGAGCTCGGCAACTCTGGACTGACGATGCCAACCGTCAAGGACAAGCGACTCCTTAGGTGCCACCCAACCCTCCACCACCTCAACATCAACCTTTGGTGCTGCAAAACCCCTTTCCAACCCAAGGCGTAGTGATCACTCATTCGTTACCTCCCCTTCAGGGTAACGCGCCACCACAACAAATCACTTATGCCGCACCTGATCAACCCATGTTCAATTCAGATACCCACCACTTGTTAATGATGTCATATGCAGATGCCAACCTCCAAACCCGCCAGAACCAATATGGCTCCACCCCTGAAGCCCCTCCCACTGACAAGAACACTAACGTTCATCCCACGGATCAGATGTTACGTATACCTCCGGCTCCACTCGATGGCGCTTCTAAAGCACCTCACTTCCCACTTCATCTCATCAACAATAATCCTAATGCTCGTGCTGCGTCGAATTACAGCATTGTAGATGACTTAGCCTAGTCTCCCTCAGCCATGTCTGCTTTAGAAGTCTTAAAAAACTGTCCTTCACAGCGCAAGACTTTACTCTCTGCCATTGGCGCCATTGACCCCAATGATTCACAACTGATGGCATTCGATTCGGACCAATCCGAACCATGCCTACCTTCCACTTTAGCATTGCAAGTTTTCATTTCCGTTCGGAATATTGTCATCCATCGGTGCATTATCAATGAAGGTGCCTCTACATGCGTTATTTCCACATTCGTTTGGCAGAAGTTGGGATCTCCTACTCTCGAGCATTCCACCACCGCATTACGAGCTTACGACGGTCGTTCGGCTCAACCCCAAGGTCTCCTTGCTAATGTCCCCGTCCAACTGGCTGGTAAGACCGTGCTCATTGACATAGAGGTCATCAATGCCTAACTTGACTATAACCTCTTACTTGGCCATAGCTACATGTATGCCATGCAGGTTGTTGCCTCATCCATTTTTCGTACCATGATGTTCCCTCATGACGAACGCATGGTCAAGGTCGACCAACTCACCTATTACGATCCTAAGGCCCCCGCTGCACCTGAAAACATTCTCCCTATGGTTGAACAGCCTGTTTGTGGTGCAACTACCTCATTTGTTTCCTCCATGGGACCCGAACTTTACTCCGATGCGCCGATGACTTCTACATTCCAATCTATTCCACCACTGTCACCGGAGACCCATGTCCCTGACCTCTGTACTCTTTCACACAATACACAATAACCCAACAATCAACCATCCTTGTTACCTAAACCACCATTGGTCCCTAGTCACATTGGTGTTACACCCATCCACACAATCCCCTTTCTATTTCCTCCCTCAGGCGTAGTAAGCGCTCCGGTTATGGCTACCCTTAGTCTCTCCGGGTTAACATTGGGACTACCCATATGGTATATTTCACCTCTCGTTCCCCCGCTGACACCAAATGTCATCCTGCAACCGGTGCAACCCATTGTCACTTCTACTCAACCACCTCCCAGTATCACTAACCCTTCGTCATCTGGGAATCCCCCTACTCTCATCAAGCCCACAACCATACACTGTGGTACCCCCACCCAAGGCAGTTAAACCTCCCCCCGTGTTCCGTGCTCCTCCTAAATGATTGTTGTGTGATGAGTTAGGCCATCCAACTCATCAATGTCCACAGTTACCTGCATTACAGGAACACATGCAAATGCTTGACGACGACCCCAACATCCCGGTTGTCAAAATCGACTCAAACCCCAAGCCTCGTGACAAATCACTGCGTACCAACCACCCTTGTGCGATATGCGGTATTTACGGCCACTACTCACATCACTGTCTTGATATCCCAGATTACAGAGCAGCATTGTACGAGTTGAATAACGTCGAATTAGAAATATCTCCTCCCCTCATCGAGGAAATCTACCCTCCCGTGTCATCCTCATCGGGAGAGATTAACACCGTTTATATGATCTCTTCGACTACTACTACCTCGTCAACCAATTCGACCACTCAAAGTTTCCACAATAATGAGGAGATTCTAGAGGCTCTTACTACCCCCGATTACCCCTGGGAAGATATGCACCATCGTCCATACTTCCTCCCAAAAGAGACCTCATCCACCACCGCTACCCAATTCGTGGTTGAGTCCAAAGATTTCCCTCCTACTAAAGTCAACTGGTTTAAGGATCCTATTCCTACTCCTGATGCCTTTGAGGAAGGTAACATGGCCAATATCTCACCCGTCATCCACATCGATATCTCTAACCCACCTGGTGCCCTTGAAATCATTACATTACGAGCCTCCTACAGTGAGCATGAGATTGGAGAATACAAAAAACTGTTCCACGAATTCCGTGATATCTTTGCATGGTCTTATACCGAAATGCATGGTCTTGACCCCACCATTATAGAGCACCACATTAACACATGGCCTGATGTCCCACCCGTTCGTCAGCAACAACGACCCATTCATCCCCCACCATCTTCCTCCTCGGAAGAAATTAATACCATTGACATGATTTCCACTGGTACCATTGGAATCAGAACAGCGAGAACTTCATGACAATTCTTTCCTTTTCCTGTTTTCACCAGGTCCATTTTTTGACCATTTTGTATGCCCTCGTTTCCTCGGTTTGTGTGCCACATCAGCCGTCATCCATTTTTGACGAATCTTATATAGCCAGATTCAGTTTCTGCGCTCGTGATGATGCTTGATATCATTTCTCTCTCTCATGCCCATATTTTTCGAGCATTTTTCCCATGCCCCCTCGTAGCCTCAGTTTGTGTGCCACATCGACCATTGTCCATTTGTGACATGTCTTATATCGCCGGATTCAGTTTTTCGCGCTTGTGATGATGCTTGAGATCATTTCTCGCTCTCATCCCATAATTTTCGGGCATTTTTTCAAAGTGCCACTCATCACCTCGGTTTGCGTGCCACATTGGCCGTTGCCCCTTTTTGACAATCTTTATGTCATCGGATTCAGTTTTCCACACTCATGATGATGCTTGAGATCTTTTCTTGCTCTCATCAATCCCTTTTTGTTCAGTATAATTTTATCCCTTTTTCGGGCCGAGCAATCCCTTTTATGAAAAATGCACTTAGGGAGTTTCTGTTAAGCTCTATTCTGACTCCTGAAACAATGAAAAGATCGGTGAGCAACCTTGCTTCCTTTCATGCTCGCTAAACGTATCTGAAAGGGCGTCTACCTGGTATAAGTTTACCCCTTTTCCGGACCTTGTAGACTAATTACGAAAAAGGAATACTCTAGTCACATCAGCTAGAAGAGTTCTCCATTTGCATCATTTTATGCTTTTTCGGGCCTTGGAGACTAACTTACGAAAAAGAACACCAATGGAGTCCACTTACCACTTTTAGAGACTCTAAACATGAAAGCGACCACGAGCAATCACCATCCTGGGCTCGTAAAACCAACAGGACAGTAGTCATAACCACTGTAGAGTCTTCTTATCGTTTTCAAACTCCTTAAAAATGAAAGCACCAATGAGCACGAACAGTCATGGGCTCACAAAATCCACAGGACAGTACCATTTCAGAGCGCACTTTTATCCCTTCTTGGAGCTCATTAAAACTACGAATAAGGACCCAATGGTGCTTCTCGGTGCCACAACAAATCACGTCTACTCATATAGCAACTTTCCCATTTTGGTCGCCTTTGTTCAGAGTATTTTGCAGTATGTCACCCTGAGAACCCCTCGCCAGCACCCATCAGCTTGACCCCCCCAGAGTCAATACATACCCTTCAGTCCCCAAAAGCTATGATCCCCACACCTACAAGTCAGTTCCATCCGCTGCCAGGTCAACCATGTCATCATGCTCTGAACAAAGGAAGTTTGAGTCTACCCATATATGACCCCAGTTACTTCCCATCCCCACAAGTATGTCAGTCCTACCATCAGTACTACCGCACTTCAGTTCTACACCTCGCGCTCCTATCAAGGAAACAACATTGCCTTGTTAGTTGCTGGTCTCCCTCTGTCGACGACAACCAAATTTATTCCAGAGGATAGACCTAGAGGTCCCTGTGTCTTGGACTCATCACCATTTATGATGAGTACCTACGAATCATTTCGAGAAGAGTCCTCAGTGCCTCTCCAAATGGTTGTTTCTCACATGCTCGACTTCAACACCTTGATCGCATCGTTGAGACTCGCACAGGGTATTGGTCCGTTCATTTATTTGTTCAAGACCCCGGATACCAACTGACTCTTCCACGTTTGAGAGTCTACCTATGGATACAACCAGTTACATTTTTTCTATAGATATTCAGGTTGCGCATGACGACAGTATTCAGATGTACCTCAGTTTTATACTCCCTCGAGTATACAGTTACATATAGTTCCCAGAGATGACTCACAGTCATTGAGTCCCTACAAATGTTGGACACCTTCAGTTTCAGCAGTTCATCAACCCTTCTAAGACCTTATTTAGAATGGTTGTTGCTTTATTCCAGTGTATCAGTTATTGAGATCATTCATGTTATGATCATGAGTACACCGCAAAATGATGTCCCCCCCTGGACCATTACGATGTACCAGCAGAATGTTTTATGTATTTTCTAAGGTCCCCCTTCTTGGGACTAATTGTTTATATATGTCTTGATATGAGCATGGGTATGCCCGCCTCATCCATTATCAGAGATAATTCCTCATTCATATTGAGGCCATGTAATATTGTTTATTTTTTGTAGCTTCCAAGGGCCGTGGATCCAGTCTCCAATCGGTCTATTCTCCTCCCCAAAACCCCAGAAAAAAGACAAAAGAACTATGATGTCTATCAGCCATACGATGAGCTCCTGCCCTCACACATCAGGGGGTAATCTGTTAACACCTAAAAAGTGCTCACTAGCTCATTCCCTTATTCACATGACCCATTTGTCCACTTTTCCACCATTTGAGCCTCTAAAGCCACCAGAAGGTCACCAAAAGACCTTAATACACCCCTTTTTCCACTCAAAATGAATATTTTTCCTCAAAAAGCATAAAAAACCCTCAAAAAGGGTCCAAAAATCCCAAAAATATTAAAAAGAGAATAAAAATATTCAAAAAAGGAAAAAGGAGGAAAAAGGTACCTAAACCATGTTGGTCAATACTATTGGTTTCCTCAAAAACCATAATGGTAATCCCCACCACCAAAAACTATAAAAAGGTGGTAGGGACTCCTCACTTTACATCCATCCATCATCCTATCCTAGTGCTGCCAAAATCTCCCATGAGCTTTTGGCCATTGTAGCTAACTTGGAGAAGGGACCTTTGGAGTTTGGAACTGCTCACCCTTGGAGCTACTCAACAACCTTCACCATTTGGAGGTATTATCATTGCAAGCACTTGCTTGCCCTTATTTTCAATACAAAGTTATTCTTTATTCTATTTCTTGTTCTTGTTTTCAATTCAAAAATTTATTATGATATGCACATGCTAGTTTAGTTTAGTTTTAGTTTTAGATATACGATTGTTTTTGCTTTAGTATTTGAAACTGCTGCTACTAGTTAGCAGGTGCCCATAGCACTAAGATTGGTTGCAAAACCAAGCCAACAAAAGGGACTGCCTCGGGTATCTTGTACAATTTCCTGTTCAAACAAATAATAACACTACAAGGCCTAGACTCATATATACCATGACGTTTCCATACATAAGGTTGGCCCAAAAGAACATCTGAAACTTCGAGACGAACAACATCACACAATACCTCGTCCTTGAAGGGCTTGATGCCGTATGGAAGTCGGCACTGTTGGCTGACGCGGAGATCGCTTCCCTTGCGGAGCCATCCAATGGTGTAGGGTTGTGGGTGCGGCATTGTCGGCAGGGCCAGGCGCTTGATGACCTCTGCTGAGATGAGATTATTTTGGCTACCGCTATCAAGGTAAAGTGCAGCGAGGTGCCTTTTACCCACATCTCCGAATGGAAGAGGCATTCTCCTTCTTCTGGATCGTCTGGTTCATCAGGATGGAGCTTGGTGGTAGCAATGGTGGCACTGGGTTCCGCGTCAATGATCCGTCTTCCCCTTTCTGGTTCGGACTCAGAGTCAGAACCCACATCTGATTCAGATGCTTTCACTTCGGCCACCAGCGACTGCTTTGAGCGGCAATCAACAGTGTTATGCCAAGGGCTCTTATGGAAGTCGCACCACTTCCTGGTATCTTTCTTTGTTTTTCCGGTGTCCTTCTTTGCTTGCGGCTTGGAATGGTTGTCCTGATACTGTCCATCTTTGATCTATCCTTTATTCTGTGGGTTGGGGCCGCCCTTTCCTGTCTTTTGCTGTGAAGGGTTCCCAGGCCCAAATTTCCGCGTCTTTTGTTTGAGCTTCTGCTCGATTTTGACGACATATCGGTAAGCCGCGCCCAAGGAAGAGATGTCTAGAAATTCCATTTCGGTCTGGATGTATCTATGCAAACCACCGCGATACTTGAGCACTAGATGTCGCTCTGAATCTTTGATACCCATCTTGGTGCGCAAGGTATGGAAGATATTTGTGAACTCTGGCACTGCTTGGTCTCTTTCTTGTCACAGTGTGATCCATTTGGTATACAAGTCATCATAACTTCCAATAGGGTAGTATTGTTCCTTAATAACATCCCTGAAGGATTCCCAGGTGGCCGTGACTGAAAATAATGAGGCTTCTTATGTGTCCTTTTGCTCGCAGAATGTTTCCCACCAATCTTTGACATGGGGAACGGCTTTGAGGAGCGCAAAAGTAATCTTTTCTTTATTTGAAAAGTTATGGACAAGAAAATACCCTTCTAGTATATTCAAACACTTATATACAGCATTTGCATCTATCTGTCCTTCAAATATAGGGATATAGAAGTTTATTTGTACCTTGAAGGGGGTGGCCCTCCGCTCGAGGAAGATGCGTCGCTTGTTGGTAGTTGCCGAAGGATTTGCTCGAAATTATCCATCATCTCGTTCCTCTGCTGCATGAGGGATTCCTCAAGCAACATTTTGATAGGATCTCCTGTCCCTTCATCTTTCTTTTCTCCTGCCATGAGAGGTTGCTTGGGCGTGCGAGAGCTTTTGTCCTCAAGAGAAACAAGCTCGAGACCCAATTCTTTGTACCCTGACCTCATTGGGGACATGCATTAAGACGTCAAGTTGCAGACCACTCTGATACCACTGATCTGGATTTTATGAGTAGAACGAAATGAATACAGATTATTATCAGATGCTTAAAACAAAATAACAGATATATAGTAAAACTGGTTTTCTATTCAATAAAAAAATAAGCTAGAACTGTAAAATGCAGCGGAAAACAAGCTTGCTGGAATGGTGGCGGCTTATCTCTGAGAAGAGATGTGACGGCTGCGCTCATTTCGCAAGAAGATGGTTACAATGAGGCTCTCAAGGCCTTTTACAATAAACATGAATTTCAAAAACCATAGACATCCAAAAACCTAACCCTGGGAGATGAAGCGCCAAAAGTCATGTGGGCCCCGTTTGGGTAAGTTAGTACATCAACTTCTCGGGGTCGTAACTTTTGCATACGATCTCCATTTGGGGCGCTCGGTAGCCCGTTGGAAAGGTCTATCCGATATTTACAACTTTCAATTGCAACCAAATGCATGCCGGGGGCAACTACTTGGCCCCCCAAATTGCCAAAAAGGTCGTTTAGGGCCTCAAAACGGCCCCGGAAGTTCAGGACCCGAAAAACTGCTAAAAATAGTACAATACCAAAATTGCCATAAAACTATTTTGAGCCAGTTGGAAAGGTGGGTGGCCACCAATATCCACCTGGATCAATCCTCCCTCCTTAGGAAGCAATGGTCTCCATTGCGTTGAGTTCCCCTATCAGATGAGGAAATTTCTGCTGAATTTGGCCTCGGGTGAGCCACTTGCCTTGGTGCAGGACCTGCCCTGCTTTGACAACTTGATAAAGCTGGATCCTTTGATGTCGAGTGCCCTTGATCTATGTGTCTGCAATATGAGCACTGGATGCTTGTTGTAGGAAGTCAGGGTTGAGCTTAATTGGTGTCAACTTCTCTGCTATCTCTGAGGTGTCTAATAGTGGTGGGAAATATGGCCGAAGGAGAGCCACTTTGAAGACTGGATGCAGATCAAGGAAGGGGGGAATGTTGAGCTCAAAAGCATTGTCACCCACCGCCTTGGTGATGGTGTACGGCCCATAACAGAGTGGGAGAATATTTCGATGGGGCCCTGTAAGGCGTTCTTTCTGCAAATGCAACCAAACTTTGTCGCCCACCTGAAACTTATCAGGCACTCGATGTTGATCATGGAGCTGCTTGTACTCGGCATTAGACTTCTGTAGAATATCCTGAACCTGTTGGCGGATATACTGGATCCGTTCAATGATCCGAGCGGCTTTGTCAGCTTCTGGGGACGAGTCGGCCGAGGTGGTCACAAGGGGAAGTGCAACATCCATGGGGCCCAATGGTTGGAATCCCTACCCCACCTGAAAGGGGCTATGGCCAGTTGAGCTATGTAGGGCTCGGTTGTAGCTATGTTGGACATAGGGGAGACTCTCATCCCATGTGCAGGGGTGTGTTGAATTGTACATGCGCAGGATATGTACGACCATCTAGTTGACGACCTCCGTTTGTCCATCGGTCTATGGGTGCCAGGCAGTGGATTTGGTGAGCTTGGTATCCAACAGTGACCAGAGGCTTGACCAGAATGAGCTGAGGAACCAACTATCACAGTCTGAGATAATGGTTTGTGGGATCCCAAAATGTACCCATACTCGTTCAAAGAAGAGCTTGGCAGTGGCTTTTGTTGTGATGTCCTTCTTGCAAGCGGCTAGAATCGCCATCTTGGAAAAGCTATCAACAACCACGAAAACACAATCATTTCCCCGCTTGGTGGACAGGAGGCCCGACATGTAGTCCATTGAGATGGATTACCATGGCCTGTCAGGAGTAGGAAGAGGGGTGCATAGGCCTTGTTTCTTAGTGGTCGGTTTGGCAATAGCGCAAGTGGTGCAGGACATGATATAATTGCCGACATCCTGTCGACGTTTCGGCCAGTAGAAATGTTGCTGCAACACTGCCACTGTCTTTTCGATGCCAAATTGTCCTGTCACCCGACTGTAGTGAGCTTCCCAAATCAGCTTCGCGCGCTCAATTGATGGAACGCAGAGATGGCCCAGACGACACAACAACCCATCCTGAAGATGGAAATTAGCAACCACTGAGTTGGTGCCCAACATTTGATAGGTGGCAGAGAAGTAAGGGTCTGTCTCATAGAGGTGGGGCCATCCGGAGGTCTCATGGCTGCAAGAATCTAGCACCGTGGTAAGTGCCGTAATTGGAGGTCGAATGAGGCAGCCAGCAACTCGGTTGGTACTCCCTGTTTTATATTTGATGTTGAGGTGGAACTGCTGTAAATATGTTGACCAATTCTGATGGCGGTCATTCTGCAACATTCCTTGGGTCTGCATGAACTGTAGTGGCTTGTGATCAGTGTGGATGATTGTCTCCTTCCCAAGAATGTAATGTCTCCACTGGCATAAGGCTTGTACAATGAAGTACATTTCTTTGTCGTAGGTAGGGTACTTGCGGACAGCATCTGAGAGTGTCTCACTATGATATGCCACGGGGTGGCCGTGTTGAGTGAGAACTGTGCCCACAGCATAATCTGAAGCATCTGTCTCGATCTCAAAGGGATGTTGCAGGTTCAGTAATGAGAGTATCGGCGATGAGCACAAACGATTCTTCAAGTCATCGAAGGCTTGTTGTTAGGACAGGCCCCACACAAATTTTTCCCTACCACCACCCTTGGTCACTTGGATGAGGGCCCA
This sequence comes from Larix kaempferi, assembly GCA_027924585.1. Classification (NCBI taxonomy): domain Eukaryota; kingdom Viridiplantae; phylum Streptophyta; class Pinopsida; order Pinales; family Pinaceae; genus Larix; species Larix kaempferi. The sequence goes on along the minus strand of BSBM01000308.1, from coordinate 6,516,356 downwards.
TGCGATATGAGAGAATACTAGCACGAACCGGCGATAGAAATTGGCGAGGCCCAAGAAGGTCCGAAGTTCAGTGAGTGTGGTTGGGTCTGTCCAGTAGTGGATGACCTGGATCTTGGCTGGATCCACATGCACACCATGTCGATCAACAATGTAGCCTAAGTAATGGATCCTATCTATGCCGAAGGAGCATTTTTCCAAGTTTGCATATAGTTTGTGCTTCCGCAGGGTGTGCAGAACCTGCTGAATATGCTGCAAGTATTCCTTCCAAGTCTTGCTGTAGATGAGGATGTCATCCAAATACAAGTCTACAAAATTGTTGGTGAAAGGTCGTAGGATATCGTCCATCATCCTCATAAAAGTTGATGGAGCATTTGTCAAACCAAAAGGCATGACCAACCATTCAAAAAGACCTTATTTTGACTTGAAGGCAGTCTTCCATACATCTATCTATTCTATTGGGACCTGGTGGTAGCCAGACTTCAGATCAATCTTACTGAAGTATTTGGCCCCTGTGAGCTGATCAAGGAGGTCGTCGATTCGAGGAATCAGGTACCGATTGCGGACTGTGATTTTATTCAGGGCCCGGTAATCAATGCAGAGTTGCCATGTCCCATCTTTCTTCTGCACCAGCACAATTGGGCTCCCACAAGGTGATGAACTGGGATGGATGTGCCCTTTGTGGAGAAATTCTTGGATCTGCCTCTTGATCTCCTCGTTTTCCAATAGAGAGCGGCGATAGGCTTTCCCATTAGGTAGCAGTGCGCCTGGGGTCAGATCGATGGGATGCTTGACCTGGCAGTGCAGAGGTACTCCGGTCGGAGAGGAGAAGATATCTGAGTATCCTTCCACCACCTTATCCACTTGCTTCTGTTGTGTGGATAGATCGGTCATGGAGGCCCAGGATGTGGCTGCGATCTTTCTTTCACTCTGAGAGCGAATCATGAAGAAGACAAATTTCCCAGTCTAAGAGATGACCTTCGTGCATTGCTTGGCAGAGATAAAGGAAATAGCACTAGGAGGGACTGCCTCGGGTATCCTGTTCAAAGAAATAATAACACTACGAGGCCTAGACTAATATACAGCATGACGTTTCCATAAATAAGGTTGGCCCAAAAGAACATCTAAAACTTCGAGAGGAGCAACATCACACAATACCTCGTCCTTGAAGGGCTTGATGTCGTATGGCAGTCGGCACTGTTGGCTGACGCGGAGATCGCTTCCCTTGTGGATCCATCCAATGGTGTAGGGTTGTGGGTGCGGCGTTGTCGGCAAGGCAAGGTGCTCGACGACCTCTGCTGAGATGAGATTCTTCTGGCTACCACTATCAACGATGAAGTGCAGTGGGGTGCCTTTTACCCACATCTGTGAATGGAAGAGGCATTCTCCTTCTTCTGGCTCGTCTGGTTCATCAAGCTGGAGCTTGGTGGTAGCAATGGTGGCACTGGGTTTCACGTCAATGATCCATCTTCCCCTTTCTAGTTCAGACTCAAAGTCAGAACTTTCATCTGATTCAGATGCTTTCACTTCAGCCACCAGCAACTGCTTTGAGCGGCAATCAACAGTGTTATGCCAAGGGCTCTTATGGAAGTCGCACCACTTCCCGGTATCTTTCTTTCTTTTTTCGGTGTCCTTCTTTTCTTACGGCTTGGACTGGTTGTCCTAATACTGTCAATCTTTGCTCTATCCTTTATTCTGTGGATTGAGGCCGCCCTTTCCTGTCTTTTGCTGTGAAGGGTTCCCAGGCCCAAATTGCCGCGTCTTTTGTTTGAGATTCTGCTCGATTTTGACGGCATATCCGTAGGTCGTGCCCAAGGAAGAGATGTCTAGAAATTCCATTTCGGTCTGGATGTATCTATGCAAACCACCACGATACTTGAGCACCATATGTCGCTCTAAATATTTGATACCCATCTTAGTGCGCAAGGTATGGAAGATATTTGTGAACTCTGGCACTGCTTGGTCTCTTTCTTGTCGCAGTGTGATCCATTTGGTATACAAGTCGTCATAACTTCCAACAGGGTAGTATTGTTCCTTAATAGCATCCCTGAAGGATTCCCAGGTGGCCGTGACTTGAAATAATGAGGCTTCTTCTGTGTCCTTTTGCTCGCAGAATGTTTCCCACCAATCTTTGACATGAGGAACGGCTTTGAGGAGCGCAAAAGTAATCTTTTCTTTATTCAAAAAGTTATGGATAGAAAAATACCCTTCTAGTAGATTCAACCACTTATCTACAACATCGGCATCTATCTGTCCTTCAAATATAGGGATATCGAAGTTGATTTGTACCTTGAAGGGGGCAGCGCCTACGCTCGAGGAAGATGCGTCGCTTGTTGGTAGTCGACGAAGGATTTGCGCGAAATTATCCATCATCCCGTTCCTCTGCTGCGTGAGGGATTCCTCAAGCAACATTTTGATAGGATATCCTGTCCCTTCATCTTTCTTTTCTCCTGCCATGAGAGGTCGCTTGGGCGTGCAAGAGCTTTTGTCCTCAAGAGAAACAAGCTCGAGACCCAATTCTTTTTACCCTGACCTCGTTGGGGACATGCATTAAGACGACAAGGAGTAGACCGCTCTGATACCACTGATCTGGATTTTATGAGCAAAACGAAATGAATATAGATTATTATCAGATGCTTAACAAAAAATAACAGAGATACAGTAAAACTGGTTTTCTATTCAATAAGGAAATAAGCTAGAACTATAAAATGCAGCGGAAAACAAGCTTGCTGGAATGGTGGCGGCTTATCTCTGAGAAGAGATGTGACGGCTGCGCTCATTTCGCAAGAAGATGGTTACAATGAGGCTCTCAAGGCCTTTTACAATAAACATGAATTTCAAAAACCATAGACATCCAAAAACCTAACCCTGGGAGATGAAGCGCCAAAAGTCATGTGGGCCCCGTTTGGGTAAGTTAGTACATCAACTTTATGGGGTCGTAACGTTTGCATACGATCTCCGTTTGGGGCGCTCAGTAGCCCATTGGAAAGGTATATCCTAGATTTACAACTTTCGAATGGGGCCAAATGCATGCCAAAGGTGCCCATTCGCCCCCCCAAATTGCCAAAAAAGGTCGTTTAGGGCCTCAAAACAGCCCTGGAAGTTCAGGACCCGAAAAACTGCTAAAAATAGTACAATACCGAAATTGCCATAATACTGTTTTGAGCTAGTTGGAAAGGTGGGTGGCCACCAATATCCACATGGATCAATCCTCCCTCCTTAGGAAGCAATGGTCTCCATTGCGTTGAGTTCCCCCATCAGATGAGGAAATTTCTGCTGAATTTGGCCTCGGGTGAGCCACTTGCCTTGGTGGAGGAGCTGCCCTGCTTTGACAACTTGATAAAGATGGATCCTTTGATGTCGAGTGCCCTTGATCTGTGTGTCTACAATATGATCACTGGATTCTTGTTGTAGGCAGTCAGGGTTGAGCTTTGTTGGTGTCAACTTCTCTGCTATCTCTGAGGTGTCTAATAGTGGTGGGAAATATGGCCGAAGGAGAGCCACGTTGAAGACTGGATGCAGACCAAGGAAGGGGAGAATGTTAAGCTCAAAAGCATTCTCACCCACCACCTTGGTGATGGTGTACGGCCCATAATGGAGTGGGAGAAGCTTTCGATGGGGGCCTGTAAGGCGTTCTTTCTGCAAATGCAACCAAACTTTGTCGCCCACCTGAAACTTATGTGGCACTCAATGTTGATCATGGCACTGCTTGTACTTGGCATTAGACTTCTGTAGAATATCCTGAACCTGTTGGCAGATATGCTGGATCCGTTCAATGAACCGGCGGCTTTGTCAGCTTCTGGGGATGAGTCGGTCGAGGTGGTCGCAAGGGGAAGTGAAACATCCATGGGGCCCAATGGTTGGAATCCCAACTTCACCTGAAAGGGACTGTGGCCAGTTGAGCTATGCAAGGCTCGGTTGTAGCTATATTGGACATAGGGGAGACTCTCATCCCAATTGCGGGGGTGTGTTGAATTGTACATGCCCAGGATATGTACGACCATCCGATTGATGACCTCCGTTTGTCCATCGGTCTGGGAGTGGAAGGCAGTGGATTTGGTGAGCTTGGTATCCAACAGTGACCAGAGGCTTGACCAGAATGAGCTGAGGAACTGACTGTCATGGTCTGAGATAATGGTCTGTGGGATCCCAAAATGTACCCATACTCGTTCAAAGAAGAGCTTGGCAGTGGCTTCTGCTGTGATGTCCTTCATGCAAGCGGCTAGAATTGCCATCTTGGAAAAGTGATCAACAACCACGAAAACACACTCATTTCCCCGCTTGGTGGACGGGACGCCCGACATGTAGTCCATTGGGATGGATTCCCACAGCCTGTCAGGAGTAGGAAGAGGGGTGTATAGGCCCTGTTTCTTAGTGGTTGGTTTGCCAATAGCGCAAGTGGTGCAGGACCTGATATACTTGTCAACATCCTATCAAAGTTTCGGCCAGTAGAAATGTTTCTGCAACACTGCCACTGTCTTTTCGACGCCAAAGTGTCCTGCCACCCGACTGTAGTGAGCTTCTTAAATCAGCTTCGCGCGCTCGCTTGATGGAACGCAGAGATGGCCCAGATGACACAACAACCCGTCTTGAAGATGGAAATTAACAACCACTGAGTTGGTGCCCAACATTTGATAGGTGGCGGAGAAGTCAGGGTCTGTCTCATAGAGGTGGGGCCATTCGGAGGTCTCGTGGCCACAAGTGTCTATCACCATGGTAAGTGCCGCGACTAGAGGTCGACTCAGGAAGTCAGCAACTCGGTTGGTACTCCCTGTTTTATATTTGATGTTGAGGTGGAACTGCTGTAAATATGTTGACCAATTCTTATGGCGGTCATTCTGCAACATTCCTTGGGTCTGCATGAACTGTAGTGGCTTGTGATCAGTGTGGATGACTGTCTCCTTCCCAAGAATGTAATGTCTCCACTGGCGGCAGGCTTTTACAATGGAGTGCATTTCTTTGTCGTAGGTAGGGTACTTGCGGACAGCATCTGAGAGTGTCTCACTATGATATACCATGGGGTGTCCGTGTTGAGTGAGAACGGTGCCCACAGCATAATCTGAAGCATCTGTCTCGATCTCAAAGGGATGTTGCAGGTTCGGTAATGAGAGTACTGGCGATGAGTACAAACGCTTCTTCAAGTCATCGAAGGCTTGTTGTTGGGACAGGCCCCACACAAATTTTGCCTTACCACCACCGCTGGTCACTTGGCTGAGGGCCCATGTGATATGAGAGAATCCCAGCACAAACCGACGATAGAAATTGGCGAGGCCCAAGAAGGTCCGAAGTTCAGTGAGTGTGGTTGGGGCTGGCCAGTCACGGATGACCTGGATCTTGGCTGGATCCACATGCACACCATGTCGATCAACGATGTAGCCTAAGTAATGGACCCTATCCATGCCGAAGGAGCATTTTTCCAAGTTTGCATATAGTTTGTGCTTCCGCAGGGTGTGCAGAACCTGCTGAATATGCTGCAAGTGTTCCTCCCAAGTCTTGTTATAGATGAGGATGTCATCCAGATAGACCACTACAAAATTATTAGTGAAAGGTCGTAGGATATCGTCCATCATCCTCATAAAAGTTGCTAGAGCATTTGTCAAACCAAAAGGCATGACCAACCATTCAAAAAGACCTTCTTTTGACTTGAAGGCAGTCTTCCATACATCTGTCTGTTCTAATTGGACCTGGTTGTAGCCAGACTTCAGATCAATCTTACTGAAGTATTTGACCCCCGTGAGCTGATCAAGGAGTTCGTCGATTTGGGGAATCAGGTACCGATTGCGGACTGTGATTTTATTCAGGGCCCGGTAATCAATGCAGAGTCGCCAGGTCCCATCTTTCTTCTGCACCAGCACGATTGGGCTCCCACAAGGTGATGAACTTGGATGGATGTGCCCTTTGTGACCCATTGGGTAGCGGTGCACCTGGGGTCAGATCGATGGGATGCTTGACCTGGAAGTGCAAAGGTACCCTGGTCGGAGAGGAGAAGATATCTGAGTAGCCTTCCACCACCTTATCCACTTGCTTCTGTTATGTGGATAGATCGGTCATGGAGCCCCGGGATGTGGCTGCGATCTTTCTTTCACTCTGAGAGCGAATCACGAAGAAGACAAATTTCCCGGTCTGAGAGATGACCTTCCTGCATTGCTTGGCAGAGATCAAGGAAATAGCACTAGGAGGGACTACCTCGGGTATCCTGTACAATTTCCTGTTCAAAGAAATATTAACACTACGAGGCCTAGATTCATATACAGCATGATGTTTCCATAAATAAGGTTGGCCCAAAAGAACATCTGAAACTTCGAGAGGAGCAACATCACACATACCTCATCCTTGAAGGGCTTGATGCCGTATGGCAGTCAGCACTGTTGGCTGACGCGAAGATCACTTCGCTTGCGGAGCCATCCAATGGTGTAGGGTTATGGGTGCGGCGTTGTCAGTAGGGCCAGGAACTTGACGACCTTTGCTGAGATTAGATTCTTCTGGCTACCGCTATCAACGATGAAGTGCAGCGGGGTGCCTTTTACCCACATCTATGAATGGAAGAGGTGTTCTCCTTCTTCTGGTTCGTCTGGTTCATTAGGCTGGAGCTTGGTGGTAGCAATGGTGGCACTGGGTTCCGCGTCAATGATCCGTCTTCCCCTTTCTGGTTCAGACTCAGAGTCAGAACCCGCATCTGATTCATATGCTTTCACTTTGGCCACCAGCGACTGCTTAAAGAGGCAATCAACAGTGTTATGCCAAGGGCTCTTATGGAAGTCGCACCACTTCCCGGTATCTTTCTTTGTTTTTTCGGTGTCCCTCTTTGCTTGCGGCTTGGACTGGTTGTCCTGATACTGTCCATCTTAGCTCTGTCCTTTATTTTGTGGGTTGGGGCCGCCCTTTCCTGTTTTTTGTTGTGAAGGGTTCCCAGGCCCAAATTGCCGTGTCTTTTGTTTGAGCTTCTGCTCGATTTTGACGGCATATCGATAGGCCGTGCCCAAGGAAGAGATGTCTAGAAATTCCATTTCGTTCTGGATGTATCTATGCAAACCACCGCGATACTTGAGCACCAAATGTCGCTCTAAATCTTTGATACCCAGCTTGGTGCGCAAGGTATGGAATATATTTGTGAACTCTGGCACTGCTTGGTCTCTTTCTTGTCGCAGTGTGATCCATTTGGTATACAAGTCGTCATAACTTCCAACAGGGTAGTATTGTTCCTTAATAACATCCCCGAAGGATTCCCAGGTGGTCATGACTAAAAATAATGAGGCTTCTTCTATGTCCTTTTTCTCGCAGAATGTTTCCCACCAATCTTTGACATGGGGAATGGCTTTGAGGAGCGCAAAAGTAATCTTTTCTTTATTCGAAAATTTATGGACAGAAAAATACCCTTCTAGTAGATTCAACTATTTATCTACAACATCTGCATCTATATGTCCTTCAAATATAGGGATATCGAAGTTGATTTGTACCTTGAAGGGGGCGGCACCTCCGCTCAAGGAAGATGCGTCGCTTGTTGGTAGTCGCCGAAGGATTTGCGCGAAATTATCCATCATCTCGTTCCTCTGCCGCGTGAGGGCTTCCTCAAGCAACATTTTGATAGGATCTCCTGTCCCGTCATCTTTCTTTTCTCCTGCCATGAGAGGTCGCTTGGGTGTGCGAGAGCTTTTGTCCTCAAGAGAAACAAGCTCGAGACCCAATTCTTTGTACCCTGACCTCGTTGGGGACATGCATTAAGACGACAAGGAGAAGACCGCTCTGATACCACTGATCTGGATTTTAGAGCAGAACGAAATGAATACAGATTATTATCAGATGCTTAACACAAAATAACATAGATACAGTAAAACTGGTTTTCTATTCAATAAGGAAATAAGCTAGAACTGTAAAATGCAGCGGAAAACAAGCTTGTTGGAATGGTGGCGGCTTATCTCTGAGAAGAGATGTGACGGCTGCGCTCATTTCGCAAGAAGATGGTTACAATGAGGCTCTCAAGGCCTTTTACAATAAACATGAATGTCAAAAACCATAGACATCCAAAAACCTAACCCTGGGAGATGAAGCGCCAAAAGTCATGTGGGCCCCGTTTGGGTAAGTTAGTACATCAACTTCCCGAGGTCGTAACTTTTGCATACAATCTCCATTTGGGGCGCTCGGTAGCCCGTTGGAAAGGTCTATCCGATATTTACAACTTTCAACTAGGGTCAAATGAATGTTGGAGGAAACCATTTGGCCCCCCAAATTGCCAAAAAAGGTCTTTTAGGGCCTCAAAACGGCACCGGAAGTTCAGGACCCGAAAAACTGCTAAAAATAGTACAATACCAAAATTGCCATAAAACTGTTTTGAGCCAGTTGGAAAGGTGGGTGGCCACCAATATCCACCTGGATCATTGAATCTGTCACGTTTTTCAATATCAAGTGATTCATGGTGCTCCCACTCTTAAGTTTTAGGTTTGGGGGGGAGATCCCTGTTTCTTCGGTGAGCCCTATGAGCTATGGTTTATGAGTTTCCTTTACCAAGAAAAGAATAAATCTATTTATTGTGGGTCTGTCTTCTTCATACCAAATGGATTTGATAAGATCATGTAATCCTAAATATCTTGCAGGTATATTATTGGTTCTTAACACGAGTTTCTTCTTTCCTTCAATGGCTATTCTTTGATAGATCTAGTAGTGTTGGAGATTGGTGGTAGATTGTTGTAATATTTCTTTGTTTTCACGAATCCCTACTCAACTGCTTTCATTTCTCAACTACAACATTGATTTCATATGATAATCGAATTTCATTCTCATCCAGATAATTTAATTCATTTCTTAGGTAAGAATTGTGAAACTCCATGGAAATTTCAGAATTGGCTCATTGTTTTTCATTGATTAGATACAATCTACTATTATGGTCATATACCACTTCGCTAATATCCTATAGGATGTTAGGGGGACATATTTAAAGAACTAATGGATTGTGGGAGTTTTTTAATGCAAATTTTGGATGCATATATTTATTAAATGGGCAGTGATGTCTGATTTCGCATATTGATGTCTGATTTTATAGCTAACCCACAATGATTTGAGTGATGGTTTGTTTTTACCTCTGTTGATGAATCTTCCAATGAAGTTATGGAAATCCTGCCTATTGGAGCCAACTAATTATGTATATAAATTCATGTTTTGACTCCCTGGACATCATGTTGAGCTCCCAATCTCTCGAGGTATATCAAAACACATTTGATAACGGTCCTATTAGGAGTAGACTCGAATGTGGTACATTTAGTTTACACATTTCATATCCATTTCTATTTTGTTTTAACTTTTTTGTATCCATCAAATGGGATGCTAAGACCCAGCACGAAAGGTATTTGAAGTAAAAGAGAGGAATAAAGACATATTTGCAGAAGACGATGGTCTGTATTCACATGTCAGGTCCATAATCACGATCCACAAACAATTTCTCTCTGGGTATTTCAAATATGCATATATCTCTTTTGGTTTTATGGCATCAAGAGGGTGAGTTTGGAATCATTTGCAGAAGACAGAGATGGAAGAGGAAGGGGAGGAGATGATGCAAAGTTGGTGTGTGTATTGGAAACTGTTTAGCATGTTGTGAATTCATGTGTCCTCTATTAAAGCAACAGGTTCTTTCTCCATCGTTTTTTTTTACTATTTATATCTTGTTTTTTTTTAATTTTAACATGTTATTTTGAATTTCGCAAGACCCATTTTACATAATGATTTGATCAGTTGCAAGGCCCTTTTACTTACCCATTTATTGATTATTTTATGGCTTTAACATTTTTAAGTTCTCATTTCTACTATTATGCTAGTTTTACACTTTGCATGGGACAAAGCATTGGTGTCGATGTGTTTTTACAGGTATTTTGGTCGTTCTCCTACTTTATATGTGCATTGTTGTGTTTCTTTAACATTCTTTGTAAACGCATGAAGACTTTTATAAATGTTAAAAGTGTACTCAAGACCATATCACAATGAAAGTGTTACTAGCAAAACCTAAGTATTTTGTCATATAGAATAGATTAAAATTTAGACTATAGACAAGATCTTAAAAATCATTCCAAAATTCAATATAATTATTGTTTTCAAAAACTAAAATCTTTTCATTATAATTAGGGTTTCTAAAAACCAATCTATTCTTTAGAATTTAAGTCCATGCCAAAGTGAGGAAGACAAATGATGAAATAACTTTCCCCAAATAATACACTGGTCTCTAGAAACCAATATTTTTTAGAGTTTAAGTCCATGCCAAAGTTAGGAGGAGAAATAATGAAATAGCTTTCCCCAAATGATGGATTGTGATATTATCCCGTGCTTTTTAGGAGAAGTGCAAGCAAGTCTTCGTTATCAACCTCCCATCGCACTCTTTTTTATGCCCTTATTTTTTCCCTAGTTTTAGGTTTTGGTTTCTCTAATCATGACAACAATTTAGATTTCTTAATGGCCTCCGAGTTTGGTTTTCCATAATTATTTTAATGCAATCTTATATGTTTGAGAAGAGTATTTATGTGCAGGATTCAAGTAGAAAAGGTTTGTAAAGTGAAAAGAAGGTTTATTTTTTAATATCCTCATAAATTATCACAAATGGTTTTACTTACTTAAAAATGTTTAGGCACAAATAGAATAAAATTGTCACCAATATTGTTTCACTTGTTTTGTTTTAAAATTTTGTTTAATTATTATTATGCTCTCTCTTTTGTGGTAAAATGTTACATGACCATATTTTTCTTTCTTTAGCTTACTCTTTAGATAATTAAATAATTTAGTTATTTTAAATAATTATTAATTGTTAAACTAAAAATAACATGATTTAGTTAATATAAAATTTAGAATTTTAGTGTAATCTTTCTTTCAAAAATCTATAAAGCTTTTGCTTTAGTTTAATTTTTGCATATGATATACTTCTTACACTTTTCTAAATATTAATGTTATAGAAGAAATAAAGTTTAGATATTAATCAACTATAGAATCGTTCAGGCATGTACCCTTATCCATATATTTTGGTTTTCAATTCAGCACATCACTGAAGAAATAAAATGAAAAGATATGCTACTCTAACTTTTATAGTCTAGTTATAATTTTGATAGCAAACAACTTTGGCATTTCTGAACATTTTAATATTGTGTGTGGACTCCTAGATAGCGTCGAGGACAAGACCCAATCTAATGGACTCAAATGTCCAATTCGCACCCATAGGCTTGTAAAGTGAAAAGTAGTTCTATGTTTATTCTTTGTATTTGTATTCCCCATGTGAAAACAGAGATGATGAATAATTCAACTACACACTTTCATTATTATATATTTTAAAATTAATGTTTATTATTATATCACCTTAGATTTCATTATTATATTATCTTAGATTAATGTTTATTATTATATTATTATTATTTTATCTTATATTAATGTTTATTATTATATTAGCTTAGATTAATGTTTATTATTATATTGTTGATGTATTTGTAACTTTGGAAGATATTCACTTGTATATTGTATGTATTATATTTGTACTTTATTGTATTTCCAACGGAGATGTATTCTTCCTCTGGTTGGAAGTGTCGTCATTTTTATTTGCAAGTGTCGCAACTTATATTTGATGGGTTATTAGACCACCTTAGAGGGGCCATCCTAGTGTGGGTTAAAGAGTTATTAGACCACCCTAGTGGGGCTGGCCCAATGACAAGTGGTAATGGGTTATTAGACTCTCCTAAGGGAGGTCAACTCAGTTAGAGTAAAAGGCAAGTCAAAGTAAAGTATAAATAGAGAGTGTGACTCTCTCATTTATTCATTCACTCACTCACTCACTTCGCATTAGTGAGAGAGATGAGGAGTGCCCACAAGTGGAGGAGGAGAAACTGCTAGGATATTATCTCTTGTTTTGGCGTTTGATCTTTGTTATCTTTGTATTGGTGCTCATTCTATCTCTGAGGAAGTTGCAGGGTTTTTAACCTTCTTGGTTTTCCTCGGTGAAATGCTTTATGTCTCTTGTCTCTTGTGTTTGATATGTTGTACATGTTGTTCTCTCAGTTAAGATCCTAGATCAAATTGAATTAAATGATGAAAAACTAACATGGTATCAGAGCTATCCTGAAGGAAGGCATGGTATGGAATTTATGACACTTGTTGCACTTGCGACAAATTAGAAGCTAGGGATTGGTATAGTAAAAACCAGTCATCGTGGCACTTTCGCTATAAATCTGTTTTGGCGAAGGTTCAGGATATGAAATTTTTACAGGCCAAATATGAAATGTTCATGTGCCTTGTGTCTGAAGCTTAACCTCATAGTCATTGTACTTTGTGAGATATGATTCGTACAACTTAGGGTTTTTGCCTCTTCCAGAATGCATCCCTAAACAGGTGACCTAGGAACAAAGGTCATATCTCGGGCTAGGAAGCTCCAAATGGAATTCCATAAAAATTGGTAGTTAGGGAACAAACTGTAGTTTCAAAGGTTCGAGTTTCAGAGGCCAAAGTTGAAAAAGTGACACATGGCACTCCTTACAAGTTCGATATGTTGTTGCATCCCATAAATAGGTCACATTGCGACACTTGGCATATCTCTCTCTCAGAGAATCCATTAAAGCTCAGATTTGTGGGGTTGGAAAGATGATAGGTCAATCTACCACAGGCCGAAGTTTCAGACCCTGTTGATCCAAAATTTCAGAGATGCATCAGAAACAATATGGCATATATTTCTATCCAAACATAATTCGATTTTGAGCACTTTCATTTTTTGGCTCATCACTGCTGCGGGAAATTAGGGTGTCTGCGAAAGTTGGAATTTTTGGAATCTAAGACCACGGTTGGATGCTCCTCATCAAAATCAAAATTTAGAGACTAAGATTGAAGTTTTTGGTTGGGTAGAACCCCAATCTCTATCAAACCCTAGTTCATGATTTTGACGAGAAAGCCAAAAAACCCAGAATTTGATAGAAGCTGCTGATCCAAAACTCGCAGGTCAATTTTGAGGAGTTAATTTTTGGAGTTTTCAAAATCTGAGCACACCAGCTTGCTCTCCTCATTCAAATGCATCTCCCTATCCAGACAAAAGTTTGAATTTCCAAGTTTATATTTTTAGGGTTTCTCTGACAAACCCTAGCCAGCTCCAGATCTAGATTTTGCAAGTCAAGTGGATTGGGTTAATCCTAGAAGAGAATGAATTGGACACCTACATAAGTGAAGAGGTTCCAGTTCTAGAGGGAGATGAGGCTAAGGCCTTACATAAGAATAACTTCGTCAAGGCAAAGAGAATCTTTGCAGATTCTATCAAAGACCATCTCATTCCACATGTGTCTTCTCTAAAGACACCCGTGGAGATGTTTGATTCCTTGACCAATCTGATTGAAGGAAAGAACATAAACCAAGTATGACTTGAGGATATATAGGTATGCTTTGAAATCTGTTCATGATTAAGTTTTTCTTCACATTATTGAGGTTAGTACAATCTTGATTAATTTTAGACTTGTCTGATCACCTTAGTAAAAGTATGAATGCATGTGAATGATAGAATACATTCATTGATTAGGGTTATGACACTTATAATTGTACTAATGCACTGTGGTGTTGTATGAGGATGATATTGTTGGCTAACATGAAAGGTACATCAAGAAATACAAATCAAGTTCTAGATCGAGAACATATGACCATGGTGACATGAAGACAAAGACTCATCCATAACCATTGATCACATAGAAGCTCTACTTACGAGGTATGTATAATTTGGTTCTACATTGCTTAACTTATGAGATTTATAGGTTACTAGCACAAGGTCTCTAAATCATTGAAGAGAACAAAGAGACATTGTTTAGGTATGTTAGACATAACTCACAAACATGATAATCCAGGTATGTTTTTCCTATATCAAGTTAGAATCCTACCTTGTGTTAGGGTCTCATATAAGTATACTTTTCGTATGATTGATAATGAGTATTCATAAAGTTATAGGCTTGAATAATCGTGGGTTTATGCATATTATTATTCTTACTTTGTTTAATGATATGACAAACTAGAAGAGTCCTATGGTCAAATAAGAATATGCATGAGTAAAAGAAGTACTCCCTAAAACCTTGAATAACTAATGCTTGTGATAAATTACCTGTATATGAAATAATCATGACTATACATGTTTAAGATTATTTAGAATCATAATGTTTTGATAGTATTGAGATTATACTAATGAATGTATGATTATGTATGAGATCTTGAGGATGACACAATGATGACACTAGTGCACACTTAAGCATGCATAGTGGTCCAGGATGGATATAAGTTCAAATATGATAATCCAGGAAGCAAAGATCAAGAGGGAGCACACTCCAATAGTTCCTGCAAGGAAGCAAAGATTGAGAGGGAGTCCACCCTACAACCAAACAAAGATAAGTATTTGAATTGTCATTTATTTTATATATGATTACTTAAATAATGTTGTTCAGTCATGTACATACTTATGTTCCTAGATTTCGGATGTATATTATGCATATTAGAAAAGTTGCATTAATGAACAAGATACTACTAATATACAAGTAATGGGTAAGTGGCTTATGGTACTGTACAACATTCCATTGCTACTTATCTAGAATGAAACCTCTTTGCTGACATGTTGGGAGTTGTGGACACTCTTAACAACATTCTGGTAGAGATGGAAGGCATCTAGAAAGTTATAAGATATGGATAAATGTTGTCTTGAAGAATTGGCTAAGATAATTGCATGACTATATGACATATTTCTTTATGTGTAAGAATTTGTTCTGAAATCTATGAGATGTTTCTAATCATGCAATTGAACTTGTATTGTGGGAAAGATCATGTACCATCACCTACAAGAGAGACTTGTTTCGAAGAATAAGCGATGAAGACTCAACAAATCCAGAAAACTACCTATTGAAGATATTGAAGAATCTGAAGTTCCCAGGATCTGGGATACAGTAATGGAAGGATGCCATGATTGAGGAGTACCAGTCGATCGTGAAGAATGATGTCTGGGATGTTGTCCCAAGACCAGAAGGAATTCTGTTGTGAATTCCAAGTGGATCTACAAGATGAAGCATGCTGCAAATGGCAGCATAGAGAAATACAAGGCAAGGTTTGTGGCTCGTGGCTTCTCCCAGAAAGAAGGGATAGATTATGAAGAGAAGTTTTACACTTCCATCAGAACAGTACTTTCTCTGGATGCAGTAATGAAGTGGAAGATACACCAAATGGATGTCAAGACATCTTTCTTGAATGGTGTAGCCAAAGAGGAAGTGTATGTGGAGAAGACAATCGTATTTTAGACACATGACAGGGATTCACATGTGTGTAAGTTAAAGAAAGCCTTGTATGGCTTGAATCAAGCACCCAGGAAATGGTAAGGCAGGATAGACAACTTCCTGTCCAGTTTGGGCTTTACCAAGAGTAAAGCGGATTCCAACCTTTACTACAAGGTTGAGGAGGGAGATCCAGTGATACTCATATTGCATGTGGATGACCTATTTGTGACAGGTGAGGATAGGTTAATTGTCAACACGGAGAGGAATCTTGCTATTGAGTTCGAGATGAAGGACTTGGGTATGATGCATTACTTTCTAGGTATGGAGGTGTGGCAGAGTGCAGATGGAATCTTCCTTGGACAAGGGAAGTATGCAATAGAGATCCTGAAGCGGTTCGGGATGATGGACTACAAGGCCATGGCCACACTTATGGCATCGAACCTAAACCTATTTAGTGATGATTCATTAGAGTCGGTTGATGCCACGATGTATCGTCAGATGATTGGGTCCTTATGTACCTGACAAACACGAGACTAGATATTTGCTTTGCGGTGAACACCTTGAGCCAGTTCCTGATGAATCCTAGACATGTTCACCTGATTGTTGTAAAGCATAGTCTGAGGTACCTGAAGAGTGTTAGGATATCTCATCATTTAGTTATGTACTTTGCATGCATTTTTCATTTTGCATATATGCATACCAGTCACCAGTTTGATGCCTCTAGCACCTAGTCCCCAGTCTGCTAGCACCCGAGAGCTTCCTTCCACTCATGTTTATCCCTCCTAGTGCTTAGTGTGCCCAGCATGCACCTACCACTTGAGAAGGGTTCCTTTTCTCACCTACCACTCCAATCATCTCCTCATGCACCCTCCAACAAGCCTCCTTCATTCAGTTAGTGCCTACATGTGTCAGTTACACCTACCACACTCAGTTAGACTCAGTTTGACACCTAGTTGACCATTACTTGTGCCTTGATGACTCCACTGATATGATGATGAGATTCCTAGTTGGATCTAAGCTATTCCATGCAGTTAATTTGAATGAACTCCTTGGTTAATTTGAATTGCTCAGTCATTGTTACTGTATTGTATTGTATTTTCACCATTCTAAGTTATAGAGCACTAATGCATCTCTCTTACACATTTTTTACTCCAAATTGTTTTACATCATTGTGATTGATTTACTTGTTCAATAGATCTGTTGTGACTAATTTAACATGGTATCAGAGCCATGGCATGGACAAGATTTCTCTTCTACAGGTGTTCTACATGAAGAATTGAGTGAATTTGCTCAAAATACTACATAGCGGCATGCAAAATCTCATGTGCATTCATCGATGTGCATGCAAGGATGAAATTTCTCTCCAATCCAGTTCAAAAGCTTGATTTTTCTACAAAATTCCTGGACATGAATCATTGGATCTTCAAGCTTGCTTGATCTCCTATTTCTAGTGTGATGTAACTCTAAAAGGGTGGATTGTTCGACCTTATAGTTCTTGTTTTCTTGTGATTTGCAGCTTTTATAACTCCTACATTAGCACTCGTTTTCATTGAGATGGATTCCTCTTCTTCAAAGCTTCTCACTCCCTTCAATTATTTTGAATGGAAGAATGACATGGAGATTATGTTGCACTCAAAAGGGTACTACAGAGTCACCATGGGCCTCAAAGTTGAGCCAAATACACTCATTGAGAAATCCAATCACTTCAACAAATTGGATGAAGCATATGGTCTTCTTTGCCTCAATATTTCCAAGGATCTTCACTTTCACCTCAGTGTATTGGCTACTCCAAAGGAAGTATGGGAGCAACTTGAAAATCATTTTGGAAAGCAAGATGACATGCGGTCTTTTCAATTGGAAAATGAATTGATTACCTTGAATCCTGAGAATTTCGATACCATCAATGATTTCTTCACCAAATTCAAGCACTTGGTATTGCTATTGAAGCAAAGTGGAGTTGTAAAAGATGATAAACAATTGATTCTTTCTATTCTTTCAAAGCTTGGAAAATATTATTCAGTATTTGTCTCTACATTCAATTCTGGAAAGCTCACAATTTCGAATTGGAAAATTCCTACCTTAAGTGCCTTCATTGAATCTGTGACGAAGGAGCATGATAAACTCATTCAAATGGGGACCATATGCTCCAAAGACCAAACATTATTTGTTGGAGGATCCAAATCTACAAATGGAAAAGGGAAGCAAAAGAAAGAGAAGCCAAAGTTTGATCCATCCAAGCAAAGAGAGAAAAGCAAGCAAGCAGATGAGCCATCCGGTTCAAGAAATAAGCAAAAAGGCAAAGAGACCAAAAAGAAGTCAAAATGTTCTTATTGCAGCAGAGGCTATCATTCTGAAAGCTCATGCATGAAGAAGACAATAGATCAGATGGTAGTTCTCTTGGAGACATCATTTAATTCAATAGATCAAGGATCTTAATTAAAAGAACAACATGTACAGCATATCAAGCATAAGAGACAAGAGACAAGAGACAAAAAACATTACATCGGGGAAAACCAATAAGGTGAAAAACCCCGCAACTTCCTCATGGATAGAATAAGCATCAATACAAGGATCACCATGATCAAAACCAAGAGATAGATATATTCAACATAATGCTCCTCCTCCACTTGTGCACACCCTCCTCTTCTCTCACTAATGCGAAGTGAGTGAATGAGAGAGATGTGTAAAATGAGAGAGACACACTCTCTATTTATACACTAACTTTCACTTGAACTTTACTCAACTAGGTTGACCTCAACTTAACCACTTAACATAATGCTGACTAGGTTGACCCCTACTAGGGTGGTCTAATAACCCTTTGACCCACATGACTCATACAAGGCCGACCCCATCAAGGTGGTCTAATAACCCATCAAGTATACGTTACAACACTTACAATATAACTTGTGACACATGCAAGTAAAACTGACGACACTTCCAATTGGAAAAATAATACATCTCCGTTGGGGATACAATAAAGTACAAATACAATATACAAGTGAATATCTTCCGAAGTTACAAATACATCAACACTCCCTCTTAACTAGGAAGGTATTCTCTTGACACAAGTCATCAATACAGATAGGCACAAGTATTCAATTCTAGAGCTGGATCATCAACACTAGATCATGGAGCATCATCATCATTGCTGCTGTACTCGACATCTCAATCATTGGGATATCTCATAATTCTTCTCATCATAGAAAATTCTATAGAGCCAGCCCTTTTTCATGATGGATGTAGGCCCACCTCCTATAGGTATTCATCAACACTGGACATACTGTGGAATCCTCAGGACTTATTACATGCGTCACAATGCCTCAAAAGAGTATCCCAGGATCCTTTCTGTGTCGAAGCACGACCGACAAGATATCCCAGGTCAACTTACATGTGACTCCCACCACAATGCCTCGAAAGAGTATCCCAAGATCCTTTATGTGCTGAAGCACGACCGACAAGATCTCCTAGGTCTACTTACATGTGGTCACCACAAAGCCTCGAAAGAGTATCCCAAGATCCTTTATGTGCCGCAACACGACCGACAATATCTCCCAGGTCAACTTACATACTCATATGTACAACTTGTCCACGACCATAGAGTATCAACCTGATACTCACCATACATCATCCTGATGTACATGATCATCCTCACTATAATCATAACATCATCCTGATGTATATCATCCAGAGTATCATCCTGATACTCATCACACATGATCATCCTGATCATCGTCTTGATGCATGTCATCCAGAGCATCATCCTGATACTCATCACACATGATCATCCTGATCATCGTCACAACATCGTTCTGATGCATTTCATCTAGAGCATTGTCATGATACTCATCACACATGATCATCCTAATCATCGTCACTGCATCGTCTTGATGCATGTCATCCATAGCATCATCCTGATACTCATCACACATGATCATCCTGATCATTGTCACTGCATCGTCCTGATGCATGTCATATACATGATCCAACTGATCATACAAAGCATCCAACTGATGCATATCAATATACATGATCCAACTGATCATACAAAGCATCCAACTTATGCATATCCAAAGCATTAACTCGAGCATCATCCTGATGCTCATGACACAGCGCTTACATCCACAGCCATGGGAAGGATCCTCCTGTCACCATGCTTGGAATGGCTCCTGCAAATGTGTCCCATCACTTCTTCCTCAAAGTATCTTCAATATGAAGAACACCAAGACTCTCTCTGAAGTACTCAAACTTCACTTTGGCTAGTGGTTTCATCAACACATCTGCAACCTGCTCATCCGTCGCAACATATAGGAGCTTCACTGCTCCTCTTTGCACCATATCCCTGATATAGTGATATTTGATCTCGATGTGCTTTGACCTATCATGGAACATCGGGTTCTCAGAGAGATTCACACAACTCTAGTTGTCACAAAAGATACCAGTAGCATCCAACGGGAGATCAAATAACTCAGACAGTAGCTTTCTAAGCCATACTACATCACAACTAACCGAACAAGCTACGACATACTCTTCTTCGGTTGTACTCAGTGCTACGCAGGACTACTTCTTGCTAAACCAAGAGATCACACCTGATCCCATACTAAAGAAGCACCCAGAAGTGGTCTTCCTATCTGTAGCACTTCCTTCCCAATCTGAATCAACATAACCCTCCAGGTTAAACTTTTGATTCGTATCATACTTGAGCCCATAATCAATTGTACCCTTCATGTACCTCAGAATATGATTTACAGCAACCAGGTGAACACTTCTCGGATCCATTAGGAACTGGCTCAATGTGTTCACCGCAAAGAAAATATCTGGTCTCATGTTTTCCAGGTACATCAAGGACCCAATCATCTGACGATACACTATGACATCAACCGGCTCAGATGAAGCATCACATAGAAGCTTCAAGTTCGATGCCATAGGTGTGGCCATGGCCTTACAGTCCATCATCTTGAACTGCTTCAGGATCTCAATACTTCCCTTGTCCAACGAAGATTCCATCTGCACTCTGCCACAACTCCATGCCTAGAAAGTAGTGCATCATCCCCAAGTCCTTCATCTTGAACTCGGTAGCAAGCTTCCTCTTTGTATCGGCAATCAATCTATACTCACCTGTTACAAATAGGTCATCCACATACAATAGTTGTATCACTGGATTTCCTTCCTCAACCTTGTAGTAAAGGTTGGAATCTGCTTTACTCTTAGTAAAGACCAAGTTGGATAAAAAGTTGTTTATCCTACCATACCAAGTCCTCGGAGCTTGCTTCAAGCCATACATGGCTTTCTTCAACCTACACACATATGACTCCATATCATGTGTCTCAAAACCAAGTGGTTTCTCCACATACACTTTCTCTTCGACTACACCATTCAAGAAAGCTGTCTTGACATCCATCTGGTGTATCTTGCATTTCATCACTGTAGCCAGAGCAAGTACTGATCTGATGGAAGTGTATCTGGCTACAGGAGCAAAAGTCTCTTCATAATCTATCCCCTCTTTTTGGGAAAAGCCAAAAGCTACAAACCTCTCCTTGTATTTCTCTATGCTACCATCTGCAGGATGCTTGATCTTATAGATCCACTTGGAAGTCACAACAGACTTCCCTTCTGGTCTCGGGACCAGATCCTAGACATCATTCTTCATGATTGAATGGTACTCCTCGATCATGGCATTCTTCCATTTACTGCATCCTGTATCCTAGGAACTTCAAATTCTTCAATATCTTCAATAGATAGTGAACTTCATTGCTGGAACAAATGTTGTAGTCCTTCTTTTGTAGGTGATGGTACACGATCTTTCCTACAAGTCAAATTCAATTGCATGATTAGAAAATGAATTGATTGCCTTGAATCTTGAGAATTTCGATACCATCAATGATTTCTTCACAAAATTAAAGAACTTGGTATTGATATTGAAGCAAAGTGGAGTTGTAAAAGATGATAAACAATTGATTCTTTCTATTCTTTCAAAACTTGGAAAAGATTATTCGGTATTTGTCTCTACATTCAATTCTGGAAAGCTCTCAATTTTGAATTGGAAAATGCCTACCTTAAGTGCCTTCATTGAATCCGTGATGAAGGAGCATGATAAAATCATTCAAATCGGGACCATATGGTCCAAATACCAAGCATTATTTGTTGGAGGATCCAAATATCCGAATGGAAAAGGGAAGCAAAAGAAAGAGAAGCCAAATTTTGATCCATTTAAGCAAAGAGAGAAAAGCAAGCAAGCAGATGAGCCATCTGGTTCAAGAAACAAGCAAAAAGAAAAAGAGACCAAAGAGAAGTCAAAATGTTCTTATTGAAACAGAGGCTATCATCCTGAAATCTCATACATGAAGAATACAATAGATCAGATGGCACTTCGCTTGGAGAAAAACAACATAACCCTTCCTGACGGTGCAAGGAAGAAGGACAAAAATGATCATCCCGAAAGAGGTCATGCACTCATGGAAACAGTTTCGAATTCATCCACTCCTCTCATTGATTCTAGTGCTTCGAACCAAATGGCTGCAAATAAATATTCTCTATCATATTATGATCTATCAAGCACCGTTCCCATCCACGTGGGGGATGACTCTCAGATTTCATCAAAGGGAAAAGGTACCATTCATTTAGAGCATGGCAGTTTTCACAATGTTCTCTATGTGCCTTCTTTATCTTCGAATATTCTTTCCATTTATCAGATGACCCACAAAGGTACACCAAAAAAAGTTGTATTCTGCCCTAGAAAAGTTGAAATTTTTGATATTCAAAGTGGAAAACTTATTGCGGTTGGAAAAGCAAATCACACCGCAAAAGCTTATGAGTTTTATCACTTTCTGCCACAACATAATCCCACTGCTCTTCTCACACATGGAAATGATGTTAGTAAGCTTTGGAAACCTAAATTATAAATATTTGTAGTTGCTACAGAAAAATTCCATGGTTGATGGCCTTCCGACGATCAAATCCTTGAAGGGAATATGCAAAGGTTGCATCATTGGGAAGCACCCCGAGCACAAATTTGACCGAGGCAAAGATAGCAGAGCTTCTACTATTTTGGGGCTGATACATTTTGATATTAGCAGTCTACTTCTACATACATCCATGAATGGATCAAGGTATGTTCTGACATTCATCGACAACTTCTCTAGATTTACATGGGTTTTCTTCCTCAAAAACAAGTCGGAAGTACTAGAAAAATTCAAGTCTTTTAAGGCTTCTATTGAGACTTCTACTGAACGGAAGATCAAAGCTCTTAGATCTGATAATGGAGTTGAATATATCAAATCAGATCTACTGCAACTTTGTGCTGAAAGCGACATTCATATCTAGCACACAATTCCCTACACACCACAGATGAATGGTGTAGCGGAAAGGAAGAACAGATCACTGAAAGAGATGGCAACCTGTATGATTGAATCAAAAGGTTTGGCTTAAAACCTTTGGGCTGAGGCCATGAATGTTGCTGCATACATTCAAAATAGGGTTCCACATTCATCTTTGACTGATGTTACACCTTTCGAAGCTGACACAGGTCACAAACCTGATGTATCCAATTTCAGGGTTTTTGGCTCAATCGCTTGGGCTAGAATTTCATCTAAAAAGAGAATATCTTTGGATCTGCAAAGTTTTGAATGCATCCTATTGGGATATGTTGAAGAATCAAAGGGATACAAACTCATGGATATCATATCCAAAAATATATTGATTGAGCGAAGTGTCAAGTTTGAAGAACCGCTTCAAAATCTAGAGCTAGTCGAGGAATAAACTGCCGATTCACTACCTCCACCAGAAGAATAATTTGAAGAAGATGATGAAAGTATTGGTTCTGATATTTCTGATATTTTATCAGAATTTGGTGAACATGATATATCAGGTTCAGAATCTGATCTAGTTTTTCCTCCACACTTTCCAAAGTGGACCCAAAATACACTCGATTCTACTGATCCAAACATTGGAAATCCTATTGATCCAAGGAGGACTCGAGCAGAATTTCAAAGAGCAGGTATGGATATTTCTTTCTCTGATCCTTTGCTATCTAAGAATTTTTTTTTGATGATAGTTTCATATCCTAAATCATATTATCATACCCATCGAGATCCTAGATGGCAAACCGCCATGGATGAAGAGTATCGTTCTCTTCAAAAGAATGCTACATGGGAGCTAGTTTCTCTTCCACCTGGAAGAAAATTAGTCCAATGTAAAAGGGTCTACCGCACGAAGTTTGCTACTGATGGATCTATCAGTAAATACAAATCTAGGCTTGTGGAAAAAGGTTTCTCCCAAGTCCAAGGAGTGGACTACACTGAGACTTTTACACCGGTTGCAAAGATGGATTCCATCCGCCTAGCTTTGGCTATTTCCGCATCCAAGCACTGGGAAGTGCACCATATGGATGTGAAAAGTGCTTTTCTACATGGAGATCTAAATGAAAAAATATAGATGAAGCATCTAGAAAAATACATATCAGATCCATCATTAGTTTGCAGATTGAAGAAATCTTTGTATGGAATGAAACAGGCCCCAAGAGCTTGGTATGCAAAGATGGACTCCTTCCTTCTTTCTTAGAATTTCAAAAGATGCAAATCTTATCTAAATGTGTATCTACAGAAATTTAAAGGTAATTTGGTGATTATTTCTCTTTATTTTGATGATCTTCTAATTACTGGTAGCACTCTCCTTACAATCAACAAGCTAAAAAATGCCTTAAATCTAGCTTTTGACATGAATGATTTGGGCTCGCTGAAGCAATTTTTGGGCTTGGAGATAGCTCAAAATTTTGATGGGATCACATTATCTCAGAAAAAGTATGCTTTAGAACTGCTATTAAAATTTAATATGGAAGAATGTAAGGCAGCTCCATTCTCATTCCTCTCAGGAATCAGTCTTGAGGAGGGAAATTCTACACCGCTTGCAGATTGCACTACGTATCGACGATTGATTGGTTCACTACTATACTTGACACACTCAAGACCTAATATTTCTTATGTCCTAAGTGTTGTATCAAGGTATACGTAGCAGCCCCATGAGCTTCATTGGAGGGAAGCCAAAAGGATCTTGCAATATGTGCAAGGTACGAGACATTTTGGCATACACTATGGCGCTGCAAATTCTGAGCTAGATTTCATTGTTTTCACTGATTTAGATTGGGCGAGTGATAGCATTGATCAAAAGTCCACTTACGGATATGTTTTCATGATTGGCCATGGCCCTATTTTCTGGTCAAGCAAAAAGCAGACAGCCATTGCACTTTCTTCAGAAGAGGTAGAGTATCGAGGGGGCAGTCAATGCCTGCATTCAGGCAATTTGGTTGTAGGGTATTCTTTCCGAGTTTGATTTTGGTATTACTACTTCTACTGTCATTTTTTGTGACAATCAAAGTGCTATCAAGATATCCATAGATCCATTTCAGTGGCAGAGGACCAAGCACATTGAGATTCACATGCACTACATCCGAGAGCTTGTGCATGATCGCACCATTATTCTGCAATATTGCCCTACCGATGAGCAAATTGGAGACATCTTCACCAAGAGCTTCATTGAGAAGAAGTTATCTTACCTTCGTTCACTGTTGGGGCTGAGTTACATCATGGTGGAGACATATTAGATCCTTCTATGTCCAATTTGATGAGGGGGATTTCTTCCCATTGGGTTTTCCCTTCTTTCCTCACTTAGATTTATTTCTAGCATTTTTTGGATTATTGTATCGGGGTGACCTTTGGTCTCAGTAACCAGGGCCCTATTAAGTTATTATTTTTTACATCATAGTATAGCTTGAGGGGAGGTGTTAGGATATATCATCATTCATTTTGCATGCATGCATGCATCCTCATGTAGCACAGTCACCATTTTGATGCCTCCAGCACCTAGTCCCCAGTCTGCCAGCACCCGGGAGCTTCCTTCCACTCATTTTTAGCCCTCCTAGTGCTTAGTGCGCCTAGCATGAACCTACCACTTGAGAAGGGTGCCTTTTCTCACCTACCACTCCAGTTAGCTCCTCATATTCCCTCGACTGAGCCTCCTTCATTCAGTTAGTGCCTACATGTGCCAATTACACCTACCACACTCAGTTAGACTCAGTTTGACACCCGGTTGACCATTACTTGTGCATTGATGACTCCACTGACCTGATGATGAGACTTCTAGTTGGAGCCAAACTATTCCATGCAGTTAATTCGAATGACCTCCTTGGTTAATTCGAATTTCTCAGTCATTGTTACTGTATTGTATTGTATTTTCACCATTCTGAGTTATAGAGCACTGATGCATCTCTCTTACACATTTTTTACTCCAAATTGTTTTACATCATTGTGATTGATTTACTTGTTCAATAGATATGTTGTGACTAATTTTACAAAGGGTACGGTTGATTATGGTCTCAAGTATGATGTAAATAAAAAATTTAACCTGGAGGGTTATGTTGATTCAGATTGGGCAGCCAGTGCTGCAGATAGGAAGAGCACTTCGAGGTGCTGCTTCAGTATGGGATCAGGTGTGATCTCTTGGTTTAGTAGGAATAAATCCTGCGTAGCACTAAGTATAGCCAATTCAAAGTATGTTGTAGCTTGTTTGGCTAGTAGTGAGGCAGTATGGATAAAGAAGCTACTGTCTGATTGATTTGATTTCCATTTGGATGCTACTTGTATCTATTGTGACAACCAGAGTTGTGTGAATTTGTCAAAGAACTTGGTGTTACATGACAATTCAAAGCACAACGAGATCAAATATCACTATATCAAGGATATGGTGCAGATAAGAGAAGTAAATCTCTTGTATGTTCCGATGGATGAGCAGAGTATCTTAGATAGAGGCTTGGTGTTCTTCGGATAGAAGATACTTCGAGGAGGAAGTGATGGGACACATTTGCAGGAGCCATTCCAAGGATGGTGGTAGGAGGATCCTTCCCATGGGTGTGGATGTAACTGCTGTGTGATGAGCGTCAGGACCATGCTCCAGATGATGCTATGTATGATGATGATCAGCATGATCATGTGTGATGAGCATCAGGACAATGCTCTAGATGATATGCATCAGGATGATACTATGATGATGATTAGGATGATCATGTGTGATGAGCATCACGACGATGTTCCAGATGATATGCATCAGGATGATGCTATGATGATGATCAGGATGATCATGTGATGATGATGTGCATCAGGATGATGCACTGTATGATGATCACTATGACCATGAGCATCAAGATGATGCTTTGTGCAAGGATAATCAGGTTGATCATGAGTATCAGGGTGATACTTTGAGGCCATGGATATGTGGCAGTTTTTGCAGTAACATGTAATAGCTCCCTGGGAGATTTGATAGGTTGAGCAGTAAGCTCGTAATCAGTCTTGGGATGCTCTTTCAAGGTTTTGCGAGGGAGGCATGTAATCAATCCTGGAGATCCGATAGGTTGTGCTAGGCACGTAAAAGTCTTGGGATGCTCTTTAGAGATCTTTTTGGTCGTGCTAGGAACATAAACGTTCCTAGGATGATCTTTTAAGGTTTTTCATGTTCACATGTAATCAGTCCTGGAGATCCGATAGGTTGTTCTAGGCCATAAAAGTCTTGGGATTCTCTTTAGAGATCTTCTTGGTCATGCTATGCACGTAAACGTTCCTGGGATGCTCCTTTAATGTTTTGTGAATTTCACATGTAATCAGTCCTAGATATCTGATAGGTTGTTCTAGGCATGTAAAAGTCCTGGGATGCTCTTTAGAGATATTGTCGGTTGTGCTAGGCACATAAACATTCCCGGGATGCTCTTTAAAGGTTTTGTGAAGGCTGCATGTAATTAGTCCTGGGAGATCTTATCGGTCGTGCTAAGGCACATAAAGGATCTTGGGATGCTCTTGTCAGGTTTTGTAGAGGCACATAATCAGTCCTGATATTCCACCTCTATCAGGCCGCTCGCAGAGATGATGAAGACCTACAGGAGGCTAGGCCTACATTCAACATGAAAAAGGGATGGCTCTGTAGAAATTCCTATGACGAGAAGAATTGAGATATAACACCAGTGATCGATATGACTAGTATAGCAGCAGTGACGATGATGCTCCGTGATCTTGTGACGATGATCCAACTCTAGTATTGAATACTTGTGTCTATATGCATTAATGGCCTGTGTGAAGAGAATACCTTCCTAGTTAAGAGGGAGTGTTGATGTATTTCTAGCTTCGGAATATATTCACTTGTATATTGTATGTATTACATTTGTACTTTATTGTATCCCCAACGGAGATGTATTATTCCTTCGGTTGGAAGTGTCGTCATTTGTATTTGCAAGTGTTGCAAGTATTATTGTAAGTGTCGCAACTTATATTTGATGGGTTATTAGACCACCTTAGAGGGGTTGGTCCAATGTGGGTTAAAGGGTTATTAGACCACCCTAGTGGGGCCGGCCCAGTGATAAGTGGTAATGGGTTATTAGACTCTCCTAAGGGAGGTCGGCCCAGTTAGAGTAAAAGGCAAGTCAAAGTAAAGTATAAATAGAGAGTGTGACTCTCTCATTTATTCATTCAATCACTCACTCACTTCACATTAGTGAGAGAGGGGAGGAGTGCGCACAAGTGGAGGAGGAGGAGCTGCTAGGATACTATCTCTTGTTTTGGGGTTTGATCTTTGTGATTTTTTATTAGTGCTCATTCTATCTCTGAGGAAGTTGCGTGGTTTTTCACCTTCTTGGTTTTCCCTGGTGAAATGCTTTATGTATCTTGTCTCTTATGTTTGATATGTTGTAAATGTTGTTCTCTCAGTTAAGATCCTAGATCATATTAAATTAAATGATAAAAAAACTAACATATATCAGCTTAGATTTCATTATTATATTATCTTATATTAATGTTTATTATTATATAAGCTTAGATTAATATTTATGTTTTTAATATAATTTTCTCTTTATTATATTATATCAAGTTAGATTAATAGTTTTTTAAGTTAGATTAATATTTTTTATTTTGTAAATTTTCCCTTTATTAATGTTACTAGTCATAAGGTGTTCACGTTTCTGATATGCTTTTGGAGAAGCATTGGTTTTCAAAACTATATAATGGTAGACACAATTTATTATTATTAATCAACTAATTAAAGGGTTCTTTTCTAATATTTATTAGCCAATTGATTAGGCACTAATTTGTTATCAGCCAATTGATTAGGTTATTTTTTTTAGTATAGTATTACCCATTCATATAATAGTTTCCATCTCAAATTGTAAATTGGACTTTAAAAAATCATTTGGTTGAAATGGTATTTTTTTCCTCTTGCAAAAAGTCCTTGGTTCTAGTTGATTATTAAACTTGTATTTAAATGGTTCAAATCCTTGTTGCATTTGGTATTTCTCTATTGTTTCTTTCTATTACATTTTGGTAACTCTCACCTCCTTCAATGTAGAGAAAATTTCAAACCAAATATTAAAGTTCCATTGACAATTCTGAGAAGCTAAGGGAGTGGAGCTGGTTATAGGGGTATCGCTTCATTCTATTGCATTTTGGTAGCTCTCACCTCCTTCA
The DNA here is from genome assembly GCA_027924585.1 of Larix kaempferi. Lineage (NCBI taxonomy): Eukaryota > Viridiplantae > Streptophyta > Pinopsida > Pinales > Pinaceae > Larix > Larix kaempferi. The sequence goes on along the minus strand of BSBM01000308.1, from coordinate 6,487,627 downwards.
ATGTAGAGAAAATTTCAAACCAAAGATGAAAATTCCATTGACAAATCTGAGAAGCAAAGGGAGTGGAGTTGGTTATAGGGGTAGTAGGAATTGTAGGCAATAGCTTGGTAGAAATCTTGCCTTTGTTTAACACTCCTAGTGGACCTTCAAAAATGTATTGAGTTGCTAGGATTCCTAAGCCATATTGGTTAGCATATACTCTACTAGAATACATTCAATGAGATGTTTTAGATAGAGATCTCACGTTCAAAAATATTTCACTATTGAAGGATGTCACCCATCTCTTCTGGGTTTTTTGGGTGAATAGGGAGACAAAGGAGCAAAATTGTGAGGAAAATGGAAGAATGGTGAGTCATGTGTCAGATGCATCCCTTCCTAATTCATACAATTTACATCACATTTGTCTTTATACTGGAGTAAAACACTGCTTAGGTCCATTTGATGCATGCAATGATTTGAAATGGAGAAGATTCAATAATGAATTTACCTCCTTGTAGCTTCATATGATCTTCCACTCAAACTTGCATGTTAAAAATGCTCGATGATATATAATATGGAATGAATTTGGTTAAAGGGATACATCTAACTTCACACTTGGCCTCTACACTCATTTGAATGTACAAGTTAGTTTCCACCTAGTGCAGAGGGACACACCACATTATAATCTTTCACAACATCCACTATGCATATGCTCACTTTTAAAGCACCAAATTTTATCTAATTGTGAGCTGCTACAAGTTCTAGATCATATCATCCTCAATGTAGATTTCTGTCACTTTTATCTTGAGGCATTGAAACATGAGCTATACCTTTTGAATAGTGTTGCTTCAACACTTTCATGGTACTCCCTCAATAGATTGGTGCATCCTGAAATGATAGTTATTCTCTCTATTTTGGCATCATCGAGATCATCAACACTCTTGTGTAGCATATCTTTCATGTTTTCATAGATGTTACGAATTTCTTTTGCAGAGCTATTATGATGCAAACGGATAGGCGTTGTACATTTATAGCTCTTAGTGGGGGATTTCTTAGAAAGAAATTGATTGGAGTATTTTCCTAGTCTTGGTGTATACGAATACACACACATATATATAGTACATTACTAGATAAAGAACTAGCTTGACTTATTAAGGTGATGTGCATGTTTCCATGTTTGGTACATATTATACTATCTCTATAGTTTTGTAGATTTTGTAGCTTATTGAGGTTTGCATGCAATAATTGAAATATTACTTGCAACTTCTCAGGACTCCCACTTGTGAGGAGAATAAATGCATGAATCTTGATTATAAAGAGTTTAAGTTTCCACAAGCAAAGGAACACCCTTAGCAGAAGGTTGGTATTGGCAGTTATTAACCCTAATTTACTCTTTGGTATCAGTGTAAAAAGTGGCATCTTTATTTTCTCATCTTTTCCACAAGTAAGTGCCTACAGTGATGGTATATCTTCTCTCAAGGATTATCTAGTACTAACCAAGCCTTCACTACAATGTTGTAAGTTAGATATATTTTTACATGTTTGAATATAGGGACATCATTGTAGTTTCTTTAAGAGTATATAGATTTCATATGTTCACTTTATATTTTTTTGAGACATTCTAAAAGGAGATTCATTATATGCATGACTTGAAGCTTGTGCACATCCCTTCTTTGATGAAATCCCTTGTGCAAATCCCATCTTCGTATCTCAAAAGGATAGTTCGTGAAGTTTCTCACTTTCATGTTGGATGCTCTCTTCCTTATCATCAAGAATATACACATTATTCCTCTCTTACTTTTCTCACCCAATGTTACAACGATGAGATCTATTCTACTCCACATAGGGATCTATTCCCTTCTCTTGCAGTTATACATTTGATTTAGTAGATTATGGACAAATAACAAAGCCCATATTAGTGTAGGTACATAAATTTTAATTAAGATATGGCTTCTAGTATTACAACGAAAAATGTGTTTCAAACCTAGAGCCACTTGGCTAGAGAAAATACCCATATATTTGACACTTTTGTCCTTCATTTTATCCTTAGCATTCTGATGCACTTAGATAGGGATTCCTTCTTTATAGGTGGTTCACTTTACACAGTTTCACCTCTTAGCCATATGGACTTATATGTATGTTGGGTTTGATTCCCATGTTTTTAGGAGGACCTGACCATTCTTTTCATGTAGAACAAGAAACACCATCTTAGCCTAATTTGAGAGTATAGGTTGTTCATCTTAATAATTTTTTGTTGTTTGGGAATTTTTTCTCGCATAATAGGATAGGGATAAGAGAAACAAAGCTCCCCACCATGATTTCTTTCCGTTGCTACTTCATTGGATAGGGAATGATCACCTGCAATTTATTATGGCACAACAACAACAAGCGAGAAGTTTTAAACTTTAATTATTAAGGTAACGTTAATCTTCTTATAAACCTCTCTAATAGCTTGAACATCTTTTGCACATATTTTCCCAAGGGTTCTTACGGGTGCGCATTCCAAAACATCTTATACTTTGACTACAACGAACATATGTACATATTATGTAGGGTGAGGAAATATGTATTTTCATGGCACGTGCACTTACGTATGAAGGTTGTGCATTTACTTTTGATCGCATTTTTTTAGTAAATAGAACAAAATGTCAAATTTTGTATTTAGTTTGATCATTGGATTATTATTTTAAATATAAAACATTTTAATTTTTATATTACATCTAATTTTGATCATAAAATTATTTTAAAAAAAGCCAATTTTTGATGCAGCCTTGCAGACTCTTTAATTGCATCTATTTCCAAATGATATTCCAACAAACTTTAACTCTGATCACTTTTAACATAATACATTTGTGACAATAGTTTCATAGATTATGACAAGTTTTGATATTCAAAACACTTGCAGGGTGCTAGCTCAATGGTAGAGTATTATATATAATGCAGAAGGTTGGTGGTTCGATTCCACCATTCAATATCATAATAATTTGTATTCTGTATAGTATCTAGAGAGACAAAATTATATTGAGAAACAAATACATATTTGTTTTGGTCATTTATAAAGACAATATGGTTTATAATTGACTTATTGTATGTTTCTATAGAGACAATATTTTAAGACACATAATTTAAGACAATACACATGTTTCTTTTGTCTCAACTAGAGGCAATAGTTTAAGACAATAATTTAAGACCATACACGAGTTTTTTTTGTCTCAAACAAAGACAATACACAAGTTTTTTTCTCAAATAGAGACAGTACTTTAAGGCAATAATTTAAAACACTCGCTTAAAGACAATATACAAGTTTTTTTTTGTCTCAAGTTGAGATGATTTACACAAATATTGTCTTAAAAACCTCCTATATGTAGTAGTGGTAGTTATTGACACAGTGAATGGAATAGAGAGGCATGATGATTTCTCTTTTCCACATTCTATTCATTGCGCACTCTTTTGGTTGATAGATACACACTCACTAATGAGGATAGATTCTCTATTGTTAATTGATAGTCGATTATAGGAAATGTTAGGGCCACGAATTTCCCTCTTAAACGCAAGAATACGCCTCTATCAAATTTGAGAAGAACGGGCTCCAGAGAAGAGACCCAACACCTTAAATAGCTTGTGTTTTTCCAGTTGTCGTGAATCAACTGATGTTTTGGTCCATTTTATATATGTGTTATTGATCTTGTCTTCAGGAATTAAATGGATAAAGGGGAGAACAACCTTCCCCTCAGTAAAACTAACTACTCTTTTTTGTCTTGCATCTTAATGATTGAACATTGTGGAAGGTGGAGTTGCCTCAAAGATGAAGAGATGACATCCCTCTTTCTTTTGTATACACATAAATAGTTACAGGCTTGTATTTCGATGTTTGTATGAAATAAAATATTTAGAGATAACCTACTATACTAACTCGGGCTCTCAACATCAAATACTTATTTGGAGCCATGACTCTACAACGTAGATATCTCTCAATAATGACATAATAGAGGGTATATAGAGAAAGCACCAATGCTTTATTGTTGGTAATAAATTTTATACCAAGCGCCATAGTTAAAAAGGTATAATCTTATATACTTAGCATGTAAATGGTAATTGTTGTACCTATATAGAGAGCCAATGCCCTAACAAATTGTAAATGGTTTATATTAGCCTCTACGGTATTTATCTAAGCTCGTTGTCCATTTGGTAGAACTTATTTTGCACATGGTCGGGGATTTTGTTTTCTGATATCAAGTCCATTAAAGGTGGCAAAGACCCATTTTTATTATTTTAGTTATGATCGATGTTCAAGCATTCAGTATTTATTAAGAAATTTAGGTGAAAGTTTATTTGGACTCCTTTCTCTCTTAATGGATTTTTTTGCCTAGTTCGGGGGTGACCCCTCGGCGAGAAAACATACGTTAGACAGAAAGTCAAAATGGTTGGGTGGAATATTGCAGTCAAGCTTCCAGTCACAAGTCTACATAATTCAGATAAGTATTTTACATTTCCTTTGTAAATATGTTTTGGATGAAAAATGAGCCTTTTAACCCTAAAGTACAATTTCTTGTCATCACATATTATCCAATCAAAATGCTTTACAATTCAAACAAGGTGCATGTAAAAACGTTGGAGAGAAAAAATAAAAACTACCTTTTTGGATCGTATTTTCAACTTATCTCCCTATAGGTTTACTCAAATTTCAAGTTGGACAACTCGTTTGATGCATAATTAAATTATGCAACCAACGCATACCCATGTTCCATACTTTCAACAACATCCACACCATGAAAAATCGAAAATACATTAAAAAACGTGTTTTCTCTCACTAGAAACACACTTTTTAATGTATTTTCAATTTTTCATGGTGTGGATGTTGATAAAAGTATTCAACATGGGTACTTGTTGGATGCATAGTTTAATTATGCATCCAACGAGCCCTCCCGCTTGAAATTTGAGTAAACCTACAAGGAGATAAGTTGAAAATACGATCCAAAAGGTAGTTTTTTTTACTCTCTCTACTATTATTTTATTAATTTCCTTAAGAAGCCCATTTTTTACCCAAATTTCCTCTAATGACCCATCAAATTTAAGAAAAATGATGTTTAGAATTTTTCATAAACATCTTGAAAATAAATATGTTTTGCATTACTTAATTATAATGCATGAGGAATTGTTGTATAAAATGATTCTATGTGTAAAGGTTTGCATCAAATAATACTTAGGAGTTACTATATGGTTTCTGTTGTATTATTTGGTTGAGATTGTGGGAAGCTATTAAAATAGATATTAACAATGTGAACAATATAGCCAATGGGTTACAAGTAAGGTGTAAGCCCTAAAAGAAAGTTTACTATATAATATTAATATTTATGATACAAACCTTCATATGCTCATATAATGAACTCATCTTTATAACTCCCCTATAAGATGTGGATAATAAATACTTCCTTCATGTCATTTAATTGGGATGGATATAACACAAGTTTGTATTACTAAGATAAAGTTATAAGATGTGGATAATAAATACTTCCTTCATGTCATTTAATTGGGATGGATATAACACAAGTTTGTATTACTAAGATAAAGTTACATATTGTATGAGGGGCCTTTTATATTTAATAGGAATGGGATAAAAAAATGATAAGTTGTTGACAACTACTTGTAGAGTGGTAGACGTATTGATGGTTAGATCATGTAATTAAAGAGGTTGTAAGATATTAAATAAAAACAAACAAGAAAAATATAGAGGCTTGTCTTTACCTTATCAGATAATTAGTACATTAATAAGAATTTTCCATCTTTCACATATGTTGCTTGATATTAAGATAATTTCATAGGTTCACCTAGAGATAACTACTATGAACTTACTATAAGAGTGAATGTTCAATAATGTTCTCATGAATATCATAAAGTTGGTATGCATTGTCTCTAAAATTAAAAGGGGTTGGATAAATCTCTCTAGATAGTGATCTTATAAACCATGTAGGCAAATAATTAGACTTCACCAAGATTATTGGAATATAAATGTATCAAAAAAGGCCATTGCATGACTTATGCAGAATATATATTAGTAATGCAAAAGAAATAAGGTGTTATGTTGTTATGTTGGATCTAATTATTATAGTTTGGGATCTTACTTGAAATTAACTTACATCTTTGGATAGAAGTTATCCTAAATTAATGGTCTTACATAATTAAATTATTGTTAGATTCGAAAGAGTAAAACATTATTTGTACATTATATTACTTGTATGGTAATAAATTATGAACACTTATATGCTATTTGATTATACTTAATGAGAATGAGTTTAAGAATAAACTAAGTAGAATATCAATAAGCATGACCTCTATCAATGGGTAGCTTTTACATGATGAACCATAAGTTGGATAGAACTATATGTTTTTTATACTTAAGAATGCAATTAATGTAAATTCTCTTTGATTATATTCATTTAGTTAATTAAGGTGACTAACTTAGTAGTTTTTGAACGATGTTAAAAAAAAAAATTCATACCCCAGTTCCCCAAAATAGTAAGGAGGAATTTGGATAGATTACATTCCCGCACTTATTAAAGGTCTACTTCAAATGTGATAGATGTTCATCATTTGTTTTGGAGAAAATAGTCATGTCATCAAGATATATAACAATAAATTTATCTCTTTCTCCCACAAAGGCTATATCCATGGCCCACTGAAATGTTGCTCTTGCATTTATTAGTCCAAAAGGAATTGTATCATACATAAATGTACCTCAGGGGGTTGTATAAGTAGTGTTTTCCCCATCTTCTTTGCTCATTACAACCTGATTGTATCTTGGGAAACCATCCATCATAGATATCCTTTTTTCCCCTACAACTCTTTGTAAAATTTAATCAATTTTTGGTAAAGGGTAATTATTCTTTAAGGAGCATTTTTGTAGGTTTTTGAAATCAACACATAATTTAATTTCCCCACTCTTATTCCTGACTAGCACCAAGTTTTGTACCCACTTTGAATTCTCAAAGGAATTATTATTTTTGCATCTAATAATTTCCTTACTTCCCTTGCTATTATGGGTAAAAACACAAGATTGGCTTGTCTTAGATTTTGTCTAAAAGGATTCACTCTAGGCTTTAATGGTATCTTATGATGAATAATAGATGTATCATATGTCCTAATATATATATATATATATACTCTAAAAACAACTTTAAGTACCTATGTTTTACTTCAATAGGAAACAATTTATATAGCTTGATGTATTTGGGCTCCTCTAATGTGCCAATATTTACATTTTCCACATCTTCCTCTTTTGGTTGGATAGTAGGTTTGACATGGATATCATTTTTATCAAAAATTATATCCAGTGGTACCAAACCTTTAGGGATGAAATTATTCTTTAGTTGTAATATTTTATGATTTGCCACTTTATTGTTGAATCTTGGGTCTGCTTTTATCTCCTCTTGACATTATGCATTTTCATTTGCATCATGATAATGTTATGCAACCAAGTCCTAGATATAGCATAAAAATAATAGAAATAGACCAAAATAAAGTAATCCGTGACTTAATAATGAAGAGCTGAGATGAATAACAATCCTCTTCAAGGGAGGAACCTCCTTACACAATGTACTAAGTACATAAGACAAGACAAGATAAAATGATGACTAAATTGAAAAGGTCTCCTTCCTATGTATATGAGACAAACGGTTACAATAACAACTAATAGACCCACTAATAGAACCAAGCCGGCATCAATAATATGTAAGAGTGAAAACACAGAGTCGGGTAATACTTTTGGCTTGTTTTTTACAAACAAAACTGCTAAATTTTATGTTTTTCAACTTCACCCTCTTCAAACCCATATCTCCCTTAGGAATTTCAACTTGAAGTAAACACAAATGTTTTAGAGAATTGAATTAGCTTTATACTCTTTTTTTTTAAATTCTTTTTATGAACATATCGTGGGACAAATTGGGTGCTCACCAATGGCATATACTTGAAAATTTTAGGTATGGATAATGAGTGACCTATGTGGCCGTCAGGTTTTTGATAGATGGTTATTCATTTTAGGGAAAAAAATTGTATGCTCATAATATACACACACTACACTTGTGCATGGACTATATTGTGAGTTTTTTAAGACTTGGGAACTATTTTGCATTATTTATCGAAACAACATATGTTCAGAAAATGGTGTATTATTGACACACGTTGGTGAGCTTCAATTTTCTTTTTAGTGTCTCTTATTGGAAAAACTAAAAGTACCCTTTTGAAGAGGACACGCCAATTATGAGCTTTGTGAATATTTCAAATTCTTTGGTGTTGTCTTTGTTATGATATTGAATTTTCATTTCGGGTGTTTTCAGAGTAATACACTTCTTAAGTGATAAGGTTTAGAAAAAATTTATTAATAAATAGAAATTCAAATCGAAATGAAACAATTATTATATCATTGGAAACTAGATTCAGAGATGAATCCATTCCCACCAAGTCCGACAAGTAATATTTAAAATTTGCAGGGGTTTGGGCTTGCTGAAGTTGCAGGTTCCATAAAGATGCCAAATATTTTTGCAGGTTTTGTTGACCATGAACTCTCGGCCAAAAAAATATCTTCCAAACTCTCGACCGAGAGTTTAGTTCAAAATCTCATCTGAGAGTTTTTTTAAAAATACAGCGCAGTGATTGGTTCAAACTCTCGGCCTAGATTTTTATTAAACTCTCGGCCGAGAGTTTGAACTCTCACAAACTCTCGTCCTAGAGTTTGAGGTGGACTTTTTTTTGCATGTTCATCTGCGCGCACTAGCTTTCTTTTCACTCTGTTGTCATAATTTTTTTTCCCTACTTCGCATTTTCACCCGTAATGCACTATACTAAAGGGGGTAATGTGCCGCTACATAAGGGGTAATGTGTCAATATTTAGGGCTTAACATGCCCCTCCCCTTTAGATAAGTGGTGTTCTCAACGCTTGATTAGTTGTGCATGCTTTTGTATGAAGGACTCATCTTCCCATGTCGAATCTTACACTGGAAGGTTCTTCCATTTGATGAGGTACTCAGTAATAACCCGATTGCATGGTTGTTTGGTCCTTGTTTTAGTTATTTGTTTAGGTTCCAATATGACTCTTCCTTCTTCATCAAGCTCAAGAAATATTTTTTTAATTCAGATCTTGTCTCCTATTACCTTCTTTAAGTAAGAAACATGGAAAAATGGATGCACTCTTGAAGATGAAGGGAGCTCCAATTTGTAAGCCATACTACCAATCTTCTGAAACACTTTATAACGACCCTAATACTTGGGTGCTAATTTATTATCCTTATTTAGTTGCTTGAGGGACATCTTCTTGTAAGGTTGTAGCCTCATAAATACCCGATCCCCTTCTTCGAAACTCCTCCCACTTTGATGTTAATCAGCTTGTTGTTTCATCATGTTTTGTGACATGGCGAGGTTGTCCTTAAGTATCTGGAGAACTTCTTGTTGGTTAACTATGTGATCTTCCACGGATTGAACTTTAGATTTTCCCTTTAAGGGAGATGCAATATTGTTGATGTATTTGTAACTTTGGAAGATATTCACTTGTATATTGTATGTATTACATTTGTACTTTATTGTATCCCCAACGGAGATGTATTATTCCTCCAATTGGAAGTGTCGTGTGATGAGCCTGCAATAATTAATTAATGCAAATACACAAGATATCAGAAATAACAGAACTCATAATCACTTTTATATTGATCACAGGCCACTTCGAGGGGGAAACCTCCTTTGAGCAATATCGATACAATTAACTTCACGGTGACTTCATAGGCCTCAACAAACACTTATATACTAAGTCTAGGCGCCAATACTATGAGTCAAAACCATGGGCCAATATAAACTATAGATCAACAAAACTATGGGCAACTTACAAAGCATATGCGCCAACAACAATAACACAAACTATGGATCAACAAATACTACGGGATGACTTACAAAGCATATGCGTCCAACAACAATATACTAACAAAGTAAAGACATGGATTCCTAACATCCTCTCTCCCTTAGAAAAATCTTTGTCCTCAAATCTTTAGATGTGGAAATTGATGCCGAATCTGAAGGAGTGGGTCCCCTGTATCATCCTCGGGTTGCATTCCGGGCCACTGGCGCCTGTTGAGTTTCAGGGAGGATTACGTGGAAGGCTGTAGACGAAGAAGAACCATATCAACGACATGAAAAGTGCATGTAGAACGGTGTTGATCGACTTGTTGTTTCAGTCAAATTCTTTCCATGTGAAGATTGTCCTGTAGAATGAGAAGAAGCTGATCGCAGTTTCGAAGAATTGAGTCAATTGGCTAAACTGGGGAGCTGTTGATGGTGTATGGAAGAAGAACTGGTGGTGCATGTCCAGAGACTGCTTCATATGGTGTCCTTTTAGATGTGGTACTATACCACTGGAGCGCTTCTAGGAAATCCATAGAAATAGTTGTCCAACTCTGTGTAGGGATGGGCAAGGATTCGAGCAGTCCCGAAAGGAGTGTTGTTTCACCCTTGTTGACTTGGAAAGTATCACAGTCAACCACCATCCGTTGAATTGTCATTTTCAGTCCCTACCAAAAGAAGTTACATTGTTCCTGGTCATACGTTTTGAGGAACCCAGAGTGCCCTGCTGATGAAGAAGCATGGAGTTCATAGAATAGATAGCCCCGTTGAACAGGTTGCAACCAATTTGGAACAAGCAGAGAAATAGCTATAAGAGAAACCGGGTCATCAAATGTGCGAGAAGGAGCATCTGCCACCATATTGTCCTTACCCTTCTGGTAAATGGTTGCATAGTCATAACCCATGAGTTGGATAACTCTCTTGATGCATAAATAATTACCCAATAGGGATGGCTGCCACTTCTGTACTACATGCAAAATAGCCATCATGTCCGGCTGAGATGTAGATGCAGCTAAATGCTTATCGGAAAGGTCTCGTGAAGGCAGCAAGTCCACTGGTTCAACAAAGAAACCTGCATATCTATCTAAGGAAGTAGTGGAGACCATTGGTGGGTGCATCTGAAGGGAATGGAGCTAAGCAATGACACCATGTGAATTTTTCTTAAGGATCTTTTCCAAGCGATGTGAACTGATGATGCGGAGAGACCCTGGTTGTAAGCCCATAAATTTGTGTTGTGTCCCATTGACTGAAAAATGCATCCAAAGTTCAGCAAAATCCCATAAGATGGGGCCAAGTGTGCGTAACCATTGAATACCCAAAACCACATCACATCTTCCTAAGGACAAAGAAAACATGTCAGAGTGTAGGTTATAATCTTCCATAGAGATACGCACATTGTGACACTTCCCCTTGCAAGGTAAGGTGCCCCCATTGGCAACCATGACTTCAAAGTTGGAGCAAGGATGGACAAAACAATCAGCCTATTTGTCAATCTGAGTGTCAATGAAGTTATGAGTGCTACCAGAATCAATGAGTATGGTAAGAGGGATATGCTTGAAGTATCCCCTGAACCGCATTGTTTGTGGGGTGGTGACGCATGTTACAACATGGAGAGAGATCTCAGGTGGGTCGTCCGGAGATGGGGTGTCAACAGGAAGGTGTTGAATGTCGACCTGATCATCGACTGTATCTGGGTCTTCTTCACCAAGTTCAGAGGCAGGCAAAGAATCCACATCCAAGAGATAGAGCTTTTGTTGAACACATTTATGTCCCCGAGTGAATTTCTCATCACAATTATAACAAAGCCCTTTTTATCGGCGTGCCTGCATCTCTATTTTAGACAAATTCTTGATAGGAGTTGGTCGAGGAGTAGGCGTGATGGGAGGTCGTTGGGAACCCAGATTTCTGAAGGGAACAAAGGTGGGTTTGGAGTGTCTTTGAGCTGCGATATTGTCCTCTGCCAACTTAGCCAACCCTAGGACTTCCATCATTGTGTTGGGATAGAACATTTTGACCTTTGAGCGGATTTCATCTTTGAGACCACTGATAAAACAACTCCTGTAGAATTCATCAGACAATCCATCTGTGTGATTGGCCAGTTTCTCAAATTTTGTCTAATACTCTCTCACGGTGCCAATTCAGTGAAGTTTAGTGAGTGCTCCCATGAAGTCATCAAAAGCACTAGGACCAAATAGTGGCAAAAGGAGTTGAAAAAAATATGTCCAGTTTTGCTCGGAATGAGCTTTGATATACGAACGATACCATTGAAGGGCTTCCTGTTCCAAATGAAAGGATATAAGTGGAACTTTCTGGATGTCAAAAGTTTTATTTAGACTAAATACTCGGTATATCCATCCAGTTAGATCAGTACCATTGAAGCGAGGAAAATCAAGCTTCGGCCCACGAAAATTGCTGGAAGAAGAGAACCTAGTGGCTGCAAAAGATTATGGCTGTCGGTTATTGTTCATGGCTGAATGTTGAAGATGGAGGCTGAGAAATTTTTCATCCAGATCTTGAAGTTTGGTTTGGATGGCTACAAGTGCTTCCTCCATGGGGTGTGCTCCTGCACGGGTGACAACCATAACCAGGGTTTTTTTTTTTTTTTGGGTAGAATGGGTAGAAAAACACAAAGAAAAGCTGATTTAGTAAAGGGAAATTTGGATTGGGTAAACAATCTGATGGGTAATTGGGGTTTGACTAGATTTTGGACATTGTTGAAAGGACAGGAAAGCAAAAAAGGGGATTTCAGAAGCGGGGTGATAGAATGAGAAAATTTGGCAGAGAGGGACAAAGAAGCAGAATTAGAAAAGGAACTTTGTGGTAAAATTTGAAGGCAATCGGGTGAAAATCGAAGAAGTTATGGCAAACCCTAAAAATAGACAAATGTGAGATTTCGGGTGTTGGGAAGTGGAATTTGAGATAGGGTCCTCAGGAATGAAATATGAAGAATGAGATTGCAGGGGTGTCAGAGAAGTTTCAAGGGAAACATAGTTAAAACAAGAGAGATATGGCAGAAAAATACAATTTTATACTTTTATTTATTTATTTATTTTTTTTCAGAAATGGATCTGCAACGACGCAGAAGGGATCGGCAACAGATGGATCTGAAACGACACCGAATGGACCGAAAATGGTTGGATCTGGAACAACTGTCAGAATAGGTCTCGAATGTCTTTCAGAATGGATCTGAAACAGCTAGATATGAAACGGCTCGGAATGGATCTGAAATAGAGTAGAAGTGATCGGCAATAGTTTAGCTGAAAATAGATATGGACCCCAGGTATGTTTGACTTCCTAACAGTTCAGGTGTTTCACTCGGCCACCAATGCTATCTGACGGATTGCGTATTGGGGCAATACCCCTCACTCCACGGCTTAGGTAAAACTGATAACCGCTTTGCCACAAACGACAACTCTTGGTTTACCTCACGGGTGGGAACTAGTCAATCAGGTAAGGGTCGTTGCCCTTTTCACTGGCAGGTACTCTCAATGGGCCAACTACTTTGGGGTTCCTTTGGTACTCCTCACAATGAGTTTTAGGGCGTATGCCCAAGTAATTCCCACAGTTAAGCAGATAGGGATTATTCCCAGATCCGAAGCTGCGATAGATGCGAAAAAAAATTTGATAGAAATTTCACCCAGCGAGCCCAAGAAAGTGCTCTGATACTAGATGTGATGAACCTGCAATAATTAATTAATGCAAATACACGAGATATCAAAAATAACAGAACTCAGAATCAATTTTATATTGATCACAGGTCACTTCAAGGGGGCAACCTCTTTTGAGCAAGCTCAATACAATTAACTTCACGGTGCCTTCATAGGCCTCAACACACACTTATATACTAAGTCTAGGCGCCAATACTATGAGTCAAAACCATGGGCCAATACAAACTATGGATCAACAGAGCTATGGGCGACTTACAAAGCATATGCGCCAACAACAATAACACAAAATATGGATCAAAAAATTCTACGGGACGACTTACAAAGCATATGCATCCAACAAAAATATACTAACAAAGTAAAGACATGGGTTCCTAACATGCTGTCATGTGTACTTGCAAGTGTCACAAGTTATATTGTAGGTGTCGTAACTTATACTTGATGGATTATTAGACCACCTTTTTGGGGTCGGCCTTGTATGAGTCATGTAGGTCAAAGGGTTATTAGACCACCCTATTGGGGGTCGGCCCAGTCAGCATTATGTTATGTGGTTAAGTTAGGGCCGACCTTGTTGAGTAAAGGTCTAGTGATGTAGAGTATAAATAGAGAGTGTGTCTCTCTCATTTTACACATTCTATTGTTCACTCACTTCGCATTAGTGAGAGAAGAGGAGGATGCACACAAGTGGAGGAGGAGAATGCTTCTGTAGATATCTATCTCTTGGGTTTGATCATGGTGATCATTGTATTGATGCTTATTCTATCTCTGAGGAAGTTGCGGGGTTTTTCACCTTCTTGGTTTCCCCTGGTGAAATGTTTTGTGTCTCTTGTCTCTTGTCTCTTGTCTCTTATGATTGATATGCTGTACATGTTCTTTCAATTAAGATACTAGATCAGAATGTATTAAATTTTGAAAAACTAACATGGAATCAGAGCTAGCTTGAAAGAAGGCATGGTATGGCATTTATGACACTTGCTGCACTTGCAAAGCTAGGGCTTGATATAGAAAAAACTAGTCATTGTAGCACTTTCTCTATAAATCCATTTTGGTGACGTTTCTGAATCGAAAAGTTTTACAAGTCGAAGATAAGATCCCAATGTACCTTATGTCCGAAGCACAAGATCTAATTCACTGTACTTTTTGTTTTATGGTCTGTACAATCTAGGGTTTCTGCCTCTTCCATATCTCAGTCATAAACAAGTGACCTAGGAAAAAAGGTCACAACTTGGGCTAGGAAGCTCTGAATGAAATTTCGTAAAACGGGGAAGGTAGGGCACGGAATGCACTTTCACAGTTCCAATTTTTAGAGGTCGAAATTGAACCAGTGACACGTGGCACTCCGTACAAGTTCGCTCTCCTGTTTTATCCCATAAACCAGTCATGTTACGACACTTGGCATAAATATCTCTCAAAGAATCCATTTGAGGTCAGACCTATGGGTTTTCAAAGATAACAGGTCAGGCTACCGCAGGACAAATTTTCAGTCCCTGTAGATCTAAAATTTTAGAGTTATACCAGAAATAATCAGGTGCATATTTCTGTCAAAACAGAATTGGATTTTGAGCACCTTCATTCATGGCTCCAGGAATTTAGGGTTTCGGAGAATGTTGGAATTTTTGTATCGGATACCACGACTGGATGCTCCTCATAAAAATCAAAATTTAGAGACCATTATCGAATTTTTTTTGTTGGGCAAAAGGCCGGGCTTGATCAAACCCTAGTTTGGGACTTTGATCGGAAAAGTGGAAAATTAGGGCTTCTACAAAAGTTGGAATTTTTGAATTATATGACCATGGCTGGAAGTTCCTCAAGAAAATCGAAGTTTAGAGATTTGGATCAAATATTTTGGTTGGGTGAAGCTCTGGGAAAATCTAACCCTAATTCAAGGTCCTCCGAGTGAATCCAGAAATCTAAAAGGCAATTTTTAGGGGTGAAATTTTGCAATTTTCAAATTCTGAGTATACCATCTTGATCAACTCATCAAGGCGCATCTTTCTATCCTTTTAGAAGTTTGAAATTCAAAGTTTGAATTTTTAGGATTTCTCTGACAAACCCTAATCCAGCTCCAGATCTAGTTTCAACAAATCAAAGTGGATTGGGTTAATCTTGGAAGAGAATGAATTGGACACCTGCATAAGTGAAGAAGTTCCAGTTCCAGAGGGAGATGAGGCTAATTCCTTACATAAGAAGTCTACAAGCAATCTCGACAACTATGACTTGAGGAGATACAGGTATGTTTTGAAATATGTTCATGATTAAGGTTATGATATGTTTGTCTTCATATTATTTAGGTTAGTATAATATTGATTAATTTTAGACTTGTCTTATCACCCTAGTTAAAGTATGAATGCATGTATAGGGTTATGACATTTATGATTGTACTAATGCACCATGATGTTGTATGAGGTTGATGTTGTCCGCTAACA
Source organism: Larix kaempferi (assembly GCA_027924585.1). Taxonomy (NCBI): domain Eukaryota; kingdom Viridiplantae; phylum Streptophyta; class Pinopsida; order Pinales; family Pinaceae; genus Larix; species Larix kaempferi. The sequence continues at coordinate 6,471,675 of BSBM01000308.1, read as the reverse complement.
TGTAAGGTACATCAAGAAAGACAAATCAAGTTCTATATCAAGAACATATGACCATGGTGACATGAAGACAAAGACTCATGAATCTCTACTTACAAGGTATGTATAATTTGGTTCCACAATGGTTAACTTATGAGATATGCAGGTCACTAGCAGAAGTCATTTAAGAGAACAAGAAGACATCATGTGGGTATGTTAGACATAACCAGCTAACATATTAATCCAAGTATGTTTTTCCTATATCAAGTTAGAATCCTACCTTGTGATAGGATCTCTTATATAAGTATACTTGGTATGATTGATAATGATTATTCATTAAGTGATAGGTTTGAGTAATCATGGGTTTAGGCATATTATGCTTCTTACTTTGATTGATGATATGACTAACCAAAAAAAGTCCTATAGTCAAATAGGAATATGCATGAGTAAGAGAATTGTGATAAATTATCTGTGTATGAAATGATCTTGACCATACATGTTTAAGATTACTTAGAATCATAATGTTTTCGATAGTATTAAGATTATACTAATGAATGTATTTCGATAGTATTAAGATTATACTAATGAATGTATTTCGATAGTATTAAGATTATACTAATGAATGTATGTATGAGATCTCGAGGATAACACAATGATGATACTAGTAAGTATGCATAGTGATCGAGGATGGATATAAGTTCAAAGATAGGTAATCGAGGAAGCAAAGATCAAGAGGGAGCACACTCTAGTAGTTCCTGCAAGGAAGCAAATATTGAGAGGGAGTCCACCCTACAACCAAACAAAGATAAGTATTTGAATTGTCATTTCTTGCATACTTGTTTGTTTAAATAATATTGTTCAATGATGTTCCTAGACTTAGGGTGTGTATTATGCATATTAGAATAATTACATTAATGAACAGTATACTACTAATATGCATGTGATGGGTAAGTGGCCTATGGCACTGTACAACATTCCATTGCTACTTATCTAGAATGAAACCTCTTTCTTGACATGTTGGAAGTTGTGCACACTCTTAACAATGTTCTAGTAGAGATTGGAAGGCATCTAGAAAGTTATGGGATATGGATAAATGTTGTATTGAAGCATTGGCTAAAATAATTGTATAACTGTATGACATATTTCTTTAAGTGTAGGAATTTGTTCTGAAAACTATGAGATGTTTCTAATCACGCAATTTAACTTACTTTGTAGGAAAGATCGTATACCATCACCTACAAAAGAAGGACTACAACATTTTTTCCAGCAACAAAGATATCTATTGAAGATATTGAAGTTCCTAGGATCAGGGATGAAGTAATGGAAGACTACCATGATCCGTTGATCATGAAGAAAGAATTTTGGGATGTGGTCCCAAGACCAGATGGGAAGTCTGTTGTGACTTCCAAAGATCAAGCATGCTACAGATGGCAGCATAGAGAAATAGAAAGCGAGATTTGTAGCTCGTGGATTCTCCCAGAAAAAGGGAATAGACTATGAAGATACTTTTGCTCCTGTAGACAGATACAATTCCATCAGATCATTACTTGCTCTAGCTGTAGTGATGAAATGGAAGATACAATAGATATATGTCAAGACAACTTTCTTAACTGGTGTAGTCGAGGAGGAAGTGTATGTGGAGTAGCCACTTGGTTTTGAGACACATGACAGAGAGTCATATGTGTGCAGGTTGAAAAAATCCTTGTATGGCTTGAAGCAAGCTCCTAGGACTTGGTATGGTGTAGGATAGACAGCTTTCTATCCAGTTTGGGCTTTACCAAGGCTAAAGCAGATTCCAACCTTTACTACAAGGTTGAGGAAGGAAATCCAATGATACTACTCTTGTATGTGGATGACCTGTTTGTTACATGTTATGATAGATTGATTATCGACACGAAGAGGAAGCTTGCTGCCGAGTTCGAGATGAAGGACTTGGGGATGATGCACTACTTTCTAGGCATGGAGGTGTGGAAGAGTGCAGATGGAATCTTCCTTGGACAAGGGAAGTATGAAGTCGATATCCTAAAGAGGTTTGGGATGATGGAATGCAAGGCCATGGCCACACCTATGGCATTGAACTTGAAGCTTTTGTGTGATGCTTCATCTAATTCGATTGATGTTACTGTGTATCGTCAGATGATTGGGTCCTTGATGTACCTGACGAACTTGAGACCAAACATTTGCTTTGCAGTGAACACATTGAGCCAGTTCCTAGCGGATCCCAGAGGTGTTCACCTGGTTGCTGTAAAGCATATTCTGAGGTACCTGAAGGGTAAGGTTGATTATGGGCTCAAGTATGATGTGAATCAAAAGTTTAACCTGGAGGGCTATGTTGATTCGGATTGGGAAAGCAGTGCCATTGATTGGAAGAGCACTTCGAGGTGCTGCTTCAGTATGGGATCCAATATGATCTCTTGGTTTAGCAGGAAGAAGTCCTTTGTGGCACTGAGTATAGCTGAAGCAGAGGATCTCGCAGCTTGTTTGGCTAGTTGTGAGGAAGTATGGCTGAGGAAGCTACTGTTTGAGTTATTTGATCTCCCGTTGGATGCTACTGGTATCTTTTGTGACAACTAGAGTTGTGTGAAGCTATCTGAGAACCCCGTGTTCCATGATAGGTCGAAGCACATCGAGATCACATATCACTATATTAGGGATATGGTGCAGAGAGGAGCAGTGAAGCTCCTGTATGTTGTGACGGACGAGAAGATAGCCAATATGTTGACCAAGCTGTTGGCCAGAGTGAAGTTTGAGTACTTCAGAGAGAGGCTTGGTGTACTTCAGATCGAGATTCCTTCCAAGGGGAAGTGATGAGTCCGGAGACACATATGCACATGATCCATTCTCACATGGTGGTAGCTGTGTCCTCCCATGGTGTAGATATAAGCACTGGGGCCATTCCAACATGGTTGAAGTGTGTCTTCCCATGGTCGTTGATGTAAGAGCTATGCCATTCCAATATGGTTGAAGTGTGTCTTCCCATGGTCGTTGATGTAAGAGCTGTGCCATTCCAACATGGTTGAAGTGTGTCTTCCCATGGCTGCGATATAAGTGCTGTGCCATTCGAGCATGGTTGAAGTGTGTCTTCCCATGGCTGCGATATAAGTGCTGTGACATTCGAGCATGGTTGAAGTGTGTGTTCCCATGGCTGTGATATAAGTGTTGTTCCATTCTTGCATGGTTGAAGTGTGTCTTCCCATGGCGTAGATATAAGTGCTAAGCCTTTCACGGATGGTTGAAGTGTGTCTTCCCAAGCTAGTGAGTGTAAGTGCTATGTGATGTGCATCTGGGTTGTGCTCCATGGACAATGAGGTGATATGAAGACGATGAGGTGACAGTATGGTACACAGGTTTTGCAGAGGCATATAATCAGTCCTGAGATGCTCTTGCAGGTTTTGCAGAGGCAGTGTAATCAGTCCTCGAATATTTTGCAGGTTTTGCAAAGGCAATGTAATCAGTCCTGAGGTGTACCTACTTGATGGCTTTCTCGCTGAGATGACATGATCAGTATGATCATGAGTATCAGGATGATACTCCGTGGCCGTGGATAGGTTGTGGAGTTGCATGTAAAATATCCCGGGAGATCCGATAGGTTGAGCTGTGTGTTTGTAATTAGTCCTGGGATGCTCTTTCGAGGTGTTGCCATGACCACATGTAATATTTCCCTGGGAGATCCGATAGGTTGAGCCGTGTGCTCATAATTAGTCCCGGGATGCTCTTTCGAGGTTTTGTGGAGGTCACATATAATATTTCCCTAGGAGATCCGATAGGTTGAGCAGTGAGCTCCTAAAAGTCCTGGGATGATCTTTCGAGGTTTTGTTGACGCACGTAATAAGTCTTGAGGATTCCACAGTATGGCTAGTGATGATGAAGACCAGAGGTGGTGGGCCTACATCCAGCATGAAAAAGGGATGGCTCTGTAGAAATTCCTATGATGAGAAGAATTATGAGATAGCACCAGTGATCGAGATGACGAGTACAGCAGCAGTGACGATGATGCTCCGTGATCTAGTGATGATGATCTAGCTCCAGTATTGAAGACTTGTTCCTATATGTATTGATGACTTGTGTCAAGAGAATACATTCCTAGTTAAGAGGGAGTGTTGATGTATTTGTAACTTCAGAAGATATTCACTTGTATATTGTATGTATTACATTTGTACTTTATTGTATCCCCAACAGAGATGTATTATTCCTCTGATTGTAAGTGTCATCATGTGTACTTGCAAGTGTCGCAAGTTATATTCTAAGTGTCGTAACTTATACTTGATGGGTTATTAGACCACCTTGTTGGGGTCGGCCCTGTATGAGTCATGTGGGTCAAAGGGTTATTAGACCACCCTATTGGGGGTTGGCCCAGTCAGCATTATGTTATGTGGTTAAGTGATGTAGTGTATAAATAAATAGAGAGTGTGTCTATCTCATTTTACACATTCTATTGTTCACTCACTTCGTATTAGTGAGAGGAGAGGAGGATGCACACAAGTGGAGGAGGAGCATGCTGTTGTAGATATCTATCTCTTGGGTTTGATCATGGTGATCATTGTATTGATGCTTATTCTATCTCCGAGGAAGTTGCGAGCTTTTTCACCTTCTTGGTTTTCCCCGGTGAAATGTTTTGTGTCTCTTGTCTCTTGTCTCTTATGCTTGATATGTTGTACATGTTGTTCTTTCAGTTAAGATCCTAGATCAGAATGTATTAAATTCTAAAAAAACTAACAAATATATGGAGTTTGGTACCCATAAAGTGCCATAAATGGAGACATTTTTGATGATGTATGGAAAGAAGTATTGTACGACCATTCTACCAAATATAACCATTTCACCCATTGTGTTTTTTTATCAGATGCAAAGAAACGAATATAGCCTTCTAGACATTTGTTTACTATCTCAGTTTTCCCTTCAGATTGAGTATGATAATATGAACTATGAGCCAATTGGGTACCCAAAAAAGAAAATAATTTAGTCCAAAATTTTCCAACGAAAATTGGATCTCTATCGCTTACAATAATTTTCGGATTTCCATGTAACTTCTGAATTGTTTCTAGAAAAGCTGGGGCCACTGTACTTACATTAAAAGGGTGAGAGAGTGCACAATATGTGCATACTTTGTGATTCTATCAACAACAACCATAATAACATTCTTTCCTTCTAACTGGGTAGACCTGTGATAAAATCCATTGAGATTTTTTCCAATGCTGGCAAGTTATGTCTAATGGTTGTAGAAATCATGGGGTCTTAAATGTTTCCACATTATTTTGTTGGAAAACCAAGCATTCGGCCATGAACCTTTGAACATCCGATTTAATACCTTACCGAAAAATTTCCTTCTTGACCCTGTGGTAATTTTTCAGGAATATAGAGTGCCCACGTATAGGAGAGGTGTGTAATTCTGAGAGGGCCTTTTGTTTGAGTTGGGAATCTTTGCATAAATATAAGCAATCCTTATACCATAGTAAATCATTTTCCCACACAAAATTATATGATACGCTTGGATTGTCATGTATCTTTTGAATGAGAATCCACATAGATAGGTCATTTTTCCATTCTTCACTTGTAGCTACTACTCAATCTGGTTGTAGAATGGAAATTGCACAAAGTAATGCCCCGACATCTTCATCCTTTATGGAAAGCGCATCTGCCACCACATTATGTTTCCCTTTTCGATAGATGATTTCAAAGTCATATCCCAACATCTTGGTTATCCATTTGTGTTTCTATTCCGAATATAATCTATGTTCCAATAAGTATTTAAGATTATCATGATCTGTTTTGACCTTGAAATGTCTACCTATTAGGTAAGGACACCATTTCTTAAGAGCATGTAGAATTCCCAACATTTCCTTGTCATAAATGGGATTCTGTAAGTGCTTTCCCTTGATTAGATGACATGTGAAAGCAAGTGGGTGTCCTTCTTGCATTAGAACAACACCAATGCCATTTCCTGGGGAATCACATTCCACAATAAATGTTTTTGTGAAGTATATTTTGGCCAAAACAGGAGCATTGAACATTGCCTCCTTAAGCTATTCAAAAGCTTCAGTTGCCTCTGGAGTCCAAGAAAATGCATCCTTCTTCAATAATGTTGTTATAAGTGCTTCTATTATTCCATAGTTTTGAACAAACTTGTGGTAGTACCCTATCATACCTAAGAATCCTTGAATATTCTTTAGGGTTTTTGGAATCGCCCAATCCATCATGGCTTTAATTTTGTTGGAGTATACCTTGTCACCTTCCTGAGATACAATATGACCCAAATATTCTACCTCCTTTACCACAAAGAAACCTTTGGAATATTTTGCATATAGTTTTTTCTCCTTTAGTAGTTGTAGTACCATTTCAACATGTTGAACATGTTCTTCCCAATACTTGGTATAGATTATTATATCATCAAAGAATACTAGAAAAAATTTCTAAGGAGAGGCTTGAATATGGAATTCATCAAACCTTGAAATGTTGAAGGTGAATTTGTGAGACCAAATGGCATGACCAAAATTTCATAATGAACTTCATGATTTCTGAATGTTGTTTTTGGAATGTCTTCCACCTTCATTCTAATCTAATGATATATGGAACAAAGATCCAACTTTGTGAAGAAACTGCTCCATGTAATTCATCTAACAATTCATTAATGGCAAGAATGGGATATTTATCTTTAATGGCAATCTTGTTTATCTCTCTATAATCTAGACACATACGCCATTATCCATCCATCTTCTGTACCATTACCAATGGTGCATAGTAAGAACTTTGGCTAGGCCTAATTATGTCAGCCTCTAACATTTCTTCCACCATACGCTCAATTTCACTCTTTTGGCCATAGAGGTATCTATAAGGTCTGATGTTAGGAGGAACACTTCTAGGAATTAATTGAATATCATGATCAAAATCTCGAACAGGTGGAAGACCTTGTGGAATATCTTCAAATACCTTGGAATTCTTATCAATCACCTTTTGGAGATATGGGGAAATATGGGATTTATATGTTTGAGCATCTAATGAGAATAATTGTGCAATTACACCTTGATGTCCCTTTTATATTAATTTTGGCATGCCATTAGAGCTTATCACCTTATTTGGTTTCCCTGTGATACCATTTAATTCATATTATTTTCCTTCCCATAAAAATTTCATGAAAAGATTCTGAAAATTAAAATCCACCATTTCCAATGATTATAACCACTGAACTCCTAAGACAACATTAGCACCCCCTATCAGAATAGAAATAATTGGACTATTCAATGCATATTTCCCCATAGTGAGATTTATTATGGCATTTTCCTGAGCAATTGATAGTTCCTGCATCTGCAATCATTACTTGAAACTCTAGTGCTGGATATACAAAGAAATTGAGAACCTTGGCTAATTTATAGTGAATTAAATTATGAGTACTACCAAAATCAATCAACATTGTTACCTTTTTCTTTTTGATATATCCTTTTGATCTTGAGAGTTTGAGGAGTGATAATTCCAACTAGTGCATGACATGATATGGTGGAAGCAATCTCTTCGGAAGTAGTATCTTCTACTTCTTCATCTTGAGACAGTTGATGTTATTTTGGTGCTTCTTGTTCATTTTCTTTCTCTACTTCACAATCTATGTAAAATAGTTTCTTCTCAGTGCACTTGTGGCCCTTACTGTATTTTCTATCACAACTGTAACAAATATTTTTTCTCTCTTTTTTCCTCTAGTTGTTGTGGCGTCAACCTTGTAGGTTGTGTATGACTTGAGGCCACACCTCCTTCTTTATAGTTGTAAGTGGTAGAATTCCTTGTTTCCATAATTTTGTTTTCAAATTTTCTTGCCACCCTGAATGCATGCTCCAAGGACTTAGTTTCCCAAAGGCGAATCTAATGTTGGATGTTATCCTTCAAATTTTTAATAAAGAGACCCAATAAATTATCTTCTGAAATATTCTTAACTTTGAGACTTAGCTTCTGAAACTGCTTTATGTGCTTTGTAACTGGGCCTTTTTGCTTTAGATTTATCAACTATATAAAGAAGGTGTTTCTATTTATATCCCCATAATGTGCAATCAATTATTCTGTGAATATAGACCATGAAATAATAGAGTCATTTTTATGATCACAAATCCATTGGAACCATACAAATTGATCAGGCTCTAAATATAAGGATGCAATAGTTACCTTTTGCAAAGTTGGCACCTGGTGTAGATCAAATAATTGCTCCATCTGGAATATCCAAGTTATCATATCATTTCCATCAAACTTTCTCATGTCAATTTTAGGAATTTGGGTACCCTTTGGTGACCATCCCAGATGAATTCCATTACTATAATAATTTCCTCTTGGAATATGGTAGGTCCAGGAATTGTCCCTTTTTTACCACACCTATTACCTCTTTTTGCTATGTTTTTCCTTATTCCCATAAACCAGATATATGTCTTTCCTCAAGTTTGAGCATGAATCCTAATAGGTATGATTTATTATTGCCTACTTTATTAATTCCTAAGATTGTTATGGTTATGAATTCTTTCCTTTGATTTATGATGGCTTGTGTTGATTTTATTAAGAAAAGCTCAAAGTATTGAGAGACATAGGTGTAACAGCCCGCTAAGAATATGGAAGGAAGGCACGATTGGTGCCCACTGTTATTCCATGATTATGATTCCATACATTAATAGAAGCAACACGATCATCTCTCCACGTGGTAGCTGTGACAAGACTTCATTGCAATAGAGCATCGTTGCAACAGACAGAGCACATCCCGGCCAGCTAGTCCATTGATCCATTGACATCTAGAGTAACGATGCCCTTCACAAACAACGACTTCATTCAAGTATATTCATGGATGTAACAGTTCTGTTGTGACTCAGCAACCTGAAGATCAGAGATATTCATGGTTGCACGAATTTAGTGGATCAAGATTGTATTTTGCATTGTATAAATATGGGAAGGCCTTCAGAGCCTGGGGTTGGTTGATTATCAATTGTACAAGCTGTAACAGAGTACTGTGAATTAGCATTTTTAATATAAGGAGAAGATCTCTTCATATCCTCGTGTTTTAATTTGTGGTAGTTCACGACATCTCTGTTAGAAGGCCAGGGCCCTCCTTCTCACAGTGATTGCCGAATTAATTAGATAGATTGGTTTATTTTCTATTGTCTGGTGTGGATTTACAGTAGATGTGTTTTATTGAGAAGCTGCAAAAGTGGTAATTGATCATTGCATTTTCCTTTGGTAGTTTATGATTGCATTATGAATAGCTGTAACTGTGTGGAGTGACAGTTGATTGTGTAGGTTAGTTCCTTTTATGCAAGTGTGCTAGTTAGCTGTTACAGACAATCTCAACTTTAGTTTATTTCTATTATTCATATTTCTTGAAGTTTATTGCATTAGTTAGATTATGATTGCAATTGGTTTGATTCCTTACTGTCATTTATAATTCCCATATTAGATAATCTTAGACAAGTTATGGTTAATGCATTGTAGTATGATATCTTTAGGATTTAACTTCTTGCAAAAGTAAGTCTAGCATAATTCTTCTTAGATCAGTAACTGTTGGAGTGATAATTGTAGGAAGGTAAATGTACTTTGAATTCTTAGATGGGTAAATTAGATTAGTTTTAGCCATGAGATGAGTTTGACTGAGCAGATAGGTAGGATAGTTTATCTCCATTATTCAATCAACTACTTGAAATGTTTTTGCATAGATTGTGCTAATTACTTTTGAAAGAAAAGACCTACCTGGGTTGACAATTTATATTGAGCATCCTGTATGTTAGTTGTAATTTATTAGCATATAGGGTGACCAACATTTTTGCGCCATTGTCGGGGATGGTAATTGATAGACATAAGATAGTAGTTGATATATTGATTTCATTTTAGTTTTGATTATTTAAAGCATGCATGAATACAAGAAGAACAAATCAGGAACCCACTCAAAATACTAACATTGCAGGTGGAAGAGGTCATGGCCATAATCAAGGTTTGGGAAGATAGACATATATCGATGAAATAAATGATAGAGTTGATTCTTCTACCAGACTACTGCGAGCATCTTCAGGAAGAGGAAATTCCATTCTCCCTATTCTTGACACTTCTACATCAACTGTGGAGAACGCAACGGGACCTTCAACTCCCAATCCAGAGAAGAAAGCTCCTGAAGACAAGGGAAGTGTTGTGGGTTTAATAGATAGAGGGGAAATATATCATATTAACGGGAGTAGAGTCACCAAAGAAGAGTGGATGGAACATTGTCAGGAAGCAGAAGAAGAAAGAAGGTGAGAAGAAGAAAGGAGGAAAGCAGAAGAAGCAAAGACAGAGGAAGAAAGAGAGAAAGAAGCATTAAAATTTTGGACCAACATGGAAAATGGAGAATGTGAAGAAAATAATGAGCGCCACAAAAACAATGAGGAGGAGGTGGAAGATAATCAGCATGGTGACACTGTTGTCACCCTTGAATTCCCTATACTCCAAACACCAGGGGCATCTTCTATGAAAAACATTTCACCCTCGGTTCTCCCGAATTTCCATGGTAAGTCCTCTAAAGACCCAGATGAATTTATCTTTGAGTTCGACATCCTTTGGAATAGTTATGACTATACCTCTAGTGCACATAAACTAAAATTATTTCCAGCCACCCTGAAAGGAAATGATCTGCGCCGGTTCATGAGTTTAGATCGTGAGACCATTACTACCAAGGATTATATGAAACAAACCTTCCTTTCCAAATATCAAGAATATTGTAGGATCAGAGATAGGAAGGAGGAGTTGTTTAAAATGGTTCAGAAGGAATAGGAAAGCCTGGAAGATTTTGTTGAAAGATTGTTGTCTAATAGTGGTCTGGTCATACCGAAATAGGAAAATATGTACTGAAGATTATGTTACTGCAGGGAATTAGAGAAGATTACCTAGATATGTTGAATTTGTTGGGAAGGGGGGATATCTCAAAGAAATCCTTTGAGAATATTGTTAAATTATGTCAAAATTATTCAAGGGTATCCTCTAGAACCAACAATAGGGACAAGGAACGAGATCGAGATGTATTCACTAGGACACAGAAGTCAGCTAGTGGAGGAGCCACTCGAGCAGAAATAAGAAACCTTCTGGAGAATTTCAAAACAGATATGATGAGCTCCATTTCCTCAGAATTGGATGTCTTGAGAGAAAAACAGAGGCAAGCAGTAGAAGACCTGACACTTGGCGTATTCTGTCCCAGTAGAAAGAAGCACCCACTGAAAGAATGTCCACTTGACAAGGTGGAGGTATGTTGGATATGTGAATTGGATCATGATACCAAGGAATGTCCTTCATTACCCAAAGTCAAAGAAGTCCTGCATACATCTACTTCATATGTGGAACAATATTATTTTATTGCTCAGATGAAGCCTTGGCAGCCTCAAAATCAAGGTATGAACCCAGATCCATCAACTTTTTGGAATAATATTAATGGTATGAATAATATGAATACACAATTCCCTTCAAATTATTCTAACAACCAATGGCATCCATCTCAAACTTCAATGCAAAATCCTAACCCCTGGACGCCATGGGGAAAAAAATGAAACCAACAAGCTCCCTGGTCTCCCAACGGGAGAAATTCATACCCAGGAAACAATTCTCCTCATCACCAGACTCCTTATCAATAGTATCCTCCTCAACAATACCCTCACCAATAGTATCAGTAGCCACAGCTGCAACTCCAAAAAAATGTCGCACCTATGAATGTACCACTACGACCACAATTGCCTGCACAACCTAACCCCAACCCGAATAATAAAGTAGTTCATCAATTTGAGACTGCCAACATGCCTTCTTATTCCATTTCCCAAATTCCCTCCATTGACATACACTTACGATCAGGGAGGGTAGTGGAACCTATCATATCAGAGTATGTTGCATCCTAAGTGACTGAAGCTAGAGTGAATCAACAATTTGAGAGTACAATCAACTTAGCAATACCCATCATCAAGGATGCTGAAATTCCTGCTAAAACACTAGCTGAAACTTAGGGAGAACCACACGATGAATCAAAACCTACACAATTGATAAGAGAACCACCATATCCTGAACGATTGGCCCTACAAAAGACAGTGGAACAACCTCGGTTCGATCTCTTAGGAGAATTGAATAATTTATATATCAAAATTCCACGGTTACAAGCCCTCCATGACATGCCCATCTATTCCAAGACCATTAGAGATATATGTGTAAAAAAAGAAGGACGAAAGCCTAGGGATCCTCCCACTGTCCATGTATTGGGAAATTTTTTTAAATTAATAATGGCTAAGACTCCTTTGGCTAAATACGATGATCCTGGAAATCCTACTGTTACAGTACACATAAGACACACTCAGATACTGAATGTCTTGGTAGATTTAGGTGTAGCTATCAATGTGATGACCATCAAAACTGTGAAAAAATTAGGACTCACTAGTCTTCGGCCAACTCCTACCATTTTAGAACTCGCTGATAGATCAACAATCAAGCTCGAGGGAATCCTAGACGACCTCATAGTCTTTGTCGATTCGTGGGAATAGCTTGTGGACTTATTGTTTTTACAACCGAAGTCACAGCTGGGGGGAAACCCACTGATCCTGGGAAGACCGTGGTTAGCCCCAACAGATGCTTGCATCAGCTGTCAGTTGGGGTCCATGATTATCTCAGACGGGACTGACACTAAAAGCCTAAATTTATACCCTCTAGCCTGACCAAGCTTAGAAGCTGAAACTCCACTTTGGGTGGATCTAGAGGATGAAGAAGGCATTCAACCATTATTAATGATAGGGAGAGCCTTAACCTTTAAGGATGAAACAGAGGATGAGACTATTAATAGTTTCATTAGTGAGCCCACATCTATCACTAAACATGCCTACCAAATTCTAAACAGTACCTTAGATGAAACTGAACAAGAAAATATAACAGAAGAGATTCTAGTCAGTGATGCCAATATACTTCTAGCACTTAAAAATTCAAAAAGTATTCTAGTGGAAATTGAGCCCGGAAAAACATTGAACATTAACCCGAATCTTGCACCCAATGAGCTGGAATGCCTAATCACTCTATTGAAGAAAAATAGGGGAGCTTTCGCATGGGAATACACAGATATGAAGGATATCCCCTCTAATCTATGTACCCACCACATTTACATCAAAAGCGATTCTAGGCCAGTGTGCCAACCAAAACGAAGTATGAACCTAAATTTAAGGGACATAGTGAAGGAAGAAATCCAAAAACTTTTGGAAGCAGGATTTATATACCCAATTTCAGATAGCGAGTGGTTTCCCCACTCGTGATCATACCAAAAAAGAATGGGAAATGGAGAGTATGCGTATATTACAGAGAATTGAATAAAGCAATGCAAAAAGACCACTTTCCCCTACCTTTTATTGATCAAGTTCTTGATACTTTGTTTGGGAAGAAGTATTTATCCTTTCTGGATGGATTCAGTGGTTATAACTAGATCCAAATTGCTCCAGAAGACCAAGACAAAAGTACCTTCACATGTCCCTGGGGAAGCTTTGCTTACATTGTACTTCCTTTTGGGTTGTGTAACGAACCTGCCACATTTCAGAGAGCTGTGATTGGGATATTTTATGAGATGGTAAATGACTACATGGAAATTTTTATGGATGACTTCACTCAATATGGTAGTAGTTGCGAAGAAGCATTGAAAAATTTATAAAAGGTTTTGGAATGCTGTGAACAAAGCCAGCTATCTTTAAGCACTAAAAAGTGCCATATGATGATGAGCGAGGGCATAGTTTCTGGGGCATTTCATCTCTGCTGATGGTATCCAGGTAGACCCATCCAAAATTAAGGTAATTGAAAATATACCCACTCCTGGAACAAAAAAAGATGTACGTAGCTTCTTAGGGCATGCTGGTTATTACATAAGATTTATAGAAATTTTTTCCAAACTAGCTTCTCCTTTATTCACTCTGTTGATGAAGGATTTACAATTTGATTGGAATGATGCATGACAAACAACATTTACTGAACTTAAGAAAATGATATCTACAACACCTATCTTACAAGGGCCCAATTGGGCCCTGCCTTTTCATATCTCCTCAGATGCTTCAGATACTGCCATTGGAGCAGTATTAGGACAGCAGGAAGGTCATGCTCCATATGAAATTTATTACATTAGTAAGAACCTGGCCCTTGCTGAACTGAAATACACAGTTATAGAAAAAGAGTTCCTTTCCATTGTCTATGCCATCAATAAATTTAGACACTACATTACTGGATATTCCACTTTTGTGCACACTGATCATTTAGCCATCAAGTACTTAATGAATAAACCAATCACTAATGCTAGAGTAACTAGATGGCTATTATTGTTACAAGAATTTGACATTACAATTAATGATAGACCAAGGAAGGAAAACGTTGTTGCTGACTTTTTATCTCGACTTACTAACAGTGATGACATTTTACTAGTCGAAGATTCCTTCCCTGATGAACATATGTTTGCAGTTTCAGTTCATTCCCCATGGTACACAGATGTTGCTAATTATTTGGTTGCACGCAAGCTCCCATCACACCTGTCTAAGAGAGAAAAAAGAAAGATTATACAACAGAGTGCTAGATAATACTGGATAGATGGAAATATTTTATACATAGGTCCCGATTTGGAAATCAGAAGATGTGTAAGGGAGGATGAAATTTACAGTATGTTGAAAGCTTTCCATGATGAGCCTTGTGGGGGACATTTTGCTGACAAAAGGACAAGTCATAATGTATTAAGGATGGGTTATTTCTGGCCGACATTGTTTAAGGATGCAAAAAAAATGTTCAGGCTTGTGACATAACAGTTGCTAGAGGATGGGCCAGCCAAATAGATTATATGAAATGCTTCTTCAGCCACGGCATGTGGTTGAACCTTTTGATAGATGGGATCTGGATTTTGTAGTGCCTATCAACCCTCCCTCGAAGCAGAAAGTTTATATCCTAGTTTGCACAGATTACATGGCCAAATGGGTGGAGGCTGTAGCTTTGGTCAAGGCCAATGATCAAGTTGTAATGGATTTCTTATATGAATAGATCTTCACCCATTTTGGAGTACCCAAGGAGATCATTATAGATGGAGGACCATAATTTGTGTCTCATAAATTGGAAGCCTTATTGCAAAAATATCACATTCAACATAAGACAACCTCGCCATATCATCCACAGGCCAATGGTCAAGTGTGTTGTGAGAAAATCTCCCTACAGATAGGTAGATATCTCCTTGGGATTAGAAAAGGCCCCTAGTTGCCTACCCAAGACAGAGATGAAACAAATAGACACTATAGTCCTCCTAGATCTAGCTCACACATCAGCTAACAAGCTATGGAAATACAAAGCAAGTAGATGGCATACCTTACTTTGATGGTTGTCCTGCTGCTCCTAAGTTGCTACAGCTCCAGCCTTTGATTATGGACTTATGAACCTGTTCACAAAGGAAACACAACACCTTCTCCAACGCAATATATGTATAAACAAAGATCTAACTATATAAATAGAGACAATTTCATGCATTCATCATTAAAGACATGAAAATGAGAGGAATAGGCTAAGTTATATTAATGATAAGAAATCCAAAAGAAGTTGATTACAATGTTATAGCTTGATGTCCAAAGTAGTAGCACCTCCTTCCAAGCTCTCCAACATCACCCTTGCAAGACTCATAGGATCATAGGTTTAGTGTTTCCAAGATCACCCCCCCCATAGCTCATGGATGGCTCTCTTTAAGTAGGATTTGGGAGGCCAACCACTAAGAGGAAATTATGGATCTAAGTGAATAATATGTGGATCAAAGATCTAAATCATGCCAAAGAGGGAAAGTGAGATGGGATTCGAAGGGGTACCTCATCCCAAGAAAATCTCCATGAGATCCAAGATCCGAAATAAAAGGGATAAGCCTAAACCAAGACTACCGCCCCCCTATAACTAAGCAAAGCGCGGTAGTACCGCTCCCCCATAGGCATGCAGAACGCGGTAGTTTGACACTACCACTCCCCCATAGGCTTGCAGGACGCGGTAGTTCTAGAAGGCTTAATTTTTGGAGGTGGTTAATGCGGGTTTCGACCCCTTGCTTGTTGGATTTTCTTCCAAGTGTGACTAGGGAAGGTACCAACATTAGAATGAAGGGTCCTAACACCCTTAGGAGGCATAAACATCATGTTTTCCATGGTGGTGAAACATGTATATTCCCACTTACACATGGTGTGGCAATTTGAGGTATAACAGATGCCCCCTAAAGTGTGAGGTCAGAAGGAATCTGATGGCCGAAACACTTTACAAATAATAAGTCTGCAAGGATATCTGAAGGAGAGTTGGAGAAGAGCTGCAAGCAAATATCGACAATATGTCTAACGACCTCGAGGTGGGCATACCCATGCTCGGAACAACTGACTGAAAGCATGGCTGCCGACCAATACATTGCAGATCCATGATAATACTGACTTAACAATGACTGGAGACAAATCATGGCTACTAGACTACAAGCGTAGATCCATGAAAAGACAATGACACAACCACGACCAATACAAGAGTGGATCTGTGTGACAGTACATCATTGAGGTCACCAACATAATATATATGTGGGAACCTACTCAAAAAATCTCCATCGCAACCTGGATGTGCTAAAAAGACTTCAAAACTATCCAGGGTCTTCTACTCGATCCCAAATTGATACAAATCTAACCATGTGATTACAAGATGTTGAAGTCCAACATGGTAGAAACCACTTGATTATCGGTCAATGATTGAAACCGTTAACAAGTGCGAGGGAAATCACCAATGATGAAAATGACTCCCAAGGTATCACAGTACATCTCGACGAAATGTGAATAGATGAGTTGATGTCGAACATCCGCGAGATCATTTGATCAGAGGTCAATGATGAAAACCTACTGTCGAATGCGAGGAAACCTGCCATTAAGGCATGCAGGTACCAAGGTACTAAGGTTGGTTTCTAAGACTAATTCCTGGATAATGAGTTGAAGTCGACAGGAATAGACTCGTCGAAGGAGGGCCATAATGGATCCCACATCATCGACAGGAAACCGACATAGGAAAGTGATATGAAGTAACGAATAAGATGAGTATGGACTGACACAGGGATGTAAAGGTTGACACTATTGCATAGTATGACTAAGGTAAACTTCCCTTGAACATGAATGGCAAGACAATAATGACTCGGCAGCATTGACTCAACGAGGCAGAGACCAAGACATAATGCAACGATGACTGAGGCATTCTTCAGATGATTTGAGGGAGCGGGACAACTCATAGAATTGGCATGACTCAGAGATAAGTAGATTACCCAACTGTATGACGAGACGCAAAAAGGTGCCATGTTCAAGGGTGACACAAGCTGCCATGAAGCTTTCTAAAAGAAACTTAACTTATTCCCCCCCAACCCCCATCATGTTTGATGAGTACCTCTTTGTTTTTTAACGAGCTTGAGGAGGATAACAGATGCCCAATATAGCTCATCCTTTGGACGAGTCCAATCCCACATGTTTTACGAACCTGAGAAAGGAGGGGTTCGATCCCAAAAGGGTCCTTCGATGTTTGATTTTACGAGTCCAAGGAAGGAAAACTCGACAGTTTTTAATGTTTAGAGAGTCTGAAAAGAACTAAAGAAGACTCCAACAGTCCTTTTTCGTAAAGTTAGCCTCATCGCCCGAAAAAGGGTAAAACCACGCGGGAGAGGACTCTTCCAATCATGATTGGCTGGAGTATACCTTTCTCGTAAATAGTCTAGACGGGCCGAAAAATGGGTAACCTATCACCGAATAGACGACCTTTCAAATACTTTTACAAGTGTGAAAGAGTCAAGATCACTTGGCAATCTTTTCAATTTTAGGGAGTCTGAAAAGAGCTTAACTATGGACTCCATGTACAACTTTGTCATGGTTGATGACCGAGTACAACAAAGGAAAAGTAAACTCGGCACAGTTCCTTTTCCGTAAATAGTCTAGCGAGGCCGGATAAAGTGATAAACCTATACTCGTTAGACACACCTTTTTACTCCAACTTGTTTAACGAGCACGATAATGGTATCAAAAGCACTCGGAATCTTTTTCATGTTTGGATCCAGAGCACGAAAAAGAAAAAAGTAAGCTCAAACCACTTTTCATGTTTTTAACCAGAGCACGAAAAAGTGAAAAGTAAGCTCAAACACCATCTTACTGTTTTTAACGAGCTCGAAGATAGGTTGGAAGAATGCTCATAATGTCTGCTTCATTTTTTAACGAGCTTGTAACAAAAAATGAACTATGCTCAGGATAATTTTCATGGTTTAATGAGCTCGAAACCTAAAAAGGAAAGTATGCTCGAAAATGTTCCCAATGGTGAACTTCTTCCCGTCATGAAATCCAAAGGTTGGTTCATGCCCCCAGCATGATTGCTAGAAGTAAGTGACTTAGCTCCAACGTGATGTGGAGAGGTGATCGAGTTGACTTCAACATAACTTCCAGAGGTTGAAGACATGCCCCTAAGCTTCATTTCATTCGCCTAAGGTATAGGCAAGTGAAAAGAAGGTTCATTTACTAAGTCTACGAGGAGACTCGACTCAAAGGGAAAGGATATGTTTCATTTTTTAACGAGCTTGACACAGGAGTAGAACTTTGCTCAAAATACTGGTTTCATTTTTTAATGAGCTTTAAGCCAAACGTAAACTCTGCTCACGATTAAGGCCCATTGATGGGTTCCCTCCCAACATGATGATCAGAGGTTGGTAAATGCCCCCAGCATGATTGCTAAAGGCTAAACATGCCCCCCAAGCTTCGTTTCGTCTGACTACTCTTCTTCCTTACCCAAAAATCCTGGCTACTAATCCAAATGTGTTCACTAGGGGGGGTAGGGAGAACCAGGACCAAGTGACCCAGACAGATGAAATGAAGGTTCAAATCCTAACTCTAGCGATAGACTCGAACAAATGGAAAGGAGATCTATTTCATTTTTACACAAGCTTGAAAATAGATAATAACAGCAGAACGCGGTAGTTCTAGAAGGCTTAATTTTTGGGGGTGGTTAATGCGGGTTTCGACCCCTTGCTTGTTGGATTTTCTTCCAAGTGTGACTAGGGAAGGTACCAAAATTAGAATGAAGGGTCCTAACACCCTTAGGAGGCATAAACATCATGTTTTCCATGGTGGTGAAACATGTATATTCCCACTTACACATGGTGTGGCAATTTGAGGTATAACAAAGTGGAAAGCACTAATACGGTAATTGAGGCTATTATGACAAAAACGGTGAAGAGTCACTGTAAGGATTGGGTTGAAAGACTCCCAGAGGCATTATGGGCTTACCGTACCACATGGCGCAACATTACAGGTTTCTCCCCATACGAATTGGTATACGATAAGAATGTTTTCTTTCCCATTGAATTTGAAATTAAAACTCTAAAGACAACCATAGAATCAAACCTGGATTTGACAGAAGCAGAGAGGAATCGATTGAATCGATTAAATGAACTTGACGAGAAGTGCACAGCTGTTGTGCATCAAACAAAGTTAATTCAACAAGAGTGCTCTAAGTGGCATGATAGGTTCATCAAGAAGAAAGTCTTCTGTGAAGGAGACTGGGCTTTACTGTATGATTCACGGTTTAAGAGGTATTTCAGAGGAAAATTGCATACAAGATGGCTAGGACCCTACCAAATTGACAAGGAGTTTGACAATGGAACAGTCCGTTTGACCACAATTGATGAGAACTAGACACCATTATTCATTAATGGTCATCAGCTGCGACTGTATCATAAGCCGATTTCGAAGAATGCATTCATTTTGTATGTTGTAGCTGATCTAGATTATCAGTTAATGCAAGGGTAGGAATCTCTTTCGGCCCCTATGAATTTTTAAACTGAAATTTCCACACATATATTTGTACATAAATAAATTGTTTTTTTTTAAATTTTCTTTCATGCTTGATCGGTTTGTTTTTGAAGAACTATGTACAAGAATTAACTTTAGGAGCAATGGTCATGACTGAGCCAGACCATTGCAGGCACCCTAGATTATTTTTCTGTTATGAATAAGCTCCTTGTAGAAAATGAAAAAAAATCGGCAGCATTAATCAATCAGCTGAGGATTTTCCTATTTTTCTCATTTTTGCAGCTGCGACTTTGCCAAATTTTGCCTATTTCCGCTATTTTCGTAGTTGCAACTCCGTCATATCTTGCCCATTTTATCATTTTTGCAGCTGCGGCTCTGCCAAATTTTTCCTATTTCTGCTATTTTCGCAGCTGCAACTCCACCATATCTTACCCATTTTCTCATTTTTTGCTGCTGTGACTCCACCAATTTTTCCTATTTTTCGCTATTTTCGCAGTTGTCACTCCGCTATATTTGTCCTATATCCGGCTACGACTCCACTAGACTTGACCTATTTTTCCTGTTTCAACAGTTGTTACTCCTCTATATTTGTCCTATACCAGCTGTGACTCCGCTGGACCTGGCTTATTTTTTTCAATTTCCCAGCCTTAGTTCCATCAAATTCCTCTTATTTGTCAGCTGCAACTCCATAAGATTGTCCATTTTTGAGCAAATATCATAGCTAATGACTCAACTGGGCTCCAATTTAACACTTATTTCATAGCTCTAATCCTAGTCCGCTAAGAACAAAAAATTATTGGACTGCCATGAGTGTCTGTCAGCATGGATGTACTTTCCAGCTTGGTTGGCGGTGGCCAACTCATCACAACAAATGCACAATTATGTTTTTATTAATGGATGTGATGACAAAGTCGGATCGTTGTGGAAAGTTATGGCTTGGCTCATATTGCAAAGGTACGAATTCTGACCATATATATGATTAGGCATAAAAATTAATGTTGAAATGATGATTATGTTGTGTCTTTAGTCCGCGTCAGCAACCCATACCCACTTAATCATCAAGGGACCTATAAAAGTTAACACTCGTATCCATTACACGACCGTCACATTTACCCAATCCATACCAAAATTTCCAATTATTATATTTTCCAAACTGTATCACCTTTCCATGGGTTGTTAACTGTGCCATCTTTTCTGAAATGCCCAATTCTAACTTTGGTTGTTCGATGAATGTCTGTATGCTGCAACTTCCATGTCCGAATTGGTAATCTCTTCATTTTCCATCAGAATTATGAAGATAAGGTGACATGGGTAATCTAGTAAGGCATGAACCCGAGAACACAAAGACCCTGCGTGCTAACGCGGAGGTTTTCGCTATCTTTGAAGTAGCCGGTTGGACTGTATATTTTCAATGTTTAAATGATTTTCACACAGAGATAGCATTACAGTTCACTCTTAACCTGACTGATACTCATTCTGGGGTTTGGGTATTGTGCATAGATGTCACAAAAGCAATTGTGGTGGAAGTTACTATTTTGCCTCAAATTGGGAGGAGATGTTTTGGAGATGGAAGGCGCAGAATGCGACTATAGTGAGGGATTTTCTTGCAGTTGGTGAGAATGTTCATCCAAGGGACCGTGGAATAGTGTTGGAATCATTACCTTGAACCTAGGATCAAGTTTCAATTTTCCTAAATAAATACATCTTCTGTGAAGGAAGGTACACGATTGTCTATCTCTCTAAATTTCCCTTATTATCCCATCTACGCCATGGTAATTGAGTGAACATGTTGTTTTATATTTGAAAATCCATACATCACATGGCTGGTTATGTGAGAACAACCCGTGTTACACCAAAATTTTGTCACCCTTGTGTAAGTGTCACAAGTCTTGCAAGTGTCGTCATCATGACCTAGTGTCATCATCATGACCATTGCAAGTACCGTCATTATGACCAAGTGTTGTCATCATGACTGTTGTGATAATGTCACCATCTTGACCATTGTGTATACTCTTTGCTATGATACCTAAACCCATTTTAGAGTAAAAACATATCCTTGATGTTTCCCATGACTGGAGGGCTTAACTGACCTACTTTTCAAGGTCGTCACAGTCTGCCCTTGTGCAACATGCGACGTTGCAGGTTGTCCTAATGCAACCTGCGACGATGTCAGTTATTTGGATAAAAGAGTATCTTCGAGACCATTCTCAAAGATGACTGATGTGGAGGCCTATCCCTAGCCTTTATGTGAGGTGGCATTTTGGTCCCTAACCTAATGGGAAGATCTCTTGACCATGTTCCCCTAATCCTCAACCTACCCTATCTCTTTAGCCCTATATAAACACCCACTCTCTCCATGGGAGGGGGGAAGGTCTATGGTACCCTTATGCTAATAGGATCCATACTGGTGATTTGGAAATCTTGTACCATCTTGGAGACTTGGCTTGGACATGTTGGATGGAGGATGCGACGTTGAGGCTTTGGTTGTAGCTTCATCCTTTCTATGTATTCCCACCTTTTTATATAGTTAATATAATCTCTTTCCATAAATGTTGTCTCGTTGATGATTGTTAGAACTTTCTTCCTCAAATGTTAGTTTAGAGCAGTTATTGTTTAGATATCTTGTACTGCTTGTATCGTTTCCATATTGTCTTGACAGGTCTTGCAGCTGGAGATCTGACCACCGTGAGACTTGGAGAAACAACAAGGAGAAGGATCCGCAATCTGAAAGGTATGATATCTAAGTACTCGATCTATAACTAGATCTATGAAATGAGTTTTGTATTCTATACTACTTGTTCTAGATTCACTTGAACTAGGGAGATCATGCCTTAGATCCATCTTTGGTAGATTGTCCGTTAACAAATCTGGAAACCATATTGGGGAATGAACATAGTTTTAGTTTTCAATTTGAAGTCATTTTCATTTGATTTCTTTTACAAGCCATATTTTTGCCTCTTAATCCTTTTCACCATTAGATCTTCACTTTGAAGAGTCTGATTTCCTTCCTTTGAGTTTGTACTTCTCATTGGTAGACCTTTTTATGCTCATTATCTAGAGAATTGGTTCATTTTTGGACTTAGAACTTGCCTGTTGCACCTGGTCAGTGTACCCATAGCGACACTGTGTTGTTTTTGATCTCTGTTCTTTTCCTATTAGTCTGTTGTCACACCCATTCCATTGGTATACTGCGACATCGTTGCACTTCCCGCACTAGTGAACTGCGACATCGCATTGTGCATAAGCACAAAGTGCGCCGATCTGCCATTTTTTGCTATACAAGCACCTTTTCTCCATTTTATGTTTTGAGTTTGGTTTGTGTGTAGACTCCCCTTGTACTATGTGATCTAGTCAGAGACCCCATTTTGATTTGTGTGTTGGAATTGTTTGGTATTTTGTGTGGATTTGTATTGGGTCCCATCTTAACAAGTTTCAGTTTGGTAGTGGTGGATACTTTGGTTCCCCCACCTTTATCCACTTGACCTTGTTATCCCTCCTCTCCTCACCTAATCTGATCTTTGCACTAGATCTGATCCCAAGATCCTTTCTTGCACTTGTTATTCAACATTGTTTGCATTTGGTTTGCTTGTATTGGTTTTTGGGTCTTTTTGAGATTTGGATTCATGTTTGGCCCCTTAAGTAAAAACTAGTGTTTTGCTTGCATTTTTAAGCAAAATGGGTTCTATTTTTGACCCATCTCAAGGTTTTTAGATCATTTTTTGGTTTGGCATGATTGGCTTGTTTTAAAGACTTGAAGAGTGTGGGATGTCCATGTCTTTTTGAGCCTCTCTTTCTTGGGTTATGCATCTTGTTTTCCTTACATGCTGAGCTATTCAATCATTTTGGGGAAGATTGATTCTTTGCCTCCACTTTAGTTCAAAGAAAAGTTTGATTTTGTCACTCTTTTGCTATATTCATGAATTTGGAAAATGTAAATATTCTTCTTACTTTATTTTGATCATTTGATATTCTTGGTCTTATCATCATAAGAAGAAGAAAGCCTTGTTTTAGATTTGTGTGCATTTGAGTTAGATAAGATTGTTAAGTGCTTATCTTTGTCTTGCATTTGATTGGAAACATTTATGGAATCCTTCTTTCCATAGCTTAGATGTGTCTTTTCAAGTGTAAAAAGATAGGAAATGAGTTATAATTCTTGCATTTGGTAGATTTTGATCCTTTCTTGAGTGTCTTTGAGTTGTTTGGGTGCTTGCCATTTTTCTTTGGAAATTTCTAAAAGATTAGACTGTTGTAGATATCTTCTCACTTTCTGTATATAGATATGAAAAGCGTTGAGTTATCAAATTTCATTTTTGGTACATGCATTTGAAAATTGAAAAGTGCTTCATCATTTTTTCTTACACATTGTTAAGATTAGTTACATCTTTCATTTTCTTTGCACTTTTTAGCTGATTATTGCAGAAAGTTAGAGTTATTGCACTCTAGGAAGGAATTCTTCTTTTCGCTACTACTTAAGTACTTTTGGTTTGAAAGAAAGAAAAATATCTCCTTACCTTAAGTAGTTTTCATTGAAAAAGGAAAGGAAAATGTGCATTATCATGTAGTTGAGGATTGCATTATGTTTACACTTATGTACTCACCTCATGCATCCACTTAACCATACAAGATAAAATTAATGCTAGCTTAGGTTAAAATCATTTAGTAACTGTGTGTAAGTTAGAGACGTGTTCCGGCGTCGTTAATCGTAGCAGCTGTCATTATTTGCCAGCACTGTATCCCGGGGTTATTGTAGTCTTCCACGTACATCGGTATATCGAGCTCCTTCACATACCCACCAAGTACCATAATCCGTACTTGGCATATATCGAAGGGTGTATCACGTACTTGGTAGTATATTGGAAGGTATCTTGCCGAACGGTTGTGCATTAGATAACACCACTACGGATTTGAGCTCCCATGTACCTTGCGTATATCGGGAGACACCACTAGGATTCCTGAAACCAACCGAGTTAACCATTTGGTCGTCTTGGCAAAGCAATACACTGAGAACAGAACTCGGGGAGATTAGGATGCACGTACTGTCCAGATAATCGGGTATGCAGGAAAGGGTATGGTCCCAATCCTCCTTGTCACGTCATATTGTTGGACCCTGTAGTATATAGTGGTTTGCGATGCCTTGATAATCCCGTGGGGTTCCAAACTTTGAATCCATTCCTATTCACACAGTTTTCTTGTTGCTTTTAGACTTGAGTAGTGTTTGATTTGTGTGGTAATTTAGAGACTCCTAGGAAGCTTAGATATGGAAGACTCTTCCGGGACTACCAACCAAGAGGCCCCTTTCCAGGGTATGCCATTTATTATTCCCCCTTGTGGAACTATTGGTCCTTCCGTTATGGCCACGTTGAGTCTTCTTGGATTGACGATAGGATTACAAGTATGGTTATTCTCCAATCTAGTTACACCAAGTGCACCAATTGTGTCGAACCTAGGTCATTCACCACATGAGCATCGATCTCATGGTGACCCTTCTCCTTCTCAGTAGAAAGTTGAATCGGCTTCCATCTCTTCCTCTTCTCCTATTGAAAACTCAGATGTTAGTAAGAAGGCAGGTGTGAAGAAGAATAATGGGAACATTAAGAAGAAGAAGGTTAAGAAAGAGACCACATGTCAACCATCTACCTATGATGGCACTCATTCTATGAGAACACCTCGTAAGCCAAAGTTCCCTTGCAAAATTTGCAAGGGTGATCACCTTCTCAAGAATTGTCCCGGTCTTTCCCATGTGTCAGAAGTGTGGTCTAAAAAACCAAAACCGCTTGTATCGTCAACCTCTGACCATCATATTGATGATACTCCATTGACCAGTGACCCATTGGTGATGGGTCGGAAGGGTAGAGCTGCAGATCCTTGCTGGATATGCAAGGGCTTGCATCGTACTTACCTTTGTCCAAGCATGGATGAAGCTTCATAGTGGTTGGAAGATATTGCTAGTTCTCAACAGGTGCTTCCAACAAGCGATAGTAAGTTGTCCCTCGAACCCCCGCTAGTTGACCAAGTGATCAATTCAGTTTCATCTATGATTGATCCCACTCTTCCTTCCGAGAGTGAAGTGATCGAGTCACTATCATATCCACTCGATCCCGCTCTTTCATTGTAGAAAGTCCAGACTGAAGCAATCACCATGACACAATATTTGTCTCATTCTTATCTTCCAAATGAGAGTGAATTGGAAACCACTGATGTTTTCCTAGTCAGTTTAGAATGTCCTAGGCATGGAGAGACCCTATCCATTCTTGTAGGACCCCCCCAAGTTCTGAGGTCATTTCCTTTGATTGGAATGGTCTAATAGAATCTCATCTTCCTTCAGGTATTCCTTTTCAAATATCTGTAGGAGTTTCTGACAAAGAAATCTTTCGTACGATAGTTGATGAAGGAGCTTCTGTTAGTATTATATCCTCAACTGCTTGGCAAGCTATAGGTTCTCCTCAACTTGTGCTAGTAACTGACGAGATTTTGGCTTTTAATAGAAGGCCTACCAAACCTTTAGGGATTCTCCCGTAGTTACCTATCACGTTGAGAGGTAAAACTGTTTATATTGATGTCATGGTTGTCCAAGGTCCTTTAGATTTCAATCTGCTCCTTGGACGTGATTATGTCTATGCTATGAAAGCTGTAGTATCCACACTCTTTCGAGTGATGTATTTTCCTCATCATGGGAATATTGTGACCATTGATCAGCTTTCCTTCGTGACACCCACTCATCATATGACTCCTAGTCATCAGACTTCCCTAAATGTTCCACATGTTTTAGTGGTTTCTTCCCCCTGAGAATAGGGTACGAGCATAGTTTATGTTTTGTTTCAAGCTCGTTGAAAAATGAAACCAACCTTCAAGCAAAGTTTCTCTTTGATTTCAAGCTTGCATAAAAATGAAACCATTTCACATGAGCATAGTTCCCGTTCTATGTCAAGCTCGTTAAAAAATGAAATAGGTTCCCATGAGCATAGTTCCCGTTCTATGTCAATCTCGTTAAAAAATGAAATAGGTTCCTACTAGCATAGTTTACCTTTGGTTTCAAGCTTGTGTAAAAATGAAACCAATCCACTCGAGCATAGTTTTTTTCCATTTCAAGCTCGTTAAAAAATAAGATGGGCCCCTGCAAGCATAGTTATTGTCTATTTCAAGCTTGTGTAAAAATGAAATAGATCTCCCTCCCATCCATTCAAGTCGCTCGCTAGAGTTAGAACTTGAACCTTCATTTCATTTGATTCTCGTTCCCCCCCTGTGGTGAATATTTTCATATTAGTAGCCAGGCTGGTAGTTGGGTTAGCAAGCATTATTTTTAGATGAAATGAAGCTGGGGGGGCATACCACATGTCGTACCATCAGCAATCATGTTGAAGGATCACTACCATGTTAAGCCGCTAGCAATCATGCTGGGGGAATTTTCCAACCTCTGGGAATCATGTTGGGAAGGAACCCGTCAATGGGCCTTAACCTATGAGCATAATTCCCTTTCTGTGTCAAGCTCTTTAAAAAATGAAACAATTCTTTTGAGCATAAATCTATTCCTGTGTCAAGCTCGTTAAAAAATGAAACATATCCTTTCCCTTTGAGTCGAGTCTCCTCGTAGAATTAGTACCTAAACCTTCTTTTCACCCTTCTATTCCTTAAGCGAATGAAATGAAGTTGTGGGGCATGTCTTCAACCTCTAGAAGTTACGTTGAAGTCAACTCGATTGCCTCTCCACACCACATTGGAGCTAAGTCACTTACTTCCAGTAATCATGCTGGGGGCACACATCAACCTCTGGATGCCATGTTGGGGAAAAGTTCACCATTGAGAACATTTTAGAGCATAATTTCCTTTTTTAGGTTTCGAGCTCATTAAACCATGAAAATTATCTCGAGCATAGTTCATTTTCTGTTACAAGCTCATTAAAAAATGAAGCAGACATTATGAGCATTCTTCCAACCTATCTTCGAGCTCATTAAAAATAGTAAGATGGAATTTGAGCTTACTTTTTCACTATTTTCGTGCTCTGGTTGAAACATGAAAAGTGGTTTGAGCTTAGTTTTTACTTTTTCATGCTCTGGTTCAAACATGAAAAAGATTCCAAGTGCTTTTGATACCATTCTCGTGCTCGTTAAAAATTTGACTTAAAAAGGTGTGTTTAACGAGTATAGGTTTATCACTTTATCCAGCCTTGCTAGACTATTTACGGAAAAGAAACTGTGCCATGTTTACTTTTTCCTTTGTCTTACTCGGTCATCAACCATGACAAAGTTGTTCATGGAGTCCTTTTAAGCTCTTTTCAGACTCCCTAAATAGGAAAAGATTGCCAAGCGAACTTGATGCTTTCATGCTTGAAAAAGCATTTGAATGATCGTCTTTCTGGTGATAGTTTACCCTTTGTTTGGACCAGAAAGCACTATTTACGAAAAAGGAATACTCCAACCAACCATGGTTGGAAGAGCCCTCTCCCACGTTGTTTTAACCTTTTTTTCGGGCGATGAGGCTAACTTTACGAAAAATGACATTTTGGAGTCTCCTTTAGTTCTTTTCAGACTCTCTAAACATGAAATGACGCCGAGTTTTCCTTCTTTGGACTCATTAAATTTTAAACATTTAAGGGCCCATTATGGAATGAACCCCTCCTTTCCTAGGTTCATAAAACGTTTGGGATTGGACTCATCTATGAGATGAGCTATACCGAGCATCTAGTTACCCTCATCAAGCTTGTCAAAAACACATGAGGCACTCATCAATCATGATGGGTAAAAAGGAAAGATTTTCTATTACATCTTAATTACATCAGTACGTAGTCTCTCTTGAACATCGCACTAGTTTTCATTTTGCATTCAGTACTTGGGTAATCTATTTGTCTTCGAATCCTGTGGATTCCATGAGTCTTGCCACTCCTTTGGATCAACCAAAGAATGCTTCTACCATCAGTTGCATTAGGGGTTGGGATCATTATTTTCAAGTCAATGTCGCGAAGTCATGCCATGCCCATGTTCAAGAGACATTTTGTTACTCATTATTTGCAGTCAGTACACCTTCAATCATGTCAGTCTACCTTGAGTCAGTCTTGCACATCATTCTATCGTTCGATTTAATCTACACATATTTTGTCATGTTTCGTGTTGATGATGGGGGATTCATCATGGCCCTCCTTCAGCAGGTTCATCCTCGTTGACTTCAAATCATCATTCGAGGTTTGATCTTAGAAACCAACCAAGTACCTTGATCCTGCATGCCTCAATGGCAGGTTACCTCGCTTTCAACATGAGTTTACATCATTGACTCTTGATTGAAAGATTTCATCTCGCGTTCGACTTCAGCTCATTTATTCACGCTTGATGATATGTACTGTGATACCTTGGGAATCATTGAATTTAATGGTGATTTCCCTCACACTTGTTAACGGTATACATTAATGACCAGTAATCAAGTGGTTTCTACCATGTTCGACGTCAAGACATTTGTAATCACATGGATAGATTCGTATCATTGTGGGTTCATCTTGAAGACCCTCGGGAGTCATGTTTTACCCAGGTTGCGATGGAGTTTGTATTGATTCATATTACACGGATCCACTTTTGTATTGGTCATGGCTATGTTATCATCTCATCATGGATCTATGCTTGTTTCTAGTATCCATGATTGTGTTCAGTCGGTATTTACTATCATGGATCTGCAATGTATTGGTCGACAACCATGTTTTATATTGTATGAGATTTTGGGTCTCAGGTCATTTCTATAGAAACTCCTTCCAACCAGCAAGTCCTTGCTATTTTTCTTATTACAAAGAATTTCATCTATCTCATTCCATCAGCTTCATGCTTTGGGGGGCATTTTGTTACACCAAAATGTCGTCACCCTTGTGTAAGTGTCACAAGTGTTGCAAGTGTTGCAAGTGTTGTCGTCATGACCTAGTGTCATCATCATGACCATTGTAAGTATTGTCATTATGACCAAGTGTTGTCATCATGACCATTGTGATAATGTCATCATCTTGACCATTGTGTAAACTCTTTGCTATGATACCTAAACCCATTTTAGAGTAAAAACATATCCCTGAAGTTTCCCATGACTGGAGGGCTTGACTGACCTACTTTTCAAGGTCGTCGCAGTCTGCCCTTGTGCAACATGCGGCGTCACAGGTTGTCCTAATGCAACCTGCGACAATGTCAGTTATTTGGATAAAAGAGTATCTTTGAGACCATTCTCGAAGATGATTGATGTGGAGGCCTATCCCTAGGATTTAGGTGAGGTGGCATTTCGGCCCCTAACCTAATGGGAAGATCCCTTAACCATCTCCCCCTAATCCTCAACCTACCCTATCTCTTTAGCCCTATATAAACACCCACTCTCTCCATGGGAGGGGGGAAGGTCTATGGTACCCTTATGCTGATAGGATCCAAATTGGTGATTTGGGAAGCTCGTACCATCTTGGAGACTTGACTTGGACATGTTGGATGGAGGATACGACGTTGAGGCTTTGGTTGTAGCTTCATCCTTTCTATGTATTCCCACCTTTTTATATAGATAATATAATATCTTTCCATAAATGTTGTCTCATTGATGATGTTTAGAACTTTCTTCCTCAACTGTTAGTTTAGATCAGTTATTGTTTATATATCTTGTATTTCTTGTATCGTTTCCATATTTTCTTGACAGGTCTTGCAGCTGGAGATCTGACGACCGTGAGACTTGGAGCAACAACAAGGAAAAAGATCCACGATCTGAAAGGTATGATATCTAAGTACTCGATCTATAACTAGATCTAGGAAATGAGTTTTGTATTCTGTACTATTTGTTCTAGATTCACTTAAACTAGGGAGATCATGCCTTAGATCCATCTTTGGCAGATTGTCCGTTAACACAACACCCATTTTCTTCCATCACCAATTATGGCTTAGTTAAACTATTAATATTAGGGTCACTAGCACAACAAAACCAGACTTGGGCACAATTTCTTGTTGGGGCCGGGATAATTCGGGAACCTGCATTAGAGGTAGGAGGTGTCGTAGTAGAGGAAGAGGAATATAGTTCCTCAGATTAAGTTGGGGGGGGATGGAGTATCAGAAGACCAATTGGAGGATGAAGAATAGGTATATATGGGGGAAGTTACGACAACAACAAACCCTGTTGCTTAAGCTGTGGAAAATGAAGGAGTGGTATTGGAAGTTGCAATAGTAGCAGACCCTATAGAAGAAGTTACATGCCCGGTAGAAATAGCAGTTGAGGTGGAATCTAAAGTAGTAGAGATGGTGTCATTAGTAGTTGCAGCACAAGAAGCTAAGACTAGAGCAGTTGTTGAAGCTGCGACAGTGGAAGTTGTAGCTACGGAAGTTGCAATGGGAATGGAAGAACATCAAGTAGAGGCAGTGGAAGGAGGAGACATGGAGGTCTTGGATGTTGTATCTTCCCCCGAAATAGGGGGAACCATGCTTCAAGAGGAGGAATTCACCCCTGTTGCTGAAAATATAGACACCACTGTGTCACCTAAAAAAAGGAAAAGGTCAGAGAAGAAGAGCCAGACATCCACTCTGACGAAAAAGAGAAGAACCAGAGCTGTTACTACAGCAGAAGCAGTACGCAGTGAAGGGCCTCCATTTGGGATTCTAAAGAAAAGAAGAACTAGATCTGTTACAGAAGCAGAAGCAGCTTGTGCAATTGGGGCAAACATTGATATTCCCATGGAAGAAGCAGCAGGTGCAATTGGGGCAGATATTGAAATTCCCATTTTAAACCCCAAATCACCTGCTGTTATAGAAGAACCTGCTACAGAAGAGCCCCAAATTGAAAATCTTCTTCTTGAGAATGAGTTGCTAAAAGAGGAGGTGCAAATTTTGCGGGGTGAACTAGAGAAATGGAAAGAATCATGTAAGAAGCAGGCATAAAAGAGTTTGAACACACTAGTGGAGGTTGCAGACCAGCTGGAGAATTCATCTCCTGTTTTGGGGAATGAAGGACATGAAGAAGTGGATGCCCATAATGTGGAGATATATTTAAATTGGCAAGGCATAAGGTCACAGTGCTAGATTTAGCAACACAAAAATATGCAAAATCAAGGCAAGAGATGGAGGAAGTCCCTACAGTGGACCCAATGGAGGTAAATGAGCCAGAAATGGAAATAATCCCTAACCTGGATCTAGGAGAAGATGAAGAGATGCAATCCTAGCCATCGAGGGATACTGAATTATTCTAGGGCCAATCTAATTTTCCAGAAGACATTGAAGTAACCCAAGAGAAACCTCGGCAACCTAAAAGCACTAAAGTTATTTTAGAACAGGAGGTTGTTACACACGAACCAGCACTCCAAGAGCTTCTTATTGAAGCAGCAACTCAAACAATAGGCACTTTGAACAATTTTCAAGATTCTGATGTTGTTACACGAGAACCAACATCTTCAAAATTATTTATTGAGGCTGCAAATCAAATAGAGGAGAATGAGATTGGAACACAGGAAGGAGGTGTTTTTACACAAGAACCAGTACCTACTGACTTGGTTATGGAAGCTGCAACACAAATTGAGGTAATTGAATCAAGGGATGTTGCTGTTAAGCCTGAATAATAGGTATCCTAATAGCCTTTTTCCCACAGTAAAGCACAAGAAAGGGTGAACAAATACACTTGTTTTGTGGGAGAAATGATTTACCTTTATTATTTAGTGAAGTTGTTTTAAAGATTATTATTTTTATGTTGAAATCATGTTCAATAAACTAATTATATGAGAAATGAGTATGATTGAGCAGGTACAGGTACACTAAGGGACAAACATGCAAATAAAGTGAAGGACTGAAAGATCATACAAAGCTCAGCGCCTTTTTCCCTGATTTATAGAGAGAACTCATGTTCAGCAGGATCGGCAATTAGACATATAGTTAGGTTAAGCATTAGAGGCATATATATATGGACCTCTCGGGTAGCGAGGGGATCTTGCTACCATTTTTGAGAACTATTGTTTTACATTTTTATAGTGCTGAGACAATTCATGTTATAGAGCTTTTATAAACCATGAAGTTACTATTTTTAATAAAGAGATTGATGTTGCTTTTGATTCGACGTCTATAAGTTTTCTTCACTCCTAAGTACGGGTTGGAGAGGGCCCCTCCAACACGTAAGTCAGGATATTTTACTGTTCAGGTATTTTTCATTATGTGATTTGTATTGGCTTACTCTATATCGCATGTGAAATTATTTTTTATGACATTCAAATAGCACGATTTGATTTCTATAGCGAAGTGACCATTCTGATTCCGTAGTAGGTTATAGCGCATTTTGTAGTTCGGTAACGCTGTTTCTGTAGTCCTGTAGTAGCATTCTTCCAAGACATATTTTGACACTTATTTTCCTGTGTGCTTGCATTACTTATGAAACAATGATCCAAATATTGAAGATCATGCACTTTTCCATTATTATAGTAGCTTATGAAGATTGATTACTTTCATCACTTTGGTTAATGGATGATTAATTTGTAGCATTGGATAATTGCATTCTGAATTCAGTTTTTGGCCTTTGAATATTTTAGATCAGATTTCCAGTTTATGTATTTGAATTATAGTATTTACTTCTTACATTAGAAATCCAGCTTTAGGTATTTTAGAATAGATCTGCCAAGTTTCCAGCATTCAAATTCATAATATAGATTTATTGTTTTCCGCAAGATTAATTCTTAAGGTATATTTACTGTTTTCGGAATTTAATTTCTTAACATAGATTTACTATCTTCGACATTCAAACTTCTTAGCATAGGTATTTCTCATCCATAGGTTAGGAAATATTTTCACAGCTTATTCAATTTCTTTTTAGGAAAACCTTTAAAAATTGATACCGACACCCAACCACGACAAAGACTATCCTATAAGAGAACATATAGTGCCAGCACCTATGAATTTTGTACATCCCCCGGGTTGATAATTAAAGTAGGATCCTGGTCTAGCTACCCTCATTAGGCTACCATTCTAAGAGCTCACCAGCTGTCACACAAGAACCATCATTTCCAATTTGGTTTGTTGATGCATCCACACAAGTGGAAGCTATTGTGACTAATGAAGAAAAAGTTTCCAATCCGTTAACTCGAGACAATTCTGCTAAGACACAAAATCAGAGGATCCCAAGTCAAGTTTTGACAATGGTTCCTGAGATAGAAGAGGTGGAAGCTCAAGAGATCATTGAAATTAAATCTGATGATGAGAAAGATGCGTAGGATAGAAGGATTCAATGTTTGGAGAAAAAGCTTTCCTTGTTACAAATTGAGTTAGCTAAATGGAAGAAACATATTGATTAGTGCAAAGAAGGGATGGTCCCTCTCTATGAATACATAAATACTATCAGGGAATTGAGAGAGAAATGGGCTGAGGAATTGGTTTTCCAGATATCCCAGTGGGACAGTGTTCAAAAAGAGTAGGAAGAATTGAGGAAATTCAAGTCCATGCAACAAGAAAAGGATCAGATGTATATTCTTTCTGAGGAATTGTTGAGTTGCAGGGCCCCATCTCCTTCTTACCTTGTGTTTCTTTATGAACAAACAACTTTATTTTAGTTGAAATCATTGAAAGAAGGAAGACCATGTAAGTTGATCACTTCCCCCCAGTTCTTAGAGAATTTCATGGAAAGTGATTTTGGGGATCAAAATTTGTTGTCTGAATTATATTTGCATGATAGAGCAGACTATACTGATTTTCATTCTAATCATGTGCCCTATTTGGGGGATGTTCAGCTGAGAGCATTCACTTCCTTTGTCACCAATCACGTTCAATGGTGGGATGCCTCTCAAACTATCAATAGGAACGAGGATAATTCTACTCTTTGGATCAGAAATGAACCTCAACTTCCCATATATCTCCTTGCAAAACATGCAAGGTCTCTCAAATCTCCCAAAAAGACTCAGAATTTGATGGATCTGCAAGGGACATTCATTACTACCTATGTCCAGACAATTTCCAAGTAGCAGTAGTATGCCCTAGAAGGTAGTAAGCAGAGGTGGCAGGCTTCTTCCCCAGATTTGAAGGAAAAGGATCCATATTGTTTTGAGATTTTTAAATAGGCTCTTCTTAGAGTACCTGAGTATGTTAAATGCATGAAATCATGTTGACCATTGTGGCTGGGATTGAGATTTAGATTTCCTCTCATATGGATACCTGTGAGCCCATACAAAAGCAACTATGTTTTGACTAAGAAGGAGCAAGGACAATGTTAGAAAAAGTGGATTGCTTGCAATGGATTTGTAAATTTGGGAGAAACACCTAAACTTGCCTTCAACATCACCAATCTTCATAGACAGAGTATGGAACCAAATTCATATTTGGATTAGTGGGGGCTGTTGCATGAGGACATGCAATCATACAGTTGGGGGGAGATATTGGGTCCAGGAATTGTACCTTTTTTACCACACCTATTACCTCTTTTTTCTCTGTTTTTCCTTATTCCCATAAACCAGATAGATGTCTTTCCTCAAGTTTGAGCATGAATCC
This sequence comes from Larix kaempferi, assembly GCA_027924585.1. Lineage (NCBI taxonomy): Eukaryota > Viridiplantae > Streptophyta > Pinopsida > Pinales > Pinaceae > Larix > Larix kaempferi. The sequence continues at coordinate 6,436,463 of BSBM01000308.1, read as the reverse complement.
TGACAGGTATGATTTATTATTTCCTACTTTATTAATGCCTAGGATTGTTATGGTTATGAATTCTTTCCTTTGATGTATGCTAGCTTGTGTTGATTTTATTAAGACAAGATCAAAGTATTGAGAGACATAGGTGTAGCAGCCTGCTAAGAATATGGAAGGAAGGAACGATTGGTGCCAACTGTTACTCCATGATTCCAATTCTAGACATTAAAAAAATCAGCGCGATCATCTCTCCACATGGTAGCTGTCACAAGACTTCGCTGCAACAAACAGAGAACCTCCCCTCCAGCTAGTCTGTTGATCCATTGACAACTAGAGTAACAATGCCCTTCACATACAAGGCTTCATTCAAGTCTATTCATGGCTTTATTAGTTCTGTTGTGACTTAGCAGCCTGAAGATTAGATATCTTCATGGCTACATGAATTTAGTGGATCCAGATTGTATTTTGCATTGTATAAATATGGGAAGGCCTTCAGAGCCTAGGGTTGGTTGATTATCAATTGTACAAGTTGTAACAGAGTACTGTGAACTACCATGTTTAATATAAGGAGAAGAGTTCTTCATATCCTTGTGTTTTAATTTGTGGTAGTTAATGACATCTCTGTTAGAAGGCCAGGGCCCACCTTCTCACCGAGATTGTCGAGTTAAGTAGATAAATTAGTTTATTTTCTGTTGTGTGGTGTGGATTTATAATAGATGCGTTTTATTGAGAGGCTACAACAGTGGTAATTGATCATTGCATTTTCCTTTGGTAGTTTATGATTTCATTTTGAATAGCTGTAACTCCGTGGTTTGACAGTTAACTGTGTAGGTTAGTTCCTTTTATGCAAGTGTGATAGTTAGTTGTTACAGTCAAGCTCAACTTTAGTTTATTTCTGTTATTAATCTTTCTTGAATTTTATTGCATTAGTCAGATTATGATTGCAATTGGTTTGATTCCTTACTGTCATTTATAATTCCCAGATTAGATAATCTTAGACAAGTTATTGTTAATGCATTGTAGTATGATATCTTTAGGATTTAACTTCTTTCAAAAGTAAGTCTAGCATAATTCTTCTTAGATCAGTAACTGCTGGAGTGATAATTGTAGGAAGGTAAATGTACTTTGAATTCTTAGATGGGTAAATTAAACTAGTTTTAGCCATGAGATGAGTTTGATTGAGTAGATAGGTAGGATAGTTTATCTGAATTTATTCAATCATCTACTTGAAATGTTTATGCATAGATTCTGATAATTACTTTTGAAATAAAATACCTACCTGGGTTAACAATTTATATTGAGCATCCTGTATGTTAGTTGTAATTGATTAGCATATAGGGTGACCAACATTTTTGCGTCGTTGTCAAGGATGGTAATTAATAGACATAATATAGTAGTTGATTTATTGATTTCAGTTTAGTTTTGATTATTTAAAGCATGCATGAATACAAGAAGAAAAAATCGGGAACCCGCTCAAAATACTAATATTGCAGGTGGAATAGGTCGTGGCCATAATCAAGGTTTGGGAAGACAGACATATATCGATGAAATAATTGCTAGAGTTGATTCTTCTACTAGACTACCATGAACATCTTTAGGAAGATAAAATTTCATTCTCCCTAATCTTGACACTTCTACATCAACTGTGGAGAAAGCAACTGGACCTTCAACTCCCGTTCCAGAGAAGAAACCTCTTGAAGACAAGGGAAGTGATGTGGGTGCATTGGATAGAGAGGACATCTATCATATTAACGGGAGTAGAGTCACCAAAGAAGAGTGGTTGGAACATCTATTGGAACATTTAAAAACCCATTAATTACTTAGGATATATTTTACTAGTCACCTAGATAAATTTCCTCAGTTTTTGACTAGCTAAATAGAGCCAGTTTTGTCTTTTAGTGGACCACTTTCTATCCTAAGTCACAAATTTTTTTTTTGATAAATTCTGGATAAGATTTCCTTGGATTCTATTTGATTTTATTCTATTCCTGAATTAGAAAGACACTTTCCTGATTTAGACAACTTTATCCTATTTTTTCTACTTTCCAGTGGATAAGGAAAAGCTAGTTAACTTGGAAACTCTTACCACTTGACCAATTCGACCTCCACATCATTTCTTATCCATATTTACATTCCATTTACCTGACTCATGAGCTTCCATACCATACTTTCCAAATTTGTGAACCTATAGCATAGTTTTAGAAACTGCTTTTGCAACCTACGGGGTTTTTATGTTTTTAGTAAGCCTTACTTTTTGTGCTTTACAACTTGCCTTTAAGGCATTCTATTTTCTCTCTTGAGATGTATTATAAATTGAATTCACATTAAGGAATAATACATGAGATTATATTTCCATCAATTGAGTTCCTTCTCTTATGTTTGTCTCAATATTTCTTCTTCTTATTCTTGCATATCTTTGAATAATTCTTGTGATGACTTCTTTGCTTCAAGATTCTTGGCTATTAGAATTCTTTCATGGTATTCAACCTATATATAATTCTCACATGGTATCATATCCTTTGGAGTTATTAATTAAATTAGTCTTCCAGTATGAGTTTCAGAGAGTTTGTTTTGCAGGTACTGAAGATCAAACGGCAGAAATTTATTGTTGAAGAATTTAGATTTTTCTATCTTTCATCATTGTTCTCTCATATGTCTTCTGATTCGAATCATCAGACAGTTGTTGCAGATCATACACACTTAGAACCTCTCATTGGGTTTATTTTTGGTGTGTTACTGAGATCTATGAAGGCAAAATTACAGTTTGGAGTGACTAGTTTCGCTCTCTCTTTCTCTTGCTTCTGATTCATTGCATGATTTTTGGCAACGATTGCACATAAGATGGAGGACATCATCAAGTCTCATTGGATTGGATCTCAAGAAGCTCAAGTCTAGTGAGCACATTCCACTTCTTCCCAAGAAGAAGATTCCTCTAGACATTTGACCAAGTTCTCACCTGCTTGGAGTTTGGAGAGCATCAATATGGTGTATTCCATGATCCTGAGGGGAGATTTTCTTCCCAAGTGGTTTTCCTTCTTTCCTCACCTACATGGATGAATAATTTTTTCTATTGGGGTGACCATAATCCTTGTTGCTTGGGCCCTATATTTATTATATTTCACCTCATAAAGTCAGGCTTAAGGGGGGGTGTTGGAACATTTAAAATCCCATTAAATACTTAGGATATATTTTACTAGTCGCCTAGATTAATTTCCTAAGTTTTGACTAGCTAAATAGAGCCAGTTTTGTCTTTTAGTGGACCACTTTCTATCCTAAGTCACAAAAATGAATTTGGAAAAATTCTAGATAAGATTTCCTTAGATTCTATCTGATTTTATTCTATTCCTGAATTAGAAAGACACTTTCTTGATTTAGACAACGTTATCCTGTTTTTTCTACTTTCTAGTGGATAAGGAAAAGCTAGTTAACTTGGAAACTCTTACCACTTGACTAGTTTGACCTATACATAATTTATTATCCATATTTACATTCCATTTACCTCACTCATGAGCCGCCATACCATACTTTCCAAATTCGTGAGCCTCTAGCATTTTGGAAACTACTTTTGCAACCTAGGGGGTTTTTATGTTTTTAGTAAGCCTTACTTTTTGTGCTTTACAACTTGCCTTTAAGTAATTGTATTTTCTCTCTTGAGATGTATTATATATTGTATTCACATTGAGGAATAATACATGAGATTATACTTCCATCAATTGAGTTCCTTCCCTTATGTTCTATCTCAATATTTCTTCTTCTTATTCTTGCATATGTTTGAATAATTCTTGTGAGGACTTCTTTGCTTCAAGATTCTTGGATATTAGAATTATTTCATGGTATTCAACCTATATAGAATTCTCACAACATAATCAAGAATCCAAACAATAAAGAAGGCGAGAAGAAGAAAGGAGGAGAGTAGAAGAAGCAAAGATGGAGGAAGAAAGAGCGAAAGAAGCATTAAAATTTTGGACCGACATGGAAAACGGAGAACGTGAAGAAAATAATGAGCGCCACAACAACAATGAGGAGTAGGTTGAAGGTAATCAGCATGGTGAAACTATTGTCACCCTTCAATTCCCTATCCTCCAAACACCAGGGGCAGCTCCCATGAAAAACATTTCACCCTTAGTTCTCCCAAACTTCCATGGTAAGTCATTTGAAGACCCAGATGAATTTCTTTTTGAGTTCGACATCCTCTGTCGTAGTTACGACTATACCTCCAGCGCGTAGAAACTGAAATTATTTCCAGCCACCCTGAAAGGAAACGCTCTGTGCCGGTTCATGATTTTTGGTCGTGAGACCATTACTACCCGGGATCAGATGAAACAAACCTTCCTTTCCAAATATCAAGAATACTGTAGGTCCAGAGATAGGAAGGAGGAGTTGTTTAAAATGGTTTAGAAGGAAGACGAAATCCTGGAATATTTTGTTGAAAGATTGTTGTATAATTTACAGTGGTCTGGTCATACCAAAATAGGAAAAGATGTACTCAAGATTATCTTAATGCGAGGAATTAGAGAAGATTTCCTAGATATGTTGAATTTGTTGGGAAAGGGGGATATCTCGAAGGAACCCTTTGAGAATATTGTTGAATTATGTCAAAGGTATTCAAGGGGATCCTCTAGCAGCAACAATAGGGACAAGGAACGAGATCGATATGTCTTCACTAGGACACAGAAGTCAGCTAGTGGAGGAGCCTGTAGGGGGAATATCCCTTGAATTTTGTATGAGATTAGAAATAGTGTTCAACTTCTCCTCTAAATTGATTAAATCATTTGTTCTCATTGAACCTTTCATATTTTCCTCCATTTTATTCAACTTATCCTCTAAATTAACTAAATCAACCTTTTTCACAGTCCCTTTAATCATATCTTCCAATGGGGACACTCGAAAAGATAGGTCTTCCCTTTCATCGTAAGTCATGGATGGATCCTCTGGTGGTTTGAGGGGAGTGTTAGTTTTTACACTTCCTTTTGGTGGAATTTTGAAAAATATAAATAGATATCGCACCCTAGGTTTCACCAGAATTAGATCCTTCTACTCAAAGCTATTCAAATTTAAAATGGATTACCTTTTTCAAACCCTAATTGGAGGACTGTTTTATGGATGACTTGTAACTGAGTTAAATTTGAATTTTATGCTCCTATGGGTCTAAAAATTCATCCTGATGTATCCTGATATGTCATTTTTCCAATTCCGCATGTATGACCTAATTATGATCTACCAATAATAAATTATTGTGAATCTACCAACACTTCTTAGTTTAGGTCTTTCTCGAAGAGCGAACTTGTAGGGTCTTCCACATGTCCAATATTTAGTATATAAGGTTGAAAACCATACCATAGATATTGTGGTCTGTCTTCTTTCTGATTCAATAGGTGTCAGTCAATTTGGATCTTGCATGCCACATATATGACATTTTTCCTTAGAACACCGATTTTAGACTAGTTTTTGGACTAGTAAAAAATGCTAGCTTCTGAGGAGAATATATCCTAACATGTACGGTATCAGGATCTAAAAATTGGATCATAGATATATAGGCATGTTTTGGTGATGGGTTTTGAATATAGCTTTCTTAATCCTTTTAGAAAACAAATTATAGTGAAAATCCCAAGATGACTTATTTTGACGAAACCAATCCCGAGGAAAGAGCTCTGATACCAAATGTTATGCAACCAAGTCCTGGATATAGCATAAAAATAGTAGAGATAGACCAAAAGAAAGTAATACATGAATTAATAATGAATAAATGAGATGAATAACAATCATATTTGAGGGAGTAACCTCCTTATACAATGTACTAAGTACATAAGACAAAACAAGATACACTGATGACTAAATTGAAAAGGTCTCATTCCTATATATAGGAGACAAAGGGGTACAATAACAACTAACAGACCCACTAATATACCCAATCCAACATCAATAATATGTAATGCACCATAATAAAGTGGGTAATTTGCCACTACATAAGGGGTAATGTGCCAATATTTAGGGCTTAACAGATCATGATCTATGCAAGTAGCTGAAAATTCATCTATCATTTCTAAGAATATTTTGATTTGATAGTCATCATCAAATAATTTCGAGTGATTTTGATTGTCAGGGATAGAAGGTCTGTATATCATTTCAACTTCATACTTCTATCCGGGACCTACTTGAGGTATGAATGTACTGGAATCAACATCCAATGGGTCTTCCTTCTCATTCATCCCTCTTGGGATGGTAGTGATGTTAAAGGCATGAAAGAAATTTTCCGCAAGATCCCATGCTTGGTTTATGTATGCTCTCATCTTGGGGTGCTTAGTTTGATAAACACTTATGATTTGTTTCACTATTAATTCTGACTCTCCATAAAGAGAAATATGTGTTATCCTCATCCTTCTTGCAGCTTCCAATCCCAATATGAGATATGCATACTTAGGAACATTATTTGTGGTCTCAAAAATTCATATTGAAAAACAAAATAATTTCTTTCTGATTTGGGGATAAAATCACTACTCCTGCTCCTATTTTTCCCTTGGTTGATGACCGATCAAAATACATACCAAATCTGATATGGGAATGAGGAATACATGTGTAAAACCACCTATGTAGAGTGATATTCTTCATATCATTCATCCATGGATAATATGAAACATCCCATATCCTCTTCTAAGGCATACATGGGGTAGTTTATGGGATTCTTTTGATCACTGATCAAATACACAAGTTTAGTCTCTCTGTATAATCTTATGTTTTCTCCTGCAAATCAAGGTACTGTAATACACTTCATGTCCATTTGCATGATGTCTCCCATATTCTTAGCCCACGTTCTTGATAACAAAATACCATTCCTGGAAGGGACATCTTTTAGTACCAAATTCATCATAATACTTTTTGCAGGAAACTGAGCTAAGTTGACCACTAGATCTTTAATCATACCCAAACACTACTTTTTTGGAATCAAAACTGTACAAATCATGATATGGTTTGGTTGTCTCTAAAACTAATTACTCCATAATAATATTTGGAAACAACTTCACATGTATACACATAGTTATGTAGAATGGGGTTGTGTTATCATCTTTTTCTTCCACTACCGCAAGACCTACTGAAATGATAGGATTTTCATCTGCTAGATTCAAGGTATCAGAATGCATGATATGCTCATCCAAGTTTAATACTTTTTCAATTTTTTTTTACAAATAGGGTTTTTGGCCAGCTCTGACAAAGGTATTAGAAATTTTATTTTGGCTAGTTCATGCTCAAGATCAAAAGGGATGGGAACTTTTTCTTGTTGTTTTCTCTCAAGATATACTCTTTTAGGCAGTGGATATTTATTTCTTTTTTATACAACAAAAGATATAGGCTTAGTCACCCTATCCTGAGGAACAATAGACTTTTTAACATTTAAAGAGCTATAAGTAGATTTACCAGGTTTTGGATCTTCAACAGCTTTTCTAGAGGAAGGATTTTGTCTCTGATTTGATGAATTATTTATTGGTCTCAAATTATATATTCTATGTACTTATTGATCATTCGGATAGACCTATTCTTGCAAAGATATTTCATAATCCTCTTGTGTAAGATGGATCATGTCATTCTCATCTTGCATCCATAACATCTCTTCAAGTTGTTCTTTGTATTCTGCATCTGAAGGTACATCTGTAAACTAATTATTATTATTTTCTCTGATAGGAAGATGTGTAAGTGGATCTTCATTTCTTATTTCCCTATTCATAGTATGAGGATTGAATGGCCTTCTATACTAATTATGGTTACTTTGACCTGGATCTCTTTTGAATTATTTACTTCAACCTCTAATATTGTATGTTTGTTTGATAGACCTCTTACTAATCCTGACATATCTTCTATCTTTGCATATTAATTCTCTTTGTTTTTACTAGAGGTGTCAGTCTCTTCCATAGGTTTATTCTTATCAGAGTCATGTTTGTATCTTAGCTCTCCTGAAGCTGTCATGTTTCCTTCTACATCTAATGCATCATCTTGCATGCTAAATAAGGTTGCAGGTCTCCTTTCTCTAAGTATCATTGCAAAATTAGGTTCGAAATCCCCTACATAAGTGAATTTAGAAATATCTTGTGAAGGATTTATGTCTTGAGGAAACTTCTTGTATATTTTATTAAATATTTTTTTAAATTCCCCAATTGTTTCTCCATTATTTCTCCTTAATGCAACAAACTTTGTGAAATAATATAGGTGATCTCTATTTCCCCCCCACTACCTCATGAAAGAAGTTTCTAAATTATCATGCCAAGAATTTACGGAAGTTGCAAGAAGGGATTTGAACCACTACTTGACTTCTCCTTCCAAATTTTGAACAAAGAGTCTCATGAATGAATCATCATGCTCTATGTAGAGGTTATCAATGAAGTCTTGAAAAATTGACATATGCTCTTCAACTGAAGTAGTCTTTTCTCCATCATATTTAGGAAATAATTTCAAATAACTATTAGGAAAGTCATGCGGGTTATTAGGGGTATTTAATGGACCATATCTAACAGTTATCTAGGGATTTATATATGGTGGTGGAGGTCCAACTCCTCTCCCAGCTATAACCATTATGTGTTGTAAAATATTATTTATGGATTGAGGAGTTATAGGATTTCTCTATGGCCTTGATTCAGGTCGTGAAAGACTAGAAGTGCTAGAAGAATGCAATAGGAAAGGATTTTTAGGCTCTAAGAAAAGATTCAATGGAGTTATAGGAGATCGCCTAGGATTTCCTTGATTATTTAAATATTCAAATATTTCTTGATTTTGAAAAATAAAGGTTTATTAAGGAGTATTTACACAAGGAATACATTTCTCTTATGTATTTTGATTTGCATGAATATTCCTCCAATGATTTCTCAAGTCTCGAAGACTTGTGAACTTTTTATCAGTGTGATTTATTCTTGTATACCTTTCATCTGAATCCATATTTTATTTAATGGAATCACCAGGTGAAAACTTCAGCGAAATTGTATGATATTCTTTCATCGCTTAGGAATCGGATCTAAACTTTGTTTTGCCCGAGGAAAATACTTTATGATCTTCCATCCCTAGAAACGATGACATTTTTCATGTTAGTCCCTAGGGCATACTAGGATAAATATAGTGTATGTTGGGGCATGGTGAGGCTCAAATTTTATAGACTCTAGAGTTAAATTTGTGTGGAATTGATATTTAAATTGTAATGTTTTCTTGGATCTCTCTTATAGGAAAATATTATGAATTGATTTAGATATATAAAATAATTTTCAAAGTAATTTTACAGAGTATAACAGTGTTTTAGGTTTCAATGGATATGAATTTATAAAATGGAACAAAATAGAGGTGTAAGAGGTGCCTGCGGGACAAACTTGTTACACTCAAATGACAACAAAATGTACTAATCTTTGATTTAAAAGAATGTAGTAGTTTATACAACATATAAGCATCTCGTTAGTTTTTTGTGAAATTACAGGAAACATGACATACACAAAAAACAACAATAGATGAAACTTCAAATACTGCTAAATCACATGCATATGTGGAAATTGGACCATAGCTTAAAGAAAGTGAAATCTCTATTATCAATTTCAACTTTCAACACTACATTGATATCAATGATACAAAATAGTGATGAAATTGTTGCTCAATGATTTGCTATTATCTCATGAAATAATTACATCGACTTGAAGAAGATATGAAAAAGCTAAAGATGTACATATTACAGAGAAAGAAACGTCTGTGACAGTCCATAATCTTAATCTTAGAGAATGTATCATTACATGCAAATATTCCACTGAATCAACAATACTAGAAACCCTCTAAGATTTTACAGCCTTGGTTAATGAGCTCGAATTTCTTTATATAAGCCTTCTAAGAATAATTACTTTTAGTTATCCTTAACTGATTTACAAAAAAATTGTAGAACAATAACTTTCACTTCAACTTTTATAAATGCCTAAACAGTCTTCTTTTGTCTTAATTATCTTCTTCCACTTGGGCCCTTTTTAATTCCTTTCTATTGATATGCTTGTTCTCTCATGTATACATTTGGATGTGCAACTGGTTGTCCACCCAACTGATTCATTGGACTAACATTTTCCCACACCATCATTTGATGCATGATTTGAACATTAGCTTGTCCTCGTAGTGGCATAAAATCCTAAGGAGCAAAATGACCTGCTGACTAATTGGATGTCTACCTTATTTGTTGTACATAAGTTGGAAAATCTAATTTGTGGTACTTGACCACATTTTTCCATTATTTTCCTATACGATATCTATGATATTTCAAATCCTCCAATAGTATTTCTACATTTGTGGTTTTTTCATAAGATATATGACCCAACCTCTTCAATATATATTTCATGCATATCCAAATTTCAAAACCATCCTTAAGCCTTTCAATATCTTTCCCTCCACTTATAACTCTTTCCAATACACCCAATTGGATTACCTCATATCTCTTTTGATTCAACTTGTTTTTATACTCCTCCTTAGAATATGTTTCTCCATTTCCATCCCATGGAGGTGGAAATCATAAATTTATTATTTCTTTGAAGAATTTGAAAGTGCTTATTTCATCAGTAATGTATTTATATTGTCTTGAATTCTTCTTAACAATGTTTGCTTCATCACCATTATTCTTGTTATTTTGATTAGTTGAGTTTTATTCTCAATTTGCAACTCTCCAGGTCACCTTTTAGTCCTGTTATAGAGGTAATCAATGATCTCTTTTGCTTGTTCTGGAAGCTCCCCCAGCTACTTTTCAACTTCTTTTTCCTCCTCCTGAGCTAATTTAGTCATTTCTAGGTCATCATATGTTACAGAGAAACACTTCATATGGCTTGTGGTATACCACAACAGATAGATTGACACCATAAATCAACTCAATTATCAGGTATGATATACAAATATAAAATTCCAACAACAAAAAGATAAAACTATTACCTCAACTAAATGTTTGAAGAAGACCATCATTGAGCTTGTAATCCAAAGCTTCTTACCTACAACTTGTCCTCAACAACAAAGATATATGATCATATGGAATATATATAAATTGTTAACATATAAAATAGCATAATCGATTAATATAAAAAAAAAAAAAATCCCAATGAGAATAACATAAACATTTGTAACATGTATTGGAATATAAAAGACTATTTCTATTAATGTAATGAACATAAGTACATTGTGACAACCTTCTGTAGGAAACTCATTAGAACTAAGAAAATAAGTTCCTCCACCTAGGCCTCCACCACTTCAATCCTCCATGCAATGGAAAGCTCACAAGTTCAAGGAGTAATTGGGTTCCTCCTTCACAAGATAGGGAAGAGCTTGGGAGATGAACATAAAAGAGTTCAAACAATAAGGACAAAGGGATGCAGACTCAAGGAAATGGAAATGGGGAAAAATTTCTCCGTAGTTTCCTTTCTCTCTAATTTATCCTCCCTCAAATGCTCCACAATGGCTCAATATATAACCCTCAAAGGAGGTGGAGGGTTGAATTGGAGCGTTTTCCATCATATGGAAGACCAAGGATCAAAATGATCATTACTTGGGAAGGAAAACTTGGAATATTTTAAATTTTGAGCATGAAACTCGATGTACACTAGCAGTAATGGAGTAACTTGCGTATATGCATGATGTAGTTTTGTTCACTTGCGTACATCAACAAAATTGTGATTTTTAGGGGTTTAATTGAGCAAGAGGGACAATAGGAGTATTCATAGTGACATGGTAGCCCAGCAAGGCATGTTGCATAAGTTGTTCCAAATCATGCTATAACATCCTAAATCACTTCACAATAGTCCCATTTTTCTAATAATAGTAGAGCTATTTTGTCCCATAGGGGTTGACTTATCCTTCTCAAGAGTTCTTCTCCTTGCACATCCAACTGCAATTTGGTAACCTAAATATTTAGGTCACTTACCTTAGCCTCCAAAACATCAATTTTATCCCCTTTCCCATTGATTTCATTTTCCAGGTCAACAATTTTGTTATCCCTTTGACTTACCTCAATTTCTAACTCTTTGACTTTGTTATTGTTGCTTTTTGGTTGTTGAACCGAGGTTTCCTCGTCCATGATATTAATCACTTCTTGAGATATTGATGTCTTTTTAGTATGTTTTTCTTTCCCTACATCTCCTATTGAATGATTTCCTTCCCAATATTTAGGAGATGATGGCTCGGGATTCTATTCAGTGGACAAGGTGGTCTTTTGTAATTTCAATGAGGCAATTTGCCACTGAAGCCCATTGATTTTGTTTTCCCTTTATTATGCCAAGCTCTTGTATTGCAGCATGTTTGCATGTAGTTGCTCATCTCATTTTCCTTTTGTGCCTTCCTCAGTTCAGGATTTTGAATTGGATGGGGTCTAGGAAAATTCAAGTGTTTTTTAAGTTGTGAAATCTCAATTTATTTCAACTGTAAAAATGATTTGAGATGAGATCCATATATTGGGTCAAATCCTAAAGCTAGGAATTTTCTTTCTACCTCTTTTTCATTTTATACTAACTTGTTTAGCTTCCAGGGTCACTTTCTCTTATTTCCATAGCTGCTAAAACTTTTCTAGAGATTTCCTTAGTCTCTTTTATGTTTTGGCCTGTTTAACTACTTTAGTGAAGTTCATATTATTGGCATGTTTATAAAAGTGCATCTTGTCCTACTTACCATATTCCTTAAAGTTAATTCCCTACTCATTACCTCTCCATTTAGTTAGGGTAGGAGGCATAGGCACCTCAAGTTCTGAAACAAAGAACGTCAATGGGTCATTCTGTAGGTTTGCAACTACGGGAAACTTTCTTTTTGATGCCCCTACGTAGTGTAGGGCTTCATTTACAATATCCACAACTCTTTCTCTTATGCCCCTGTATCTGGCTTGTAGATATGTTTTCATTTGTACAGGGCTTGCTAAAGGTCATGCTTGTAGCACTTGAGGGACTGCAAATTTGAGAGGGGTAGTGAGTGAATTTAATAACTGGGCCTCCTTTGATGACCAATGGTTATTTCACTAATTCAACTGATTCTTTGGTAAGCTCCACAATTTCTTCCTTTTCTGCTAATGCTTGATCAAATCCCTATCCTTCTATTCTTACCCTTTTTGCTGGAGGACCCTAACCTGTCTCATCAATCTCAATATCTATATTAATTTCTTCTACTACCCTCTTGCGCCTTGCTTGATGTTTTGATGCACTCTTTTCTTCCATGTTTTTTTGAATTGCTATAACTCCCTCCCAACTTTCTTTATTTGCATTCTTCTCCTAGTGTGGATTAGGCACATACACATATGGAGAATTGTTGGCTTATAAGCTATTCTAAAGGTTTCCAATGTAGACCCAGGTTCTTCATGGTTTCAAGGAACCAACAAAACCCCTTTTCACCGTCCCTTTCAGAAACAGCCTGCGAATAGGTTGAGGTCTCACCTGAGGTGGAATTATGGGGGTGCTGTGGAATCAGGTTTCCATAGCGATTTGATGAGTTGCTCGGATGGAACCAATGCGCACTGTGCTACAGGACTCGTACTGCAGACTAAAGACTACACAATGATAGTCTGCACCGCGGTCCTCACTACTACAAGCTAAAATACTTGCACAACCGGTGCATCTACGGACTGTGTGGTTCGGACAGGATGCAACTAATAGGATGACGCAACTGACTTATATGCTTCCTCTTCAGACTTAACCACTATGAAGAATTTACTTATTACTTTATTCATCCATCTACTGCATTAGATTATTTAGCCTTATAATTGATGTAACCAGACAAATTATACAATACTACGGACACCCGATGCTGCGTGTCAAAAAGAGTTACACAACCCGAACTCTACATACACATGTGATTATTCAACAAACTGATACTTTCACAGACTTATCATACTGCGCATTCAACATTCATCCATTCATGTAATACTTAACATATTATTCCCATTTCATTCCCATGGTGAATACATATAAAGGCATTAACATATCACTGATAAATGAGAATTCAAGCATTCATAGTAAGCAAACAGACAATTGCACACATATAAACAATCACACTACACAAGATTTAACGTGATTCACCCCCGGGATGGGAGCTACTTCCACAGGAAATGTTGTTGTATTAGTCTTTGGGAAGGATACAACAGTTCCAGTCTGCGCACTCAGTTGCAAATTCTCTTCTCTCTCAATAGGTCTCTGTGCACTTAGCTTGCAAAGCCTTTACAATATATTCTCACAAAACAACAAGTATTTCTAAATATTTCTACAATGAAGATTAACCAAAATAATAACAACCCTTTCCCATACAAAATGTGCCTTATTTATAGATCATGCCCATAGGTCATGTCTTTACAATTCGAAGGAAAAAACCCTTAGGTTCCCAAAATAGGTGTGGATGCTCGCCCCCCTACCTGTCGCCATCAACAGCTTGCTCCACTTGCTTTGGATGCCTTATTGGACCACTTGTGGCTTTGACACCCTTCTAACAGCCACAGTCATCAACAAAAATGGTTACAACTACATCGTGTCTTGTCACTTTCTACTCCTCTTATCCTGTCACCGACTTAGTGGCCTAACTTCTCAATTGCTTGCCACCACTCTCTTAGATCGGTCACTTTCCTCTAACTTTATTCTGTTCTTTACCCAAACTAGGTCACTCTCCCGTCTTGACCTTTCTCTATACGTCTTTACCCACTAATTGTCGCACTTGTACTGCGCACCATCTAGCTGTGCGCAGCTGTCCTTCCCACCCAAAACTGTGCCATTTTAACCTTGTAGCTCACACTATGCAGTTCTCAAAATTGTACTTTATCAAAAAGATTCCTATTTGGGCCATGCCCAATAGGCCCCTAACACTTACCTGTGGATCTCCCCCGATCCACTCCCGTCAATCGACTTCTCCTGGACATCTTCTGTGGTGCTAGGCTTGGTGGTGAAGTTGTTCAATGTAATTGCAATCTCTACAACAGTGGCCTTTTCCTTCCTCTCAAAAATTTTCATGGTTTCCAGCTACGCCTACGAAACCATTCCCTTAACTTGCTCTTTAACCATTCCTTCGGCCATTTGGAGTTCGACAAACTTCTCATCAAACAGTTGGATCGGCTGTAGTCCTTCTTCTTCAATGCTCTCCAACTACGTAGAAGCTACGACTTATTTTTCCCTTAATGGATTGAGCTATTTTTGGAGCTCCTTTACTTCGTTAAACTTAGGTAACTTCTGCTATGGGGCAGAGCTTTCATCTCTGCTCTTGCAGCATCAATCTCTTGTTGTGTCTGCTTCACTTCTACTTTAATCTTCTAAAGTTTTGGGTCTTCGTTCAATCCTATGAAAATTGTGTTTACCTATTCGAGTAACCCCTGGCATCTTTCTACATCAAATTGGATGCTGCCCAATGTGGCCTTAAACTCCTCATGTGTGGCTGAGTGTTGATCTGATGCTAGAGTTGACTGCCTGGCGTCTAGGTTTGCGATCTTCCCCTTATAAGAAACTTCCATTTCCATCATTTCGACTGTGAGGGACTCTACATTGGCCCCAATATTTCATATTGTATCTTCAACATTTTATTCCTCTGTGCATTCTTCAATCTTTGTGCATTCCGCTGAGATGGTCTCTTTGAGCTTGCAGTCTCTTTCTCGGACTTCAGATAATTGTTGTTCCTTCTGCTCGGATTCTTGCTTGAGTTCTTCGATATTTTCTTTCAGCTGGACACTCTAGTCATATGAGGCAATGCCTCTTTCTTGTATTTCTTCAGCAATTTGTAGATGCAACTCGTTCAGGTCCTCAAGCACCATTGACCCAATGTTGAGGTCGAAATGTGTTGAGTCTATTGCTGCTTCGCGCACCTTATTGTTTGGGAAGATAAAGTGCATCGGTTCTATATGCGCTACCCTGGGGTAGGGGCTCACTATGTGAGGTGTCTGCTTTTTCACACTCGTTCCTCCTAACTTCCCTTCGGAATCTAAGGACTGTTGGCCTAGTTTCATCTGTGTGACCATGGCCTGCATTGTTTCCATTATCTGAATGGGGCGAAGTTGTAACTATTCTTGCTTAGCCTCTTTTTCTGCACGGGTTTCCTTCCATACCTCCAGGACTTTTGTGGTGATTGTTAAGCAATCGTCTGGATGTAGCTGTAGAACAAATTCGGCCCTTTCATCCTTCCTCTTTTTTCGTTGGCCTTTGCCCAGGTAGGAGTTTCAGTCGTCTTTCTTTTGTCTCCTACCTGGTCTTCCATTTTGGTATGCTCAGAAGACTTTTCCTCCAAAATAGGTGTGGGTCTAATTTCTTCCTTGCATTTACTGTTTCTTTCATCCTTGTCATCATCTTCTTCATGTATCTCATTCTCTTTTCTTTCGGGCTTGTCTTCGTCTTTGTGTTGCTCATAGTCGGAGTCAACGTCGATTGGATTCTCTTTTTTCCAATCTCTCCATCATTTGTTCGGCTTTCTCAAAATCTAGCTGATAGAATCCTGGATACCATAGCTCTGTATCCTAGTCCGCCCTAGGATGGATGTATGATCTATGCCTTTTGGCCATGAATCAGATTATCCCCCTATATGTATCTTTGAGCGGTTGCGAGATGCGCAATGTCTGTCAAATCGTATCACATATATGCACATAGTAGGTATAGAATACTTCACTACTTTCTAGTTGCCTTGAGTGTTTTGAACTAGCCCATAAGTTGGTGTAGCGTGCTCCACCACATTGCCCCTCGAGAACTGGAATACCCTGATAACCAGTGGGATATTTCAAGACGATGAGAGTAATCAATACTATTAACCAACTAAAATGGAACAAGGATCCATTGTCCTAAGCCTCTTCATCGTCTGCAAAAAACTCATTGAGTAGGTACTGCGCCCAGTTGTAGGAAGTTCCCTCTAACGTTTTATCTGCGAGCTGGACTACCGTGGCCGATACCTCTGGCAGTCTACATTTGTACATCATCTTTCCTGGAAGGAGTTGAACCGTGAACTTAGTGGCTTCGTCATTGATCTCGTTGGTAGGGAACCCCTGTTTTTTCCTGACTACATTGAATTCCTCTGATATTTTAGCAGCAAGATCCTTTTCTTGCGCCTTCCCTACCATCACTATTGAAGGGTCATCACCTCTCTTGTTGAGTAGATTAATCTGGTGTTTCAGATCGATATTAATATTGATACGCTTATCTAGCCATAGGTAATCATCATGTACGCAAGATAATAGATTGCGTACTACTGTCATGAGCTCTGGGATCCTATCGATATGCGGGATGCGCAATAGGTCCAACAACCCAGATGGTTCTATTGCTTTCAACCAATCCTACACATACAGACATTCAGCTCCGGATTGCGCATCAACCTGCCACTGCATGTACCAGTCAGATTGAAACTAGGGAAACTTTTTTGGCTTCGACTGTGCCCCCTCTAGCAATTCATGGTTTTCAAATTTGCACTCGCTTACGCTTCCCAGCAGGTCTTCTACAATTCTGACATGTTTATACATGGGCGGGATTGGAATCTCATAAACGACATTCTTCTGTAACTGAACGGGTGGTGCATCATCTTTCCGAGGTGGAATGTAGTCGTGCGTCGAGCAGATGGGATTCTCCATGAATGTGACTGGTTTCTGTATCTTAATTGGCTTCAACCCTCCCTCGCATGTGGATGGATTTTTCCCCTTTTCTATAGCCCGTCTTGCATAAGTTCAGGATGAAGCTCTCAGCTCACCTGCAGGTTTCATAGCTGGAGCCGTCATGACTCCCTGAAAGCCTGACTGAATGAAAAGTTTCAATACTTTGGCACTAGAAAGTGGTTCAAACATGCACCTACAGAATGCTCGGCTCTCTGGTTGTGGAAACTCTGAAATTGCACAAAGATGAACAAAGTTCCCGGTAAAACTTATAAATGCTTTCCCAAGGGCTATTTATAGGCCTTGCTGGTCTCAAACACGGCAAGCGACCGTTAGTGAATTGGTTAATGGTTCTTACTTCAGCCAGATCTCTTGTGAGATCCCAGTAACTTCAACCAATCATCATCCCCATACCAATGATGTTTCCTTAATTGCAAAAAGGTAGCGGCATGGCCAGGCTGTCAAGTTAGTTAAGTTAGCATTTAATTGCCAGCTTGTCAGCTGGATCTTGTCTAGATTTCGGTCACTTATCCTTTTAGTATGCCCCAAACTGTCATATCCGTTGTTTAATGCTTAACTTCATCGGTGACGCCATAATGGCTAACGACCCACTAACTAACTGACAGCTGGGTAATTAACATTTTCTGTCGTGTCACATTGGCAGTTCTGGTGTACATGTGTGCCTTTTTACTTTCAACAGCGCAACTATGGTCCCCTCATATGCCTCTTGTCACCACTTCTTGGTCTCCACAGTTGGTCCTTTTAACTTGATCTGTGCAGTTGATCTGCTGAACTGGGTCTGTGTAGCTACATTTTATACTTCAAACTGCATGGTTTATCTTTTTTTTTTTTTGGGTGCATCTTCACTTCTTAACAAGTGCTGCGCGATATATACATTTTCCTCATCATACTTTTCATACAGACTCTTACCCATTTCTAGTGCCCACTTTCAACTATACTTGGCACTTAGAATTTTCCTTTCTTTCTAATCATCAAAGGTTCTACGAAGAAGGACTATCTTGATAGGGTTTTATTCTGCTTCCATTGACTAGACTGGGAAAGTTATATCCTGCTAACATGCCTAACTGGATTGCGCCACCATTAGTTCCATGTAAAATAGTATATGGACCAAGCCAATGCATTTTAAACTTTCAGGAAACTTCATAAACTTGCTATCATATAGGAGGAATAGATCACCTACCTAAAAGTTCTTGTTTTTTATATGGCGATCATGCCATGCTTTTTCTCTTTCTTTCTACACTTGTTGGTGAAATCCTGTGATGAATCGATCCTCCTCCAAACCAACCAAGTGTAGAATCCTTTCTTCTAGTGCATCATGCTCTGCCATTCCTGTGAATGCAGCTATTCTCAAGCTGGGAACAATGTACTCCATTGGAATTATTGCTTCCTATCCATAGGCCAGCCTAAAAGGGGTGTGGCCAGTCAATGTTTTGCAAGTAGTTCTATATGCCCATAAAACGGCTGGAATGTATAGGTCACAGTCATCCCTATTCGCATTTCATACCTTATTTAGTGCATTCTGCAGTACTTTATTGAATGCTTCAATAGTTCAATTCGCTTGCGGATGATATGGCATACTTTACTGATGGTGAATGCGGAACTCTTCTATCAATGCCTCAATAGTTCTGTTCAGAAAGTGAGTGCCCTGATCACTCATCAAAATCTTTAGGCATCCAAATCTTGTAAGGATGTCTTAAAAAATTAACTGCGTGGAAGTACCTGCGCTACAGTCCTTCACTGGCTTTGCTTCTGCTCATCTAGTGAGGTAGTCAGTTGCTGTAATAATATACCTTGCACTAGTTCTTTTCCCCGGTGGGTTTATAGGTGCCACAAAGTCAATGGCCCATTTCTCAAATGGCTGTAATGTCAGTTGTGGATTCAATGGCATTTCGTCTCTTTGTGACGGCCTTCCTGTCCTCTAACAGGCATTGCAGCTCTGGAAATGCTCCTTAGTGTCTTTGTGAATCGTAGGCCACCATAGCCCTACCCACAATATCTTCTGCACAATGGCTCTTCCTGTGTAGTGACCTCATGCTACCCTTGAATGTGCATCAACCAGTATGAATGGTTTCTCGTGCTCTAACACACACCTTCACAATACTTCATCCAGCCCTAATTTGTATAATTTTTTGATAGTTATGGTGAAGTCTGCTACTCTTACTACTAGCTACTTCTTCTACTGCGTAGTAAACTCTATGGGTGCCAAACCAGTAGTCAAGAATTCTATGATGTCTTTATAATATTCATCAGCTAACTGGATAGCAAACAACTGTGCATCGGGAAGATTGTCTTCAAGGTTTGTAGGCTCTTCTCCTGACGCGATCCTTGACAGATGATTAGGTCCTAAGTTCAATCTGCCCGACTTAACCACTATTTCAAAGTCATACTCTTGAAAGAGTAATAACCATCTGTAGATTTTCCCCCCTAACACTAGCTTGTTGACCAGGTATTTCAAAGTAGAATGGTCAGGAAAATAGAGAAGTGCACACCAAGCAAATAGTGCCTGAACTTCTGTAGCGCTTAGACCATACCTCGGCCTTCTCTCCCAGTGGTGGTATAATTCTTCTCTGCAGATGAGAGCTTCCTACTCGAAAATGCGATGGGGTGGTCAATACCTCCCTCTCCTGGTTGTGCTAAGACAACTCCCAATGCTATACATGAAGCATCGACATGGACATGAAACGGCTTCTCCCAGTTTGGAAAAACTAGGATTGGCGCAGTTACCATTTTCTCTTTTAAGGTGTCAAACCCTTATTCACACTCTGCATTCTAGATGAATGGCTTGTCTTTCTTTAATAGCTTCTCCATAGCTGCAGTTATCTATGCATAACCCTTTATAAACTTTCTATGGTAGCCGGTATGCCCCAATGTAGTGTGCAGCTGCTTGACTGAATTCGGTGTGCGCAAGTTTACAAGGACTGCGATCTTCACAGGATCAACCATCAGGCCCTGCTTGCACACAATGTGTCCCAACAAAATTCCATAAGGTACACAAAAGATACACATCTTTAGGTTTAATGACATTTGATGCTATCTGCATTTTTCTAGCATCAATCTGAGATTTGCGCAATGGTCCTTCAGCAACCCAAATACTGTCCAATCGTCAAAATAATCTTCTAAGAACTTATGCATAAAATCCTTAAATGCTGCGACCACAAATCTGGAAAAGATGGCAAGCATGTTCTTCAGACCAAAAGGAATTTCTGTGTACTGGAACGACCCCCATTTAGTGGCAAAAGTGGTCTTGTGTCTATCTGCGGGATCAATTCTTATTTGATGGTATCCCGGAAACCCATCAGTAAATGAATATGCCTCATTTCCTCCAATGTTATCGAGCACCTCATCAATGAAGGGAGTAGGAAGTGGGTCATGCATTGAAGCATCATTCAATTTTATGAGATCCACACAAATACTGATCTCACCTTTTGTCTTCTTTTCTTGGACAACCATAGGGCTTATCCACTCAGACTCTTTAACTGACCCGATGATCCTTGCGTCGAGCATTTTATCAAGTTCTTCCTTGACTCGTTCTTTGTATTGTGAGTTTAGTCTATAGGGCCTCTGCTTAACAGGATTTGCGCCTGGCTTAAGAGGTATCTTCATAAGCCCTAAATCTCCCAAAATGCCCTTCATCTCTATAAACTTTGTCAGGAATAAATCCTGATACTCATGTAACAGGTCTGCAATCTCTGCGACAGTCTGATCATCCCAATAATCTCCAATGCTTGCGAACTTTGGCTCCTCCCTGGTGCCTGATAATAGATTATGATGTTTGCATGTAGGGAGTTAGATCTGAAACATATCAATCTATCTTACTAAGAAATGGTGAGTTCCTATGTCAGCAACATGAAAAGATTATCACAAGTTTACAAAGATCTATATTCATTAATCAAAACTCATTAAGATCTAGATTCATTTAAGAATTAAATTCATGCATGATAAACCAAATTCAAACTCTTACATGGTAGAAACTTGAATCCATTCATATTAAAACTAAGAAGAAGTACATCCTTACCAATGATCTTGGTGTGAATCCCTCTTCCATTGTCATGAGCTTCCCTTCCTTCACCCTTGCTTTTGAAGAATTTGAGCTCCTTCTCCTCCTTCAAAATCTCTTCAGCATGCCTTTGCTCCTCCTTTTTTATCCTCTACAATGTTTCCCATGCATTTATTATATAACATTGGGAAATGAGCCCTCATGTTTCTCTTTTCAATGTGGGACTATCCCTTTTTCATCTTTTTTTTATTATTTTAGCTCAAAACCCACTTTTCCATAGTTTTTAGGCTTTTTGCACAACTTTAACATACTTTAAGTACAATTAATGCACTTTAATGCATTCATCTTCACTTATTGATTGGTGTAGCTTAGTTTTAGACCTTTTATGAGTGGTTCAGTCACTGAACTTGGTCTTCTTAGGTTCTTATTGTCTTCACCTAATCCTTCCATTTATAGGAGAAGTGATTAGATCAGAGAGGACTTATCTCTGAATATACTTATGTTTCTGTCTTCATGTTGCGGGCGCATGGTAAAAATGTGCTTCTTCTGTCACATGACTAGGGTGTTAATTTGATAGTTAATAGATGCCCCCTAATGTGTGAGGTCCGAAGCGGAGCTAAGGGATGAAATACATTACTGAATTTTATACTCTGTATACTGATACTCTTTATCATTCAAAGCAAGGATAAGGGAAGGAAAACTCACGGGCGCAGGATTGAGGATCACACTTGCAAAACATAACAATTTCTCAAATATATAATATCTTCCTGAGGCAGGCATACCCATGCTCAGCAGTAAACAAGCATGGCCACGAACAATACATAGTGGATCCATGTCAAAAGCAAATTTTTCTGAAAATGTAAATATTCACTTTGATGAGTGCGAGAACAAAGTCTTTATTGAACTTCTAACATGGCAGTCTAATCTTGCGCAGCTCAGGCAATGCATCGATGAGTGATACAGCTGTTTGTCCCAAGGTCTTCAATACAAACTGATGATAGTACAATTTTATATCATGCGAATAAGTGATCTGATTTCGAGCATAATAAAACACCATCTGATTACCGGTCATTGATGTATACCGTTAGCATATGCGAAGAGACCCACTGATAATGATGATGGACTCTAAGGTACTGAGTACAAGCTAACAAGTGTGAATAAATTTTCTGAAGTCGAACACTTGTAGAATCAAACAATTAGGGGTCATTGATGTATACCCACTATCATTTGCGAGGAAACCTGCCACTAATGACTGCAAGATCCAAGGTACTCTCGGGTTTCTAGATCCATTTCCTAGATGATGATTTGATGTTGATAGGAATAGATCCATCGAAAGGAGAGCATTGATGCATCCCACAACAACTGATACGAAACAAAGATCAATAGTCTGATATAATTTGGTAGAAATGCAAGATCCAACACTGTATACTGACACAAGGAAGGCCAACATGATTGGTCAAGAATATCTAAGGAATGGCCGACTCGGTTTGGGCTTCCATTGAACACATAACATGATGCGGAATGGACACTTGGCAACATAGGAATTTGAGTAACCGACTTTAATTAAATCCGCTAATGCAAGATGCATTAACGAAAGCTCCATTGGTGACGGGAAGGATAACCCATTGGTGGAGATATATTCAAAATATTTGTACAGTTTCCTAAGGCAAATGTAGATGGTGTACTGACAGTGGGGACCAAATTATGTTCCATGTTCAAGGGCGACAAGGACTGACTGTTTCCGTTTTCTTCAAGGATTATAATATGAAGTGATTCAAGTCTCTCCCTTTTTGGATTTTTGTGTTTTTTAATTTTTATGCTTTTTAATTTTTGTAAAAAAGAATAAAGAATGCTATGATACATAGGAAGGAATGAGTGTTGCATGGGCATACACCTATTTTTCAAGGGTACGGGTTAGGCCAGGGAAAAGATCCATATTGAAAAAAAGGGATAAGATGGTTGTGCACACTCTTACAGTTGTTCCTTTCCGGGGGAGTCTATCTGAAGCAGGATTATGTGTCAACAGACGGTGAAGTAATACCATGTGACTAAAGTTATCCGATTTGGGGAATTTGTCAAGTAGGAATGGTTGAATGTTGTTTCCTTTAGCTTGAGTCTTGTGAAAAATTCCAAAATCATAGATCATCATAAATCATGGTCTGTCTCAACTACCTGATTCAAATAGTTTGAATTGTCAAAGTGTTCAAGTCCTGAAATCAAAAACCATTTCACTAGACAACAATTTAGTTAGACACTAGATCAGATGTGCATTTAATATCTAAAAAGATAGCTAAAATTGAAGAGTTATGCCTCTTTCTATCATTCAAAAGGATACAGTTTGTACATGTATGAATAAAATATAAGTAAAAATACTCATGATTTACCATATGTGTTCGTTGTGCATCCGATGTATGAGAGGAAGCATTCCCTTTCAGCTTGAATTCCCAGAAGCTATTAACCTTTAGTCTTTGATCTTCCAGTAGTGAATTAGTTTCGATGTCGAACTAGAAAATTTTGAAACAGTTTCCCATGTTTTCGAGCTTTTCCAAATTTTTCATTTTTGTTTGTTTGTATGAATATTTTTTGGGTCTTATCTGTAAGAAAAAGAATCAAAAAGGGAAATAGTATTTACACTATTCTTTTTGGTGTGTGCAAAATTTACACACTTTTTCGGTTATGATGTAAGCTAGATTATTTCGGTTTCACTTATGTCTTTAACTGATGTGTTCAATTAAATTGGCCATGAAATAATGTACATGCTTGCTTTTTGGTATAATGTTAATGACTTAGATGCCAATAAAGTACATAGTTGGCCAAAGAGTCAGCTAAACTATTTAGACTTCTAGGAATGTGTATATATTCAATAAAATCGAACTGACGCTCTAAAAGACGTACTTGTAGAAACTTTCTAAGCAGAGTAGGATGTCGAACCTGATACTGACCATTTAACTGGGATACAACTAATTCTGAGTCCATTTTGACGATTATTCATCGGATGCCAAGGGTGATAGCCTCGACAAGAAGCTCAATGACTACGCTATATTCTGCAACATTGTTGGTTGCAGATCCAAGAAAAGTGCCTCCTGAACTAAGAACTTTGTTATTAGGTGAAAAAAAACCCATGTGGTGGAAGCAACGTTCCGAGAACTATGGCTGGCGCTGTCCACATATCCCAAATATGTGAAAGATTCTTGTGCCATCTGCCAAAGTGACAATTCCAAGCAAGATAAGTGTGTGCCCGAAATAACTAATGTACAAAATTTTATACAAAAAATACAACAAATGGTGCAATGCATCAGTGCCTACATGAAGTATTTCTTCAGATAGAGACCATTTCTGATCTTCGACATGGGTTCCCCATCAAAATTGACCAATTCATAAGCTCCCTTTTTTAACACAGTTTTGACAATAAGTGGGCCAAACCATTTAGGTACAAATTTTCCTTCTCCTATTTTATCTTGGTCTTGGTCATAAACTAAAACAAGATCACCTTCAAAGAAGACTCGAGGACGAATGGACTTGTCATATTGTATTTTGACCCTCTTCTTGTGTACTTCTATGTTTAGAGAGGCTTCTCTTCTAGTTTCATCCAAAGCATGGAGATGGAGGAGCCTTTCCTCTTCCACAGAAGTTTTAGGTAGGAGTTCTACAGTTATCTTTAATGATGGGATTTCACATTCAATTGGTAACACAGCTTCTTCTCCATAAACCAGTTGGAAAGGAGTGAATCTGGTTGCAGTTTTAACAGTTGTTCGGTAGGCCCAAAGAGCAGTAAACAACATCAAGTGCCAGTTGTTTTTGTTTTTATTAATCATCCTCTTTAACATGGTTTTCAAAACCTTGTTGATGGCTTCAACTTGTCCTTTAGCTTGAGGATAATATGGCAAGGAAAAGTCCTGCCGCAATCCTAACCGGTTTGTAAGTTCATCCATACAGGAATTCCGAAAATGACTTCCATTGTCGGTAGTGATTTCTTTGGGTACACCAAACCTTGTTATCACATGACTGAATAGAAAGTATGTTGCAGTTTTACCCGTGCAATTGAATGTAGGCATTGCCTCAGCCCACTTGGTGAAGTAGTCCACTACTATGATGATGTAGTGGTGGCCATCGGCTGAAGGTGGATTGATTGTCATATAATCAATGGCCCATTTTGAAAATGGACCCACGTTTACTACAGGGTGTAAAGGAGCAGGATGTGCGTGCATTTTTCTTGTGTAGATTTGGCAAGGGTGACACTTTTTGATAGCATTAATGCAATCTTTGAAAATTGTAGGAAAAAAGTATCCTACACGCAAGATTTTATGGGCAGTTTCCAACCCAGAAAGATGACCACCACATGCTCCAGCATGGAAATCATTCAAAACTTGTTCAGATTCCTCATGTACTATACAATGTCTTAATATCATATCGACTCCTCGATAGTACAAAGTATCCCCGATGATGAGGTATCTCCGAGCTTGATGTTGAATACGATGTCATTCAATACTAGAAAGATGAGGATCTATCGTTTGGGTTTGAAGATATATAATGAATGCTCCATACCAAGGATCAGAAGTTGCAATGAGGAATACATGCTCATCTGCCCAAGTTTCAACAGATATAGTACCCTCCTTCTCTATGGGTAACTCAGACATTAATTCAACAAATGCCAACAACTTCTTAGCTTTAGCATTTTTGAATTCAAGGTCAAATTCTTGTAAAATTACTATCCATTTTGAGTATTTGCCACCAATGACATGGCGTGACAAAATTTGTCTCATGGGGTTCATTTCAGCCATTATGGCTGTTTTCTTTGGAAGTATGTAATGTCTAATTCGTTGGACAGCATGGACTTTTGCTAAGGCCAACTTCTCGACCTGGGAATATCTCAATTCGGGACCTGCAAGGCCCTTACTAAGATAGTAAACAACATGTTCTTGAGACGATTCATCTTCTTGTGCTAAGACCATTCTAATTGTGGTAGGAGAGGCAACCAAATATAGCAAAAAGTCTCGATTATAGTTCGGTGGACTAAGCACTGGGGCGGAGACCAAAGCTTTCTTTAGTTCATCGAATGAGCATTGAGCTTGGTCATCCCATGTAAATGTTGCATCTTGTTTTAAGAGATGCATGAAACCTTTAGATTTTTCAGCAAAATTTTCGACAAATCTTCTCAAGTAGTTGGCTTTTCCTTGAAGGCTTTGAAGTTGTGTGATTGTTTTTGGGGAAGGAAAATGAACTATTACCTCAACCTTGATAGGATCAACCATGATCCCTTTTTGGGATACTACGAACCCAAGTAACCTCCCAAAGTCCATGTAAAACATGCATTTATGTGGATTTAACCTAATGTTGTACTTGCAGCAACGCTCAAATATGGCTTGTAAATGTGCACCATGTTCAGCTCTCTTTTTAGATTTAGCTGCCAAATCATCAAGGTAAACTTCGACGATATATTTAATATCGTGAAATGCATATGGCATTGCTCTTTGAAAGGTAGCCCCGACATTTTTAAAGCCAAATGGCATTTTCCTATAAGCGAAGGCCCCCCAAGGGCATATAAAAGTTTTTTATGTTGGTCTTCCTTTATAATCTGGATTTGGTTGTAATCGGAGAAGCCATCCATAAACAAGAAGATTTCATTCCCGGTGCATTCATCGATGATCTGATCAATGAAGGGTGTGGGATAGTTATCCTTAGGACAAGCTTAGTTTAGATCTCTAAAATTGGTACAAACCCAGATAGTTCCTTGTTTTTTGTTAACTGGAACAGGGTTGGATACCCAATCAGTCAAAGGAACAGGATAAATGAATCCAGCGTTCAAGATATTTTCGACTTCTGCTTTAATGGAAGCTGATTTCTTAGGGTTCATTGGGCGTAGTTTTTGCCACACAGGTTTAAAATTGGGATAAGTTTTGATTTCATGTTCTACTATCTTAGGATCGATGCCTGGCATTTCTGCATAAGACCATGCGAATATATCACGAAACTTTATAAATAAAGCAGTGTAAAATTTTATTTCCTCGGGAGAACAATCTGCACTTATGTTTATATACTCAACGATGCCAGGTTTGGTAGATATATCAATTTGGATGGTTTTCGAAATGTTCGCCAAATTTCCTTCGGAATTCACATCCTAGATTCAGACAAGGCATTGGTACTTATAGTTGTCATCATCGAAGTAAAACTTTTCAGGTTTAACTTCTAATGAGTCGATCTTAGGAAGAAATGAGGATTTGTGATGCATATCCTCCCAGGGTCGTCCTGAGATGTTCATAACCTCTAATATGGCTTCATCCGAAGGGAAGGTTTGATCTAGGATATCATGGTTACTTTGAGAGTTTAAGGCCCAAATAGGTGAAGTATAGGGATCATACTCCTCCATCTTGGGAGGGTTTTGATCTGGTTCTACCGAAGCCATTTGAACAGCTTGATAAGCGAGCTCCGCGGCATAAAAGGGAACACTACTCTTCATTTCCTCACGGTGTGCAGAAGTATGTATATTGCCATCATTATTTTCATCTAAGGTGTTTTCTTTGGAGGTTCCAACCGATGAGGTGGAACCGACCTCCAAAACGGAATTAGGGAAAACTCTTAATGGAAAGTATACCTCCGATGTTATGGTGAAAATTGGAGCAATGTTAGGGGTTAATATTGGTGGTGGAAGTGGAAAAGTTCCCAAAAGGGATGAGTCTTTAAACATTCCTACCCAAACATCTTGAATAATGGTCGTTCCAACCCCTACATAAGGTACATTCGAATGGATACTAGTTTCAGGTGAGGAGTAATCTAGTTGATGTATTGTAACAATCTTCCCTTGGTGGGTGAACTGAATGACTCGTAATATGGAAGACACTATCGTTGTCATCTTGTGTATCCAACTACATCCCAATAGAAAATTGTAGTCTATGGGTGCATCTACTACCTTGACATCTACTTGAAATGTTTTTCCCCCCAGTTCGATTGGGCAAGCCAAGATAAGTCCATGAGGTGGGAACAAATGTCCATCAAATGCCTTGAGTATTTTGTGGGATGGTACTAAGGTGGGTGATCCCAAAGATTTCCAACAAGCTAGGGACATGACACAAGTGGAGGCTCCTTCATCCACAATGGTTCAAAAAATATTCTTCCCATGTGAAGTTATTTTAATTTGGAAAGCAATTTGTGAGGGAAGCCTGCATGTGGGTTGTTCTAAGTTACATGTGATTAAATTGGTATCTAAAGGATCAATAGCACCGATGGCAGACATAAGTGCTTTCCACTAAGTGGGACAACTTTGCAACACCTCCAAGGCAAACATTGCACAAGGGGCTTGAGCTAAATCTTCAACCACATTGTAGTTTTGAGCAACTCGCGCATTGGGATTGTGTGTTGTTTTGTGGAGGACCCCTTTTGGAGGTCGAGGCACCATGTCTATGGTTGGTTTTTCAATATTTAGAAAACCACTAGGTTGAGATCCGGTTGATTTAGCATCTTTTGAAGGTATGTTGTAAGAACGGGACCTAGTTTGGATATGGATGTTATGTTCACCAATTCTGAAGATATTTGCGTTGGGTGGATTGCCCCCTGGTGGGGGGTTTGCCTGGTTCCCTCTTGGTGGAGGTACTGGCACCACAACAACCATTTGTTTTTGCTGGGGGAAGGGTTGAGTTAGGACAGCAGTTTGTGGTTGTTTCCCTCCTCTTTGTGCCAACATGCGATGAATATCATCCATATGAGGACAAAGATGAGTAGGATGATCTTCTTTGCAAATTTTGCAAGGATATTTGTTTTTCCTAGTTTCCCGATTTCCTCCTATGGGGTTATTCACCTTAGTTGCCTCTCTTATCCCAAGGTTTGCATTAGGATTCTTCTTTTGCTTCTTCTTTTGCTTCTTCTTTTTTCCTTTTGGGTCCACAATTTGAACCGTAAGGACTTCAGATGTTTGGGCAGGAGTTGCAGCTTGCTGAGTTTCCTGGCCAGCTGTGGGTTGCGGGTTTTGAACTGACATTTGTCCCAATTGCTAGGTAATCTATTCAAGTTGGTTCACGGATCCAATCACACCATCGGTATGAGGTCCTTTTGGAAGCCTAGCTGGATCAGACGTAGGTCTTACAGCATGGGGTATTAAATCATAAAGTGTGCTCGATTGGGAATATACTAAATCCATATGGTGAGCACATTGAATGAGTTATTCTTCAGTCATGGCTCCTGACATGGCTACATCTTTAGCAATAGTAGGAAATAGTGATTTAATGAACCAATCTGCTAAGAATTGATTAGGGATTTCATATTTTATAAGCCTTCGATGTCTCCTCCACTCGTGGTCATGATCCGAGATGTGAGTAGCGGTGGATTTCCTAAGTGAAGTTAAAAGTTTAGTTCCCATCTCATAGCAGATAGGTAATTGAAGATGTGTCAAAAATGCCATAGCTAAAGATGAAAATTATATAAATGTATTGCAAGAAAAATAAATGTACCATTTCACAGCATTTCCGGTTAGGGTCCGTTGAAATAACCTCAACCTAGTACTATCATCAACTAGGGAATTGGATGAACACCACAAATGGAATGTCATCACATGATTTGATGGATATTCCCCTGGTTTTCCGTCAAACTTGGGTATGTCTGAGGGTAGTTTGGTTGGTATGGTTGGCCACCCATTCAAATGTAGAACAGGGTCATGGGTCAGCCAGGATAAATCTGGTAGATTCAATGTAGCTAGAAATGGTGACTTAGAGGATACCGGAGCAAATGCTTGATATCCAAGTGAAGCTTGATGGCTCCACTGTTGTGGTCCTTGGGCTTGAAAAGCATTCCAAGTAGGGTTACCTCCTTGCAGATATTGCATCCAAAAAGGTGGGTTATTTCCTAAATATTGTCCATTCCATTGTGGGATAGGATGCATGTATGGATTTCCCCCTTGCAGAGGTATGTTCCATTGAGGATGGATACTTGGTGGAACATTGCCACCCCACTGTGGCATAGGATTAATGGGTGGGTTTCCCCCTTGTGGGGGTATGTTCCATTGATATTGGTTACTTGTTGGAACATTACCACTCCATTGTTGGTTGGGATTAATGGGTGGATTTCCCCCTTGCGGGGGTACATTCCATTGAGATTGGTTACTTGGTCAAACATTACCACTCCCTTGAGTGTTTCCTTGGTTTGGATAAGCATTCCAAGGTTGTTTTCCCCCTTGTGGGGGTGGTGCCCAAGAAGATTGGGTACTTACTGGAACTTTCCCACTCCATGGTGGAATGAAGTTGGTGGATAGGTTGCCTCCGGGTGTGCTACCTATTGGGGGAATGGGATTTCCCCCAGGATTTGTGCTAGGAAAGTTTGGATAAAGGTTTCCTGAGGCACTTCCACTAACTTGTGGAGTATTACCCTAATTAGCATTAGTGTTCCATGGTCCATTAAGTCCACTAGGGATGTTAAGATTCCAAAGTGAAGGATCCCCCCCAGGGTTAGGATTTGGAAAAATATTTGGTATGCCAATAGGATTTTGGTTGACTCCTAAATTGTTTTGACCTTGAGTAGCCAAACCATATGGGAAACCAAATTTTGGTAAGGCAGACCCTCTAGTAGGGATTCCTGCAGGTAAAGTGGATGTACTTCCAGGATTGGGACCCAAAATTGTACCAACTGGCATTGAAGTGCTAGTTGAACTTATGGTAGAAGCAGGTAAACTAACTGGTGGAGTTGTGGTAGAGGTCAAGTTGGAAATATTACTACCTCCAGCAACCATTTGAGGTTTTGATGATGTGGTCCCTTGTGATCTTGATGAATCCATAGGGATGTTGGGAGTATTGCTACCTCCAACACTTGTTTGAGATGGTGCTGATGTGGTCCCTTGTGCTCCTAATGAAGCCATGGGATTAGATGTTGAATTTAGCATGTGTACCAAGTGTTCCACAAGAGGATTGATGGTATTCAAAGGTTCACTGATGTGGAGTACCACTGGGTCTGAAATATTTTTCAGAGGTGGATTTACGGGATTTGCAGTGTTGTCTTCTAATGTTTCAATTGAAATTGGAGCAAGAGGATCAACATATTCTATGTTTTCCTGGGTAGGTGATGGTGTAGTATTTGTTTGATGTGTCTCTGCTCTACTATTGATTATTGAAGTTAGAAGTGTGTTGGTTTCAAAGTCAAAGTGTCTTGTATTTTGTAGTCGTCTCCGCAATGTAGCGGGGCCTTCAATTTCTGGTGACTCACCTCGTTGCCGTCGTGACTAGTGGCTCGGGAGAGTAGCCACTTTGAAGAATTTTGATAAAAGGATGTATTTGAAAAAAAATTTGCAAACAAAATCAAGCAATCCTATGGCTTTCTAGACTCAACAAAATAAAAAGTGTCCACACATTAAAAATTCCTTAGAGATTTCAAGCAAGCAAACTTACTTTTCCAAAGAATCGAAGCTCAATGAAAGTTGGATTGTAGGGCCTTCTGAAACTAGTATCTACTAAGGGATTTCATGTCCTCATACAATTGCTAGGAGCGAAGGTGTGAGAAACAGTTACAATAAACTTTAATCGCTAGGGGTACAAGTGTTGGTTCCTGACCACTCACCCTCTGAAGGAGTAAAAATTCCAAAGTCTGTCTTAGGTATTGCAAGTGTGTCCCACTCACAACAGCCTATGTGATATCCTAAGAATAGCCACTAAAGTTACCACTTCACAATCAATGGTCGAGCGGATAGTTGTAAGTTGAGGACAACTCTCATTACCAGGAACTCTAGAAACAATGATGTCACCCCGAGGACTTGTCACTAAACATAGAATCCCCTCGATAAGCTCATGTCCCACTAAATAAGCAAGAAGGGGGAACCACCCTTACTTATATAGATTGACCTCGTGCTTGATGCATGTTTCAGAAGCACTTTCTCGACAAGCGTTTTTTGTGACTAATGGATTTACTCTCTTTAATCAATGCTAGTTTCAAAGTTTTACATCCCAGGAGTGTTAACTCTCCAAACCTAATCCAGGGCACTAACCTAAACTTGTTGGTGATATAAAAATCAAAATTTTGTCAATTTTATACTAAGCGCCAATTTTAAATGTAGTTTGCTTATTTTTAGGAGTGGAAATGAAACTGGTGGTGTTTTGACTTGAAAACAGAAAAATTAACCAAACAATGCAAAATTCTCACTACTCTACCTTTCAATTCGATGAATATTCTAAATTAAGGAAGAGTGAGAGGTTGACGAGTTTCTTTCAGTCATGCAAAATTTCTAGTAGATTCCGTATGTTTATGCACAATTTTTCTGAAATATGGATAATAATTGATGTGTAAAGACCAATGTAACCCAAACAAATATCTCAAGTAAACATGAATCTAATTCTATTACACGAGGGATCCCTATTTTTCATTCACAAGATCGCCATAAGGCCCAAGTGAAGAGGATATGCAGAGCCCTTTGGAATTCTTTTGAATTAAATCCTAAACCGTTACACGTGAGATCCACTTTCTCATTCACAAGATTGCCATAAGGCCCAAGTCAAGAGGATACGGTGGCTCAAAAATTGTATGGAAAAATTAAATCTACTCTATTACAAGTGAGATCCACTTTCTCATTCACAAGATCATCATAAGATGTGAGTGAAGAGGATCCGGTGGCTCGATATAAGATGCTTTGAAATGTGAAATCCTAAACTATTACAAACGAGATACAATTCTCATTCACAAGGTCATCATAAGATGCAAGTGAAGAGGATACGGTGCCTCATACACAATATATCTCAAGAAAACTGAACTCTAAAAGTTCAACTCTCTCTAATTGTGCATGAAAATCATGAAAATATTCTAACTCCACAACAAAATTAAACTAATTAAAGTTTAATTCTGTTTTTTGGGAAGAAATTAGTTTCAAATTATCTCAATCATGTGATGTTCAAGGTGTTCTTCAAATACAAATGTGTGTGAAAGGATCTTTCAAGTGTGTATGATGTTTTCAAATGTGTATGGTTTATGTTTGATTAATGTTTCCCATTAGCATATTCTAAAGGTTTGAAAAAATGAAAGTGCTTGAAGTGTTTTGGTGAACAATTTCTTAAGTGTGCTTTAGGAGACTTGCAGCCATGTAAAGAGACATAAATGTAGGTTAAGATCAGTCCTTAAGCATGTTAAAACAGGGATCTATCATCTCATAAGGTTGTAAGCAAAATGGATCTACTACCAATTGAAAAAGATTGAAAATTAATTACAATTTGGAGCAGATTTAAAGGTGTTTGGAAGTGAATTCCAAGTGTAAATGTCTTGATCCAAATGTTATGAAACTTTCCTAAATTTT
This sequence comes from Larix kaempferi, assembly GCA_027924585.1. Taxonomy (NCBI): domain Eukaryota; kingdom Viridiplantae; phylum Streptophyta; class Pinopsida; order Pinales; family Pinaceae; genus Larix; species Larix kaempferi. The sequence continues at coordinate 6,402,650 of BSBM01000308.1, read as the reverse complement.
CAAGAGGATTATAAGGCTGATTTCAAGCTTCACATAAGGCTCTAAACAAGTTGTAAATGTCATACAAAACAGGTCTCAAAATAGATCCAAAAATGAAAGAGATCTCCTCCAACTAGTGTAAGATTACAAGCTTGAATTAATGTGTTTATAAGGTGTGTAAACTTGGAAAAGATGTAAAGAAGGTTCAAATGAAGTTAAAGATCAATCATAAGTGTTAGTTTTTTAGAATTTACTTCAATCTGATCTAGGATCGTAATTGACAGAATAACATGTACAACATATGTACAACATATCAAACATGGACACAATATTGCAAGCACACAAGAGACACAGAGTTTCATCGGGGAAAACCAAGAAGGTGAAAAACCCCGCAAATTCCTCAAAGATAGATAGAGAAATGATACAACCCAAGCATAAGAGATAGTCTTCTCCTAGCAGCAGCTTCTCCTCCTCCATAAGTGCTCCACTCTCCAATGAGAGCATGAGTGAGAAAGTGAATGATCAAATAGAGTGCCTCCCACACTCTATTTTTATACTTGACTTGACTTTCCTAATAACCTTTACTAGATCAACCTGAACTTAACCACATAACATAATGTTGATAGGGATGACCCCCAATAGTGTTAAATGTTTAGAATTTACTTCAATCTGATCTAGGATCTTAACTGAGAGAACAACATGTATAGCATATCAATCATGGACACAATAATGCAAGCACACAAGAGACACAGAGTTTATTTGGGGAAAACCATAAAGGTGAAAAACCCCAATAACTTCCTCATAGATAGATAGAGAAATGATACAACCAGAATACAAGAGATAGTCTTCTCCTAGCAGCAAAGCCTCCTCCTCCACAAGTGTGCCACTCTCCAAAGTGTGAGTGAGAGAATAGAATGTGTAAAATGAGAGAGACACACTCTCTATTTATACACTAACTTGACGTGACCTTTACTCAACTAGGTCAGCCTCAACTTAACCACATAACATAATGCTGACTGTGTCGACCCCCACTAGGGTGGTCTAATAAATCTTTGACCCACATGGCCAACCCCCAATAGGTTGGTCTAATAACCCATCAAGTATAAGTTACGACACTTACAATATAAATGACGACACTTCCATATAGAGGAATAATAACATCTCTATAGGAATACAATATACATATATATGAAATACATTCCGAAGTTACATATACATCAACACTCCCTCTTAAATAGGAAGGTATTTCTCGACACAGGTCTTCTAGCACAAGTCTTCTTCTCTGGATCATCATCACTGGATAATCATCATCGAGTCATCATCATCGTCACTGCTGCTGCTATCTCAATCAATCTCTGAATCTACTCGTCATAGGAAGTTCTATAGAGCCATTGCTTTTTCATACTGGATGTAGGCCCACCAGCTGCAGGTCTTCGTCATCACTGGCCATACTGTGGAATCCTCAGGACTTATTACGTGCATCACAAAACCTCAAAAGAGCATCCCAGGCTGTTACGAGCACACGGCTCTACCTATAGGATCTCCCAAGGCCATATTATATGTGACCTCACCACCAAACCTCGCAAGAGCATCCCAGGTTGTTACGAGCACACAACTCTACCTATAGGATCTCCCAGGGACAGATTATATGTGGTCACCACAAAACCTCGCAAGAGCATCCCAATTTGTTATGAGCACACAGCTCTACCTATAGGATCTCCCAGGGACAGATTATATGTGGTCATGGCAAAACCTTGCAAGAGCATCCCAGGACTTATTACGGGCACACAGCCCAACCTATCGGATCTCCCAGGGACATATTATATGCCGAAGGACAAAACCTCGAAAGAGCATCTACCAGATATCCCAGTTCCAGATTATATGCCATAGGGAAAACCTCAAAAGACTATCTGCAGATCTCCTAGGGCCAAATTATATGTCCTCCTAGAGCAAAACCTCGAAAGAGCATTTTCCATATATCCCAAGGCCAAATTATATGCCATAGGAAAAACCTCGAAAGACTATCTGCAAATCTCCCAGGGCCAAATTATATGCTCATATGCACAACCTGATCCATGACCATACAGTATTAACCTGATACTCACCATACATCATCTTGATGTATACATGATCATCCTAATCATCATCACTGCAACATTCTGCTGCAAGTCATCTGGAGGAACATCCTAAAGCATGTCATCCACGATCATCCTGATCATATCATGCATCTACCTGATGCATACCAATTATCTACCTGATACATATCATCATACATGATCCACCTGATCATACAATGTATCCACCTAATACAAATACAAATACATGATCCACCTGATCATACATGATACATATCAACATACATGGTCTACCTAATCATACAATGTATCCACCTGATACATATATAGATACATGATCCACCTGATCATACATGATACATATCAACATACATGATCTACCTGATCATACAATGTATCCACCTGATACATATACAGATACATGGTCCAAGCATCCAACATGATGCGTACATACATAAATGATCCAGCTGATCATATCCAGCATCATCCTGTTGCATATACAGAGCAGTAACTAGAGCATCGTCCTGATGCTCATCATCCAGCACTTACATCCACATCCATGTGAAGGATCCTCCTTCCAACATGCTTGGAATGGCTTCTGCAAATGTGTCCATCACTTTTTCCTCGAAGTGTCATCAATCTGAAGAACACCAAGAATCTCCCTGAAGTACTCGAACTTCACCCTGACTAGTGGCTTTGTCAGCACATCTGCAATCTGCTCGTCCGTTGCAATATACAGGAGCTTCACGGCTCCTCTCTGCACCATATCCCTGATATAGTGATATTCGATCTCTATGTGTTTCGACCTGTCATGAAACAATGGGTTCTCAGATAGCTTCACACAACTCTGGTTATCGCAGAAGATACCAGTAGCATCCAACGGGAGATCAAATAACTCAGACAGTAACCTTCGTATCCATACTTCCTCACAACTAGCTAAACAGGATGCAACATACTCTACCTCAGTTGTACTTAGTGCTACACAGGACTGCTTCCTGCTAAACCAAGAGATGACACCTGATCCCATACTGAAGCAGCACCCAGATGTGCTCTTCCTATCTGCAGCACTGCCTGCCCAATCTGAATCAACATAACCCTGCAGGTTAAACTTTTGATTCGATTCATACTTGAGCCCATAATCCACTAGACCCTTTAGGTACCTCAGAACATGCTTTACAACAACCAGGTGAACACTCCTCGGATCCGTCAGGAACTGACTCAATGTGTTCACCGCAAAGCAAATATCTGGTCTCATGTTCGTCAGGTACATCAAGGACCCAATCATTTGACGATACATAGAGACATCAACCGGCTCAGATGAAGCATCACATAGAAGCTTCAGGTTTGATGCCATAGGTGTGGGCATAGCCTTGCGGTTCATCATCCCGAACCTCTTCAGGATCTCTACTGCATACTTCCTTTTTCCAAGGAAGATTCCATTTGCACTCTGCCACACCTCCATGCCAAAAAAAAATAGTGCATCATCCCCAAGTTATTTCATATTGAACTCAGCAGCAAGTTTCCTCTTAGTATCTGCAATCAATCTATCATCTCCTGTTACAAATAAGTCATCCACGTACAAAAGTAGAATCACAGGATTTCCTTCCTCAACCTTGTAGTAAAGGTTGGAACCCGCTTTACTCTTGGTAAAGCTCAAACTGGATAGAAAGTTGTCTATCCTACCAAGTTCTGCACATATATGACTCCCTGTTATGTATTTCAAAACCGAGTGGCTGCTCCACATATACTTCCTCTTCAACTACACCATTCAAAAAGTAGTCTTGACATCCATCTGGTGTATTTTCCATTTCATTGTTGCAGCTAGGGCAAGTACTGTTCTGATGGAAGTATACCTGGCTACAGGAGCAAAAGTATCTATGCTACCACCTGCAGCATGCTTGATCTTGTAGATCCTCTTGGAAGTCACTACAGACTCCCCTTCAGGTCTTGGGACTGCATCCCAAACATCTTCATGATCGAATGGTACTCCTCGATCATGGCATTCTTCCCAAATCCTTGGAACTTCAATATCTTCAATATTTTCAATAGATAACTTTGTTACTGAACAAATGTTGTAGTCCTTCTTTTGTAGGTGATGGTATACGATCTTTCCTACACAACAAGTTAAATTTCATGATTAGAAAACATCTCATAGTTTTCAGAACAAATTCTTACACATACAGAAATATGTCATACAGTCATGCAATTATCTTAGCCAATGCTTCAATACAACATTTATCCATATTCCGTAACTTTCTAGATGTCTTCCAATCTCTACCAGAACATTGTTAAGAGTGTGCACAACTCCTAACATGTCAGCAAAAAGGTTTCATTCCAGATAAGTATCAATGGAATGTTGTACAATGCCATAGGCCACTTACCCATGTATATTAGTAGTATATTGTTCATCAATGCAACTATTCTAATATGCATAATACACAACCTAATTCTAGGAACATAAGCATATACATCATTGAATAACATTATGTAGGAAATGACAATTCAAATACTTATCTTTGTTTGGTTGCTAGGTGGACTCCCTCTGAATATTTGCAACTCCATTCTGATGTGGATTGTGAGAAGTGGTCAACTCCCTCTGAATATATGCATCCTTGTAGAAACTACTAAAGTGTGTTTCTTTGATTTCTTGCAGGAACAACTGGAGTGTGCTCCCTCTTGATCTTTGCTTCCTGGATTACCTGTCCTTGAACTTACGTCCATCCTTAATCACTATGCATGCTTATTAGTATCATCATTGTGTTATCCTTGAGGTCTCATGCATAATCACACATTTATTAGTATAATCTTAATACTATCAACACACAATAATCTTAAACATGTATATTCATGATCATTCACAGATAATAAACATTAGTATTCAAGGTTTCAGGGAAGTCTTCTTTTACTCATGCATATTCTTATTTGATCCTAGAACTCTTCTGATTAGTTAAATCATCAATGCATAAACCCGTGATTACTCAAACCTATACCTTCATGATTCTTCTGGTTAGTCATATCATCAATTATGGTAAGAAACATAATATGCATACAGCCATGACTATTCAAACCTATGACTTCATGAATAATCATTATCAACAACACAACAGTATAAGATCCTAACACAAGGGGGGATTCTAGCTTGATATAGGAAAAACATACCTGGATTAGCATGCTAGCTAGTTATGTCTAACATACCTGCATAATGTCTTCTGGTTCTCTTCAGTGACTTGTGCTAGTAACCTGCATGTCTCATAGGTTAACCATTGTAGGACCAAGTTATACATACCTCGAAAGTAGATCTTCTATGAGATCCATGACAATGGATGAATCTTTGTCTTCATGTCACCATGATCATATGTTGAAGTAGAACATGATTTGTCTTTCTTGGTGTACCTTTTATGTTAGCAAACAACATAAACCTCATACAACATCACAATGCATTAGTATATTCATAAGTGTCAAAACCTTAATCAATGAATATCTTCTATTAAGGTGATACAACAAGTCCAATAATTAATTAAGATTGTACGTGATGATATGAAGACAAACATATGATAAACTTAACCATGAAACATACCTTTAAGCCATACCTGTCAAGATTGCTTGTAATATTCTTATGGAAGGCCTTAGCCTCATCTCCCTCTGAGACAATAACTTCTTCACTTATGCAGGTGACCAATCCATCTTCTTCTAGGATTAACCCAATCCACTTGATTTGCAAGAACTGGACCTGGAGCTAGATTAGGGTTTGTCAAGGAAACCCCAAAAATTCAAACTTTGAATTTCAAACTTTCGAAAGGATAGAAATATGTGCCTTGATGAGCTGATCAAGTTGGTATATTCAGAATTTAAAAACTGCAAAGTTTCACCCCTCGAAATTGCCTTTTAGATTTCTGGATTCACTAGGGAGGACACTGAATTAGGGTTTGAGTTTCCCAGAGCTTAACCCAACCAAAATATTTGATTCAAAGCACTAAGCTTCAATTTTTCTGAGGAGCTTCCAGCCGTGGTCACACATTTCCAAAATCCCATGTTTTGCAGAAGCCCTGATTTTCCATCTTTCCAATCAAAGTCCCAAACTGGGGTTTGATCAAGCCCGACCTTCTGCCCAACCAAAAAATCTGATCTTGGTCTATAAATTTCGATTTTGATGAGTAGCATCCAGCTGTGGTCTCTGATTAGAGAAATTACAACTTTCTCCGAAGCCCTAAATTCCGGAAGCCATGAATGAAGGTGGTAAAAAATCATTATGCTTTGACAGAAATATGTACCTGATTGTTTCTGGTGTAACTCCAAAATTTTCGATCCGTAGGGTTTGAAAATGTTTTTTGCGGTATCCTGAACTATTGTATTTCCATCCTGACAGGTCTGACCTCAATTGGATTCTCTAAGAGAGAGTTATGCCAAGTGTCACAACATGACCTATTTATGGGATAATACAGGAGAGTGAACTTGTACGGAATGCCACATGTCACTGGTTCAACTTTAGCCTCTGACAAAGTTTTCTAAGATATTACAGTCTGTGTACTACCTGTCACTTTTTACGAAATTTCATTTGGAGCTTCCTAGCCCAAGTTATGACCTTTTTCCCAAGGTCATCTGATTTTGAATCAGATCTGGAAGAGGCAGAAACCCTATATTGTACAGATCATAAATCACAAAGTACAATGCATTAGAGGTTGTCCTTTGGAAAAAAGGTACATGGGGATCTGATCTTCGACCTATAAAAGTTTCAGATCTGAAAACTTCGCCAAACTGGATTTATAGCGAAAGTGCTACGATGACTGGTTTTTTCTATATCAAGCCCTAGCATCGTAAGTGCAACAGGTGTCATACATGCCATATCATGCCTTCTTTCAGGCTAGCTCTAATACCGTGTTAAATTTTCAGAATTTACTTCAATCTGATATAGGATCTTAACTGAGAGAACAACATGTACAGCAAATCTACAGCATATCAATCATGGACACAATAATGCAAGCACACAAGAGACACAGAGTTTACTTGGGGAAAACCATAAAGGTGAAAAACCCCAATAACTTCCTCAGAGATAGATAGAGCAATGATACAACCAGAATACAAGAGATAGTCTTCTCCTAGCAGTAGAGCCTCCTCCTCCACAAGTGTGCCACTCTCCAAAGTGTGAGTGAGAGAATAGAATGTGTAAAATGAGAAAGACACACTCTCTATTTATACACTAACTTGACTTGACCTTTACTCAACTAGGTCGGCCTCAACTTAACCACATAACATAATGCTGACTGGGTCGACCCCCACTAGGGTGGTCTAATAACCCTTTGAACCACATGGCCGACCCCCAATAGGGTGATCTAATAACCCTTTGACCCACATGACTTATACAGGGCCGACCCCAACAAGGTGGTCTAATAACCCATCAAGTATAAGTTACGACACTTACAATATAAATGATGACACTTCCATATAGAGGAATAATAACATCTCTATAGGAATACAATATACATATATGTGAAATACATTCCAAAGTTACATATACATCAACAAATAGGGTGGTATAATAACCCTTTGAACCACATGACTTATACAAGGCCGACCCCACCAAGGTGGTATAATAACCCATCGAGTATAAGTTACGACACTTACACTATAAATGACGACACTTCCGTATAGAGGAATAATAACATCTCTATAGGAATACAATATACATATATGAAATAAATTCCAAAGTTACAAATACATCAACACTCCCTCTTAGCTAGGAAGGTATTTCTCGACAAAGGTCTTCTAGCACAAGTCTTCTTCTCTGGATCATCGTCACTGGATCATCGTCATCGAATCATCGTCACTGCTGCTACTATCTCAATCAATCTCCAATCTACTCGTCATAGGAATTTCTATAGAGACAATATTTTTCAATATTGGATGTAGGACCACCACCTGTAGGTCTTCATCATCACTGGCCATACTATGGAATCCTCAAGACTGATTATGTGCGTTAAGCCAAAACCTCGAAAGAGAATCCCACGACTGATTACGAGCACATAGCTCAACCTATTGTATCTCCCAGGACCTTTTACATGCCACTGCACAACCTATTCACGGCCACAAAGTATCATCCTGATACTCATGATCATACTGATCATGTCATCTCAGCAAGCAAGCCATCAATTAGCTATACCTCAGGACTGATTACACTGCCTCTACAAAGCTTGCAAGAGCATCTCAGGATTGATCATAAGTCTCTGCAAAACCTGTGTACCATACTGTCACATCATTTCCTTCATATCATCGTCATCGTCCATGGAGCACAACCCAGATGCACATCACACAACACTTATATACACTGGCATGGGAGGACCTACATACCACCATCCAGGAATGGCTCAGCACTTACATCACGACCATGAGAGGACTTACCTACCACCATGTCTCCATGGGAGGACCTACCTACCACCATGTTGGAAAGGCACGGCAATTACATCAACGACCATGAGAGGACTCTCCTATCACCATGTCACCATGGAAGGAACTACCTACCATCATGTCGGAAAAGCCCGGCAATTACATCAATGACCATGAGAGGACTCTCCTATCACCATGTCACCATGGAAGGAACTACTTACCATCATGTCGAAAAATCCCAACAACCCTTACATATCACCATGGGAGGACCATACCTAGCACCATGTGAGAATGGCCCAGCCCTTACATCTACACCATGGGAGGACCATACCTACCACCATGTGGGAATGGCCCCAACCTTTACATCTCACCATAGGAGGACCATACCTACCACTATGTGAGAATGGCTCATGTGCATCTGTGTCTTGGGACTCATCACTTCCCCTTGGAGGGAATCTCTATTTGAAGTACACCAAGTCTTAGTATTCAAAATTCACTATGGCCAGCGGCTTGGTCCGTCGCAACATACAAGAGCTTCATTACTCCTCTCTACACAATATCCTTGATATAGTGATACTTGATCTCAATGTAATTCGACTTGTCATGGAACAATGGGTTCTTTGACAACTTCACACAACTCTGGTTGTCACAATATATACAAGCAGCACTCAACTGGAGATCAAACAAATCAGACAGTAGCTTCCTAATCCATAATGCCTCACAACTAGCTGAACAAGTTGCAACATACTCTGCTTCGGTTGTACTCAGTGCTACGCAAGACTACTTCCTGCTAAACCAAGAGATCACAACTGATCCCATACTGAAGCAGCACCCAGAAGTGCTCTTCCTATCTGCAACACTGCCTACCCAGTCCGAATCAACATAACCCTGCAGGTTAAAATTTTGATTCACATCATACTTGAGCCCATAATCAATTGTACCCTTCAAGTACCTCAGAATATGCTTTACAGTAACCAGGTGAACACCTCTCGGACCCGTCAGGAACTGGCTCAATGTATTCACCGCAAAGCAAATATCTGGTCTCATGTTCGTCAGGTACATCAAGGACCCAATCATCTGACGATACACAATGACATCAACTAGATCAAATGAGGAATCACATAGAAGCTTCAGGTTCGATGCCATGGGTGTGGCGATGGCCTTGCAGTCCATCATTCTGAACCTCTTCAAGATCTTTACTGCATACTTCCCTTGTCCAAGGAAGATTCCATCTACACTCTGCCACACCTCCACGCCTAGAAAATAGTGCATCATCCCCAATTCCTTCATCTTGAACTTGGTATCAAGCTTCCTCTTCATATCGGCAATCAATCTATCCTCAGATCATCCACATACAAGAGTAGTATCATTGGATTTCCTTCCTCATTCTTGTAGTAAAGGTTGGAATCCGCTTTACTCTTGGTAAAGCCCAAACTAGATAGGAAGCCATCTATCCTTGCATACTAGGTCTTGGGTGCCTATTTCAAACCATATAGACCTTTCTTCAGTTTGCACACATGTGACTCTCGGTCATGTGTCTCAAACCTGAGTGGCTGCTCCACATACACTTCTTCTTCAACTACACCATTCAAGAAAGCTGTCTTGACATCCATCTAGTGTACCTTCCATTTCATCACTGCAGCCAGAGCAAGTACTGATTTAATGGAAGTGTATCTTTGCTATAGGTGTAAAAGTCTCTTCATAGTCAATTCCTCTTTTTGAAAGAAGCCATGAGCTACAACCTTGCTTTGTATTTCTCCATGCTACCATCTGCAACATGCTTGATCTTATAGATCCACTTGGAAATCACAACAAACTTCCCTTCAAGTCTTGGGACCACATCCCAAACATGATCGATTGGTACTTCTCGACCATGGCATCCTTTTACTATATAGCGTATCCTGGGAACTTCAATTTCTTCAATATCTTCAATAGATAGTTTGAACTTCATTGCTGGAACAAATGTTGTAGTTCTTCTTTTGTAGGTGATGGTATACGATCTTTCCTACAAAACAAGTTAAATTGCATGATTAGAAAACATCTCATAATTTTCAGAACAAATTCTTACACATAAAGAAATATGTCATACATTCATGCAATTATTTTAGCCAATGCTTCAATACAACATTTATCCATATCCCGTAACTTTCTAGATGCCTTCCAATCTCTACCAGAACATTGTTAAGAGTGTGCACAACTCCCAACATGTCAGCAAAGAGGTTTCATTCTAGATAAGTAGCAATGGAATGTTGTACAGTGCCATAGGCCACTTACCCATCACATGCATATTAGAAGTATACTGTTCATTAATGTAATTATTCTAATATGCATAATACACACCCTAAGTTTAGGAACATAAGCATATACATCATTGAGAAATATTATTTAAACAAACAAGTATGCAAGAAATGACAATTCAAATACTTATCTTTGTTTGATTGTAGGGTGGACTCCTTCTCAATATTTTCTTCCTTGTAGGAACTATTGGAGTGTGCTCCCTCTTGATATTTGCTTCCTGGATTACCTATCCTTGAACTTATATCCATCCTTGATCACTTATGCATACTTACTAGTATCATCATTGTGTTATCCTCGAGGTCTCATACACAATCATACATTCATTAGTATAATCTCAATACTATAAAAAATTATGATTCTAAGTAATCTTAAACATGTATAGTCAAGATCATTTCATACACAGACAATTTATCACAAGCACTAGTATTCAAAGTTTTAGGCGGTACTTCCTTTACTCATGCAAATTCTTATTTGACCATAGGACTCTTCTGGTTAGTCATATCACTGATTAAAGTAAGAAACATAATATACCTAAACCCATGATTACTCAAACCTATAACTTCATTAATAATTATTATCAATCATACCAAGTATACTTATATAAGAGATCCTATCACAAGGTAGGAATCTAACTTGATATAGGAAACACATACCTGGATTAATGTGTTAGTTAGTTATGTCTAACATACCCACATGATGTCTTCTTGTTTTCTTCAATGACTTGTGCTAGTAACCTGCATATATCATAGGTTAAGCATTGTAGAACCAAATTATACATACCTCGTAAGTAGAGCTTCTATGTGATCCATGACAATAGATGAATTTTTGTCTTCATGTCACAATGGTCATATGTTCTTGAACTAGAACATGATTTGTCTTTCTTGATGTACCTTTCATGTTAGCGGACAACATCAATCTCACACAACACCACAATACATTAGTGCAATCATAAGTGTCAAAACCCTAATCGATGAATATCCGCATTCATAATTTTATTAAGGTGATACAATGAGTCTAAAGTTAATCAAGATTGTACTAACCTTAATGAAGACAAACATACCATAAACTTAATCATGAACAGATCTCGAAACATACCTAGATAAGTCATACCTGTCGAGATTGCTTCTAATCTTCTTATGTAAGGACTTAGCCTCAACTCCCTCTGAAACAGTAACTTATTCACTTATGCAGGTGACTAATCCATTATCTTCTAGGATTAACCCAATCCACTTTGATTTGCAGAAACTGGATCTGGAGCCGGATTAGGGTTTTTCAGAGAAACCCTAAAAATTCAAACTTCTAAAAGGATAGAAAGATGTGCCTTTCTGAGATGGTCAAGCTGGTATACTCATAATTTGAAAACTGCAAAGTTTCACCCCTCAAAATTGCCTTTTAGATTTTCGGACTCACTAGGGAGGACCCTGAATTAGGGTTTGAGTTTCCCGGAGCTTCACCCAACCAAATAGTTTGATCCAAAGCTCTAAACTTTGATTTTTCCAAGTAGCTTCCAGCTATGGTCATAGATTTCAAAAATTCCCATTTTTGCAGAAGCCCTAATTTTTCACTTTTCCAATCAAAGTCCCGAACTAGGGTTGGATCAAGCTCGGCCTTCTGCCCAACCAAAAAATTTGATCTTCATCTCTAAATTTCGATTTTGATGAGGATCATCTAGCTAGGGTCTCCGATACAAAAATTCCAACATTCTCCGAAATCCTAAATTCCTAGAGCCATGAATGAAGGTGCTCGAAATCCAATTCTGTTTTGATAGAAATATGCATCTGATTGTTTCTGGTGTAAATCTGCAATTATGAATCCACAGGGTCTGAAAATGTGACTTGTGGTATCCTAAACTGTCATCTTTCTAACCCCACAGGTCTGACCTCAAATGGATTCTCTGAGAGAGATTTATGCCAAGTGTCGCAACATGACCTGTTTATGGGATAAAACATGAGAGCGAACTTGTACGGAGTGCCATGTGTCACTAGTGCACTTTCGGCCTCTGAAACTTTGGCCTATGAAAGTACAGTCCGTTTCCTACCTGTCACTTTTTACTAAATTTCATTTGGAGCTTCCTAGCCCAAGTTGTGACCCTTTTTCCTAGGTCACCTGTTTATGACTGAGATCTGGAAGAGGCAAAAACCCTATATTATACAGATCTTAAAACACAAAGTACAATGAATTAGAAGTTGTGCTTTAGACACAAGGCACATTGGGATATTATGTTCAACTTGTAAAAATTTCAGATCCTGAAACTTTACCAAAATGGATTTATATCGAAAGTGCTACGATGAATGGTTTTTGCTATATCAAGCCCTAGCTTCGCAAGTGCAACAAGTGTCATAAATGCCATACCATGCCTTATTTCAGGCTAGGTCTGATATAATGTTAGTTTTTTAGAATTTACTTAAATCTGATCTAGGATCTTAACTGAGAGAATAACATGTATAGCATATCTACAGCATATCAAACATGGACACAATAATGCAAGCACACAAGAGACACAGATATTCACCGGGGAAAACCAAGAAGGTGAAAAACCCCACAACTTCCTCAGAGATAGATAGAGCAATGATACAACCCAAGCATAAGAGATAGTCTTCTCCTAGCAACAGCTTCTCCTCCTCCATAAGTGCGCTACTCTCCAATGAGAGTATGACTGAGAAAGTGAATGATCAAATAGAGTGCCTCTCGCACTCTATTTATACTTGACTTGACTTGCCTAATAACCTTTACTAGGTTGGCCTTAACTTAACCAAATAACATAATGCTAATAGGGCCGACCCCCAATAGGGTGGTCTAATAACCCTTTGACCCACATGACTTATATAGGGCCGACCCCACCAAGGTGGTCTAATAACCCATCAAGTATAAGTTATGACACTTACAGTATAAATGACGACACTTCTGTATAGAGGAATAATAACATCTCTATAGGAATACAATATACATATATGAAATACATTCCGAAGTTACAAATACATCAACAATAAGTGTGCCAAAGCATGTATCTATGAGCTAATATGCTCTCAAGCTATAAGATCTATTACAACTTGAAGAAAAAATTGAAAAGAGAGAACAAATTTGGAGCAATGTTTAAAGTTTTTGGAAGGTCATTCAAATAGGAGATATCTTTGATCCAAATGATGAAAAAAACTTTTCAAAGGTTCTCAAAGAGAGTAAGATGCTAAGCATGAGCAGCAAACTGATCTTGAGCTAAAGAACACAAGCAAAGATTTAAAGATCCATCACAATTTTGACAAATAACTTCAAATTTGGGGTAGATTTAAAAGTTATTGGAAGATGAGTCCAAAGGTGAAGATCTAGGTGCAAATAATGCAAAGCATGTGAACACTTTTCAAAAGAGTGATAGAATGATCATGAGCATCAAAAGAAGCTTTCAAAACAGGTCTGCAAATTTACTTAATAAGCCTCCAAAACAGATCTAAAACAAGTTTCTCACAAACTAGGTGGATGAGCTGCAAATTGGAAACATAAAATTCAAGAAACTAGATGTAGAGTGGGATTTTGAAGCATTTGCTGCAAGAAAGGTGGGAGGAGGCCGGTTTGGAGGTCATATTGCTGGATCTATGGATCTTGAACTGATCTTTAAGCTCCAAGTGAGTAGATCTAATGGATGGAGATCACCAAAAAGTGAAGAAAAATCATGAAATATGCAGAACTTTCAAGAGATTCCAAGCCATATGGTCGCCAATCTGATAATAGATTATGATGTTTGCATGTAGGGAGTTAGATCTGCAACATATCAATCTATCTTATTAAGAAATGGTGAATTCCTATATCAGCAACATGAAAAGATTATCACAAGTTTACAAATATCTATATTCATTAATCAAAACTCATTAAGATCTATATTCATTAATCAAAACTCATTAAGATCTAGATTCATTTAAGAATTAAATTCATGCATGATAAGCCAAATTCAAACTCTTAGATGGCAGAAAATTGAATCCATTCATATTAAAACTAAGAAGAAGTACATCCTTACCAATGATCTTGGTGTGAATCCCTCTTCCATTTTCATGAGCTTCCCTTCCTTCACCCTTGCTTTTGAAGAATTTGAGCTCATTCTCCTCTTTCAAAATCTCTTCGGCATGCCTTTGCTCCTCCTTTTTTCTCCTCTACAATGCCTCCCATGCCTTTCTTATATAGAATTGGGAAATGAGCCCTCGTGTTTCTCTTTTCAATGTGGGATTATCCCTTTTTCATTTTTTTTTATTATTTTAGCTCAAAACCCACTTTTCCATAGTTTTTAGGCTTTTTGCACAACTTTAACATACTTTAAGTACAATTAATGCACTTTAATGCTTTCATCTTCACTTATTGATTGGTGTAGCTTAGTTTTAGACCTTTTATGAGTGGTTAGACCTTTGAACCGATAGGGGTGAGATTAAAACCATGATGTGCATGAGAAATTATCCCAAGCGAATGGAAATGACCATATTCTTCAATAACCTTCTGAAAGCATGGAATAATGATCATATAGTAGTAAATAAGAAGTGATTGCTTGCGGAGAGCGAATGCATTACCTCCAATAGCTGATTTTACCTCCGAAATAATCATGTGATCATGATGCAAACCAATAGAATCTGGTGCAAGAGAGGATTTAGGACCTTCTACAATATCTAGAGTGTTAGTTGGCACAGAAAGAGAAGAAATTTGGAGCATGAGTGTAGAATCTGCAAGTTCTTCTTCTTTGTGGACAACTTCAATATGAGATGTGTTTGATACTAGTTCATGATCAATGAGATCATCAAGGAGGGCGAATGCATCACTTTGCTTTCTTTTGAAGGGGTTTGGACCAAATCCTTCATTCTGTTTGCCAAATCTTTCATCCAGATGGGCCCATAGCTCTTTTGGAGTTTCAACAACATCAAGGTATTGGTTAATCATGTATTCAGGCAAAGAAAGCATCATTGCTCCAAAGGCTCTGTCACCTTTATTCAACCAGTCAATCTTCTCTTCAGAGCATTCGAACTCTCTTTCAAAATAACAATCTAAGAGATCATGGCTCTTCAAATATGCTATCATTTTTTGTTTCCATTCATCATAGTTGAATGGAGAAGGAAGAGTAATTCTTGAAGGATACATAAAAGCTATAGAAGACCTGCAAAAACAATAGAGAATATCTGCAACTACTACTGCTGCATAAATGTAGAAACTGTTGGAACTGCTGCCCTCGAAATCTTGATAATAACCTGCAAAAAAATCTCAGGAATGGATATAAACAATACTCTCAACATGCTTTGATACCATGTGAAAATCCTTACAGCAGATCTAAGAGATGATGTATACCTCAGAAGAAAGTAATTGATTAAGAAAGAAAATAGAAGAAGAGTGGTCAATGCAATATAATGAGCAATAAAATAATAATACAGTAGAACTCGAATAGAAGCAAAAACACTTCACACACACTTATTAATTAATCACAATATGGACAAATAAATAGTACAATGCGTGAGAATTTGAATGCCTAAGGTGGAAATTCGAATTAGCCTTCATGGAGTGATCAAAAGATCACTGGAGTGTCATCGGGGCACAACTAGTAGTCTATCTCATCATCGGTGGAGTCATCAATGCACAAGTAACTGTCAACCGTCAGTCAAACTAAGTCTAACTGAGTGTGGTAGGTGTAACTGAATGTAACTGGCACATGGAGACACTAACTGAATGAAGGAGGCTCAGTGGAGGGCGCATGAGGAGCTAACTGGAGTCAAAACAGGTAGTCATGTCTCATCAGAGGTCAATCGGAGTGATAACAGAAGTGAGGAGTCAGTCTGGCCTCAAATCAAGGAAAGATTGGTGGCTAACTGAAGTAAACTGGACTGGTAGGTGAGAAAGGCGCCCTTCTCATGTAGTAGGTGAAAGGAGGGCACATGACAGGCTAGGAGGGCTGAAACTGAGTGAAAGGAAGCTCCAGGGGCTAGCTAACTAAGGGATAGGTGCTGAGACTGATGACTGGAATGCATGCAAACCCTAAATGATGCATGCAAACCCTAAAAGTGCATGCATGACTGAAAATGTAAATGATCAAAATACTGGTGGGACTAGGATGGAGTATAGGAATATCCTAACATTTACTCCCACAAAGCGGTCTTAGGGTGACCTTTGGCCCTCCATTTTCCCCAAAATGCCTTGATGTGTCCTTTCACTTACCTTTTGGAGGACTATATATTGAGCACATATGGCATATGGAAAGAAGGAGAAAGAGAGAGCAAGATAACTGTATTGTATTTTTGTCGTATCTTGAGTCTACACTCATTGATCCTTGTTGTTGTGAACCTCTTATGTTCACCTTCCAAACTCCTATCATAGTTTGAGTTTTCCATTCCATGGAGGATTGAAGTGGTGGAGGCACAAGTGGAGAGACCCAGTTCTTGGTTCATATTGGTTGCCGACAAGAGGTCGTATAACATTGTACTTCTTGTTATTTATTAATAGAAATACTCATATTCGCGTCCATTAATGTTCTGAATGTTGTTTATATTACATTGGGTTGCATTTACTTATGATATCATGGACCATTGCTATTGATTATGTTAATGTCTTTCATGTATTATATGCGCTTGTTGTATATTGGCTCTCAAGACTAATTTGCAGGTTCAAGTGCATGGATTGAAAGCTCCAACGGGGATATACACAGAACATCTAGATCGAGGTTGGTTATATTCTTCATTATCTTAGAATTGTCATTTATATAGCATAGCATTGAGAATTGAGTTAATTTTTGGTAGTCAGCTATCTGTTGTGGTCTACCCCAAGCCATAGGAAGTTTTCTCTGTAACAGAAATGGCGACTCCGTTGGGGAGAGCATCCATTTTTGGGTATTTTTGGGCTTTAATCCTTGTTTAGAGTTGTTGTGTGTCAAGTCTCTGTGTCATTGATTGGCCATTAGCATACACTATAGAAAACACCCTTTTTATGAACCATTGGACTCTTTTTCTGCTCATTTTCTTTTCCCTGTACGCGGGTGAGCCTAGTTCTGCCCATGTCTACCGGCCTCTGTCTGCACTGTAGCCCACGGGTACCCACAGTTATTCCTTCGACAGTAGCGTACAACTCCGGGGGTGATTAGTTTATTTCCTTTCATTGTTGTTGGGTTGGTTTTGAGTGTTCTTGAATCTTCTGTTGCCTTGTTCCTAACTGTTCCAAGCCTTGTTCATGACCAAAACTCCTCTTTTCTCTTGGTTTTGAGCCTTGTTGGTTTTTACCCATTTTTAATTTTTTAGCTCATTACCTTGGTTGAGTCTTACTATTTGGGATCTGCTAGGTTGTATGAGTGACCTCCTCTGCATTTCTGTAACTAAATAGTGATATTTTGCTTGCATTTTTCATTTCATTATATTGAAAAATACAAAAATATAGTTTTGCATTTTCCTTTTTCTTATAAGTGAAAATACAAAAAAAAAATACTTTTATGTACTGCATTTTGCATTTTAGTGCTCGTGCTTTCATTTAGGTTCTGCTTGTGCATTGAAAATATAAAAGAGTTGCACTTTTATTTCGAAACCATTGGATTGATTTTCATTCTAGTGGCATTGTTTTTATTGGATAGATGAGTCTAGAGTTTGACGATTTTGCATACTATTGAGTCATATACATCACTAGTTTCACGACCATATCCATTGAGTAACCACAACCATTAAAATTAATTGATTAGAACGATTTTTATTTATAGGGTACACCAACTAGCATAGGTTAGAGTCTTGGAATAGATCATTGTGAGTAAACAATCCAAGACTACTAGACGAAACATTATGTGTCTGACCAGGGAGTGGTGAAATTCATGGTATACATCGGTGTTCTTAGGAAGCTCTACTCAGACCAGAGTTAATAATGAGGTCACAGGAGGTTGGTTACAGATATAACCCTCCAATACTAGCTGAAAGTGGGAGATATTTCCAGGATTTGTTCGTATCTGGGGACTCTTGGGTGATTTGACCCTCTTGAGTTTCGGGCTTAGCTACCCTGCCCATACAACGGATCCCACCTGCGACTATCCCCATGAGAATTAGTTATACTGCAGTGACCATAGTTTCCTTACCTAGGTATCGCATAGGGTACTTGCAGTGATTATACTATTTGTGTCCTGAGTCAGATAGGGGTTGGACAATACAGTTGTTTGTTGCCAAGGGTTCTGGCCCTTTGCATGCAGTGAAGCCTGGGAACCTTTATAACTTATTATGTTACCTCCGGCTACAATTTGGGAGCCTCTCCTAGGCGAGACATACTGGCTCTAGTGTCGGGAGATCATTTAGCCACTCTGTTTGTCTGCTCTTGGTTGTAGTTTCTCTAGGTGTGTGCTCTTGATTTTCTATTTTTGATCGATAGTTTGGCCATTAGGGGACGCTTTGATTTTATAGTCTCTCTGGAGATATCGTGGCGCAGAGTCCTGTTCTCTGTTGATCTCATTGGTTGGCTAGTTTACCATTTTCCGAGCTTACACGTCGTATTGATAGGGGACACCGGATGGCCCCCTCCGAGTCTTCAGATTCTTACGAGGTGTATATCGCCAACGTCATGACTGCACATTCTGGCATAGGAGAAATACCTACGACTCCATTGGGTAGATTCGAACACACTTCAAACACCCCTACTCCTCGAGAGGCATTGGGGAGTGATCCACCTAAGACCCAGCCTGCTTTTTTGGTCCGGATCCACCTGAGATCCAACCTAGATTGTTTGGTCCAGATCCACCCGAGGATGACCCGTTTGATCCTTCGTTTGCACATAATTATTTATATGGGATGCCAGAGTTACATGATGACATAGGTCCTACGACCAACGCTACCCCCTTCTCTCTTGGTATTCCTAATTACAACACAGTTGATCCTTCCACTGCATTTGGTAGTCATGCTGGCACTATTCATGGTGTTAGCAACACTACACCCACTGGGGGTAATACCCTAGCCGGGGGCACCAATTTTTCCACTCACACACATAGTATGGGGACCAGTCACATTTCTCCTAACAATGCAAATGTTGGAAGACGACCGCCTCCTAGGACTACCCATCCTAATAGGAACACTATCCGAAATACGACTCACCATTGACAGTTCAACACATATGCCTCTACTCGTCAACCAAGGACCACTTTCACGAATGTTAACATTCCTCCCAATCACAGGGGTGGACATATACTGTACACTTCTACGTATGTTGCTGCTACTAGTAATGCTAATGTAGGAGGTGGGAATATACCTTATACTCATGGTCACCGTGCCACCATTCCTGCTACTAGTAATACCAATGTTGGGGTTGGGAATACATCTCATACTTATGGTCACCACACGACTACTCACGCTTCTAATAATGCTCACATAGGGGGTGGGAACATACCTTATAACCATGGTCATTACAACACAGTTCCCGCTATGAATAGTACATATATGCCCCATAATTATTGTGGCAACCCTTACTACAATATAGTCGGTGCTAGCCATCAGTACAAGCCACCTCAATATGGTGCTCAAAACGCATATATACTTGCTTACTCTCACACAGGTCAAGTTGGAGGAATTTATCAACCTTATGGCCATGGTCAACCTTATGGTCAGTCAGGTCCATATAATCAATATTTTACTGGTCATGGTCAAGCTTATGGTCCTTCTTATACTTCGGTTCCGTACAACCAACCTTTTATGGGATCTTACAATCAAGCTTTTCGGCCACAGCTCCCGTTCCTTGCATGTCTTAATCTTCTGGATATTTCAAAGCTCACGAATGATCTAGTGTGCCACTATCCCAATTGGCCTCTAGTCCCTACCAAGCTCTCTTCAGACATTCCCAAGTTTAAGGGGAAGAGTGGTGAGGATCCAAGTGACCATGTCACGACCTTTCACCTTTCGTGCTCATCTAACTCATTCAATCACGATTCCATTTGATTGCAACTATTTCAACGCACCCTCATGGGGGCAGCTACGAAGTGGTATGTTGAGTTGCTTGGGGGCACTTATAGGGGTTTCAATCAGATCACTTTGGTTTTATTGCATCATTTCTAGTTGTTGGTTCATTACAATACTAGTATTGAATATTTGTCTACCTTCCGTCAGAATAAGGCCACACATATTTATGACCACATTTAAGAGTGGCATTGACGGAAGAGATTAGTGAAATCCAACATTCTTCCAGAGTTCCTATTGGAATGGTTCATCAAGTATTTACTTCCATGCATTGCTAAGGATGTTTCAATGTCCGACATTGTGACTGAGGAACAAGCCATCTTAAAATTCCAACAGTTAGATTTATTATATTCTTAGTCTGGCATTTTGTATGACATTATTCCTTATGCACCGCAAACACGACATGAGCCCAAGTCAGTTCCTGGACCACATGCCGATGGCATTATGGGATCCGCAAGTACTCACCCTGTATATTTGGTTGCTAACCAAATGAAAAATTTGTCGCTTAACTAGTCTACTTCCGGATAGGTTCACACCTTGTCCACTTCCACCTCGTCGTCCAATGTACACACTATGCAATCAACGCACCCATCGGGTAACCAGCAACCTAGTGGTAAGAAGAAGGGGGAGAAACAACCATAAGAGTGGAAACAATGGGAACAATAATATTAATCCCAATACCCCTCGTAAGGAGAACGCCAACCCTCCTCGGGAAGGCAGAAATGTTGGCGAGGACTGTAAACCTAGGTGTAAGGTGAAATTCCCTTGCAATCTTTGGGGGGAAGATCATCTTACTCACTTATGTCCTTGAATCGAAGAAGCATCGGAGCATCTAGCACAGAGCCCAGATGTGTTGAAAGATCCCCTTCCTCATCATCAGAACATGGATTCGCATGCTCCCGTTACTGGTTATGGACCTGATGAGACTGCAACATCTTCCTCCAATACTAGTGGCTATGGATGTGTGAATATGGTCCAATCAGAGGTTAGTGTTGCCACTCATCAACACGATTATGGTGCACCACAACCGGATTTTGGGAATGAGCCTCCCCCTCCTCCTGATAATTCCTTGCATATAGAGAAGCCCTCTATTATGCCGTGGATACCGAAAGGTGTTCTCAAGCACTCTACGCATAATCCCAATGCTCAATCCACCCAGAACTACTCCATTGTAGAATATTTGGGCAAAAATCCGTGTGCCATGTCGGCTATTGAAGTTTTACAGGCATGTCCTTCCCAAAGGCATGCCCTCTTGGGTGATTTAGGAGTTTAGGATGGGGCAAGTCCCAACGTTATCAAGTTTGACACTACTGATGTTTAACCTCGCTTACCTTACCACGTGGCTTTTCAAATCCATGTGGAGTGCCTTCAGAATTTTGTCAAGAGAACAGTGGTTGACGAAGGTGCTTTTGTGTTAGTGATGCCTTTATCTTGTTGGAAAGCTCGTGTCTCTCCGCCTCTACTCACGTCTATGACCATGCTCACCGCATTTGATGATCGGTCATTTAAGCCACATGGGATTATCCCTTCCCTTGTTGTCTGCTTGGGAGGGAAACCTGTGCCTATTGAAGTCGAGGTGGTTGATGTGCCCATCAACTACAAACTTCTCCTGGGTAGGAATTGGATGTACGCTATGAAAGCTGTCATGTCTACTGTATTCAGAGTTATTTGTTTTCCACACGAAGGCAAGATTGTGATGATGGACCAGCTGGATTTCGTTAATCCTACTTCCACAGCATCCACGGGATCAGTAGTCCCCCAAGTTACAAATTCTCAGCCGGCAACTGGGAGCATGGGTGTCATAATGTACCCCTCATTGATGGGATCATATGATTTCCCTTCACCCATTAATATTATTGGAACCATTTCCGACAATGCGCCTCCTCCATTGCATAATGTGCCGTTACGGACTTCATATTTTGATGATCCATGGATTTTACCATCCACGAGTTCCACATCCGAAGACATTGTGCACGTCGGGATGTCTATGCCACTGTCTGCTGCTGAGCTTGCTTATCAAGATATTCAACAAGCCACGGTAGAGTCGGATTTCCCCTCTTCCCAGATAGAAGAGGAAGATCCCATTATGTTTTTGGTTTGGGCAGCCAACTCATCTTGTTCGCACGATTTCCTTGATGGTATTTTACCTTTGGATTAAGCTTATATCGAGGCTATGTGTGGTAGTGAAAGACCTTGGGAGGATATGCACCATCACTCTTATTTCCTTCCCAACCTCAATCTCATCGAGCAAGAAGAGTTTAGGACGACTCTTGCCGAGATGGTTGGTCACCCTGTGGCTCTTTTGGGCTCACATGAGATTTATGCGGAGGGGAATATCGCTAATATGGCCCCGACTATACCGATCAACATCTCTCTCAATCCTGGAAAGATTGAAAACGTTTACATCGATGATGATTTCTCTTCTAAGGAGGTTTCCATTTACACCGAATTGTTTACAGAACTTCAGGAAGCTTTCGCCTGGTCATATGAGGAGATGCCAGGAATATAACCCAGTATTGTTGAACACGATATTAGAACGTATCCTCATGCTAAACCGGTTCGACAACGTCTTCGTGCTATTAACCCTAGGAAGGAAGCCGCTATCAAGGAAAAGGTGGAGAAACTGCTCAAGGCTGGTTTTGTCTACCCCGTTCCCCTTACCAAATGGGTGTCAAACCCCGTTCCTGTGGATAAGAAGCAGGGAATGATCCATGTATGCACTGGTTTTAGAGACTTGAATCGTGCATGTCCGAAAAAACAATTTCCTCACTCCATTCATTGATTAGATCTTGGATTCTTGTGCGGGAAGTGAGATTTTTTCATTCATGGATGGCTTTTCGGGGTATAATTAGATTCAAATCAAACCCAAGAACCAACATAAGACTACTTTCATTTGTCCTTGGGGTACATTTGCGTACCGTAAAATGCCCTTCGGCCTTAAAAACGTTGGTGCTACATTTCAGCGAGCTATGACCTATGCCTTTCACAACCTTAAACGTATAATGGAGGTTTTCTTGGATGATCTTGCTGGCCATTCTCGCAAGAGGGAGGACCACCCCAAGCATCTCCGTTTGATTCTCGAACGATGTATACACTACAAGATTTGATTGAATCCCAATAAATGCATCTTTGTTGTGAGGACAGGTTGCTTTTTAGGATTCAGTGTTTCAAAAGAGGGTATTAGAGTTGATCCTCTTAAAGTTGAGGCAATACTTCGGTTGCCTCCTCCACACAACTTGTTTCAACTTCAGATCCTCCAAGGGAGAGCTACTTTTCTACGTCGCTTTATAGTGAATTATTCTAGTCTTACCAAAGGTTTCGCGTGCTTTTTGAAGAAAGACACACTGTTTATCTGGGATGAGCGAGCCCAGCAGTCTTTCAATGCCTTTAAGAGAGATTTGGTATCAGCCCCTGTGCTTAGTCCACCTGACTTCGCACGAGATTTTATACTTTATGTGGCTATGTCTCAAGAGACGATTGGCATGGTCTTAGTTCAGGTTGATGATGTGCTCATCGAGCATGTGATCTATTACCTTAGTCAAAATCTAGTAGACGTTGAACTAAGATATACTCACATGGAAAAGTTGGCACTTGCGATTGTTTATGCAGTCCAACGGTTACGACATTATATCATGCTTAGAACTATCACAGTTATAGCGCATATCAATCTGTTTTAGTTCGTGCTATCATGATGTCTTATAGAAGGGAAGTACAATAAATGGATTGTGATCCTTCAGGAGTTTGATCTCGATTTTGCTTCGGTGAAGTCAGTGAAATCCTTAGTTTTTGATGAGCTTATGTTGGACCTTCCGCAACTTCATGAGGACGTTGTCCATGAAGAATCCTTTGTGGATGAGCACTTATTTCTTATCTCGTCAGAGGACCCTTGGTATGGGGATATCATTGTATATCTCCAAACTTTGAAGTTTCCTTCGCACTACTCACAAGATGAGCGACGACATGTGAAACACCATGATAAATATTATACTATCGTTGGAGACACTTTGTATCGTCGAGGAAAGGATTCTATTATCCATTGTTATTTGACTCATGAAGAAGCGGAGCGTGTGCTTAATGATTTCCATGCTGGGGCGTGTGGCAGTCACTTATCCGGGCTTGCTACAACCCAACGCATTATGAGAGCTGATTACTTTTGGTCTTCAATATTTAAAGATTGTATAAAAGTTGTGAATATATGCCACCCTTGACAGGCGTTTTCTCATAATATACACTCCCATCTAGCACCCCTTCATCTGGTCGTCACCGTCGGTCCCTTCACCAAAATGGGGGTGGATTTCATGGATTGCAAACCAGCTTCGGCTGGGGGGCATCACTATATCATATCCTGTGGACTACTTTTCCAAATGGGCTGAGGCCATGCCTACCGTAAAAGTCGATAGTGCTACAGCAACCCATTTTGTATTCAATCAGATTATTACTCGGTTCGATATTCCGAAAGATATTGTCGCTGACCATGGCAGTCACTTTCAGAACAAAATGATGGAGGACTTGCCACTCAAGCTTGGGTTTCATTAAGAACACTCATCTTCTTACTACCCCCAAGTGAATGGTCAGGTTGAAGCAGTCAATAAGTCTTTAAATACCATTCTCCAACGTACCATACAACAAAGAAAGAGCAACTGGCATATTATGTTATATCCTGCTTTGTGGGTGTATCGAACCATAGTCAATACTTCCACCAGGTTCTCACCGTTTCAGCTGGTACATGGTGTGGAGTCGATTTTATCAATTGAATTCGAAATCCCTTTGATAAAAATAGCCATAGAGATCCTCCCTGATATATCGATTATTGAGCAATGTTTAATCCACCTTGAGCAGCTTGACGAGCAGCATCGAGATGTCACCGTGGCTATAGATGCCAATAAACATCGTGTCAAGGTTCAGTACGATAGGTCTATCTGTCCCTGGAAATATTTTGAAGGTGACTTGGTCCTCTTATATGACCAAGCTAAAGAACCCCTGGGGGCAGGCAAGTTTAACCCCATGTGGCACAGTCCTTAAATAGTGAGGCATGTCCTGGAAAAAGGAGACTATGAATTAGAGGATTATGAGAGGAACGTGTTGAAGGAGCCTATAAATGGGCTCTACCTCAAGAGGTATTACGCTTGAACTTCTAGTTCGAGCTAACACTTTTGTATACTATTGTATAGTGCTTCTATACATAGTTTAGATTTCTTTTGGTTTTCGGGTCTGCTGATTCACTTCCGTTTGATTGATAGATGTCAGCGGAATCTCCTACGTTCTTAGGATTTGTAGATGGTGTTAGCGGTCATACGTAGTAGCTTGCTTCTGCTTCCTGGGTTATTTATTCACCTGACCACCTAGTTGTGTCTTCAGGAGGTGCTTGTCTTGGTCCTACATATAAGAATGTGGCTAAGTATAGTGTCGTGACTGAGCTACTTCGGGATGTTATGTCACATGGTATCCAGTCTTTAGAAGTCCGCCTGGATTCACAATTAGTTGTGTATCAGTTGAATGGTCAGTACCGTGTGAGGGATCCTACGTTACTACGGAAATTCTTAAGGGTAAGACTCTTGGAATGACATTTTGTTTCCATTACATACATTCATGTCCCGAGAAGTTTTAATCATATATTTGATGCATATGCTAACTATGTCCTAGATTGGCATTTGTCACATTCATAATGAAGCACACAAATAAAAGATACATTCATCCATTTGTACATACACACATATAGTAGAACCGAAGAACCATAGTTTTTTATAAATAATATGTCCAAAATGGTAGTGTCATAATAAAAAACTGGAGCCCGTAGCTCTCAAAAATATACATATCAATACAAAAATGGGACTTTGAGATGTCTGAGCCCTACAAGGAGGCCTAGATGCCGCCTCGGTAGGATGCATCTAATAGTAATAATGTACTGTGTTCACTATACGCTGTCGTAGTTGCACCCAACTAGTCGGTACCGCTACAACATGGTGTTACATATCCTCTGGTAGTTGTGCTATCTCTATACCTAGCACCCTGTTGGTCATCCATGATAGGTTGACCCACACAGTCTGTAGTGTATGCTCTGCTGCAGCATCCGCTACTTCATCACCCCTGCCCCATCGACGATGTCTCAGGAATCCCCGTGGTCTAACTCAACCCTTGTCTGCGAGCAAACAATGAAACATCAATATATGATACTACCCCCAAAAATATTTTTGCATTTACATTTATAATAAAAAATCTAAAAAATTTAAAACACAAAAAATAAAAAGAGTACTCACCAATGTCTCCACACGCTGCTCCTGGTGGAAGCGGCATGTCATGATCCTGATGGAAGTCTATCCCTGCATAGGGGTAGTCATATATAGCTATGACCTGTCGGTCCCACCAATGAAAGAACTCCTCTGTGTATGGTGATTCCTGATGGCCCCCACCCTGTCGCGTTAAGACCTCTTCCCACCGAGTTAGGGTTGGGTTACGGAGACTATGAGGAGGGACTTCAACCCTCTGACTGAGCCTCGGAACTCGCTCAAAGAATAAATTGCATAAGATATTGCCGTATCCAAAGTTTTTTTCCTCCCCTTGCTTGCACTCTGTTAACTAATTCTTCATGGACCCGAGTAACGTTGTGCACCAGTCATATACCATGGACCGCATACACTGTGAGGCATAGAACATCACCGACCTGGATTCCTGGTGAAGAGCTTCCAAACCAGTAATTCGCACTAGGGTAACCACTATAACCTTCATGCTTAGATCGACTATGGCTCTGATGGGAACCTAAATCCCCACTGTTCGAGTATTGGGAACACAGTACCGCTCGATATAGTCAGGAATGGTGATCCCACCACCCACAGAATGAGAACGAAGGCTTGCCACATTACCTCAGTGGGACAAACCAATAATGAAGTAGATATCATCTACCTCCAAGGATAGTATTTTCCCGTCCAAGTTGAAGTTTTGTGCATCTATGTACTAGTAGTCTATCAAACAGTGGAGCAATAGGTTTTGGGCCCTCAAAACCCCTATGTTCCAAAATTTGTAAAGCCCACACGGTTGTAAAGCTTGTTGTGCAGGAAAATCATTGTGGACGGCCTCATCCATAAGGTCATGTTCCCTCTCTCTCCACTCTAGAACTATCCTGCAGGAAGAGCAAGCAATATTTTAGTCAATTTCTTTATAAAAAAAAAAAACCACGGCCCTACCCGTGAGCTAATTAGCTCATAGACATGGGTATCCATGGTCAATGCATGCGTTGACCGCGCGTACCTTTCCCTACCTGCTACCCATATGCTAGTAGCCTGCGGGTACCACCGTGACCATTTAGGGCTTGGCCATTTAAAATTTTTAACCAATGAAAATTCAAATAAAAACATTCAAATGAAAGCTATGGATGAGATTACCAACCTGCTCCAGACGGATCGACGAACGTATGCCCGTAGCTCCCAGAATCAGCAACTGTAACTTCGAGGTGAAAACTAACTAAAAAACTCCAAATTGGGTGAATAGTGAAAATTAATTGTAAATTGTAATTTTTTGTTACTATTTATAATTTTGAAAATCCACTTGTCCATATTTTTTCCATTTTAAGTTGTTTTGGACTAATATAATGTCTTGGAGTAGCATTTTTTTACCATATTTCTTTGGCGAGAGTTGTTTTTGACCATTTTGCGCCTACGACAAGTATATTTCACACCTGGCATATAGGTTAGGTGTCATTTTCACATGCGTTATGCATTTGACCTTTTGACCATTTTCATAAACCCTAGGTGTGACCCCACTTCTTAACCGACACAAAACCTTCACATTATTATAAAAGTGTCGTTATGTGGCGGTAGGGCCTTTCCGAACATGGGTACCCTAGTTAGAACCCCTTTTTCATTTTGGTGCCCATGTCGTTGTTTGTACTTAAGATTGGGATTCCTTTGTAGTTATGCCATGACTTTGCGATAAAGACTCATACTCTACTTTGTCTTATGTTGGACATCTCCCATAAGGACTCCCCCAGTTATATCAAGTTGGGATTGCATTGCATCATTTTGCTTGCCACTTGAGCCTTGTGCCGGCTCCCACTTACTCAGTTGTTAGCCTGGTGCCTGAGCACTTTTCCCTGTCGAGCCTTGCAGAGCTTCCATTTTTCCTTAGCAATTTGATGACCTTTTGACCTCAAGGGAACACCCCCCCAAGTGTCCACATCCTGCACGTGCTTCCTTGCATTGATCATAGGTATGTTCCACTTCTTGGGACTAGTCTACTCGCTATTTGACACTTGTTCCCTCCATTGTTGTACTATAAGCAATTTGATTCTTTTCCAAGCTTTTCCAAATATGAAAAAGACAAAAAAAATCAAATATTCCAAAAAGCCAGACGGGATTATGGTTGCTACTTCTAGTTCGTAGTTGTTGTGTCGCCTTTGAATAGAGAAATAATTCCACTCCATACATTATGAGTCGGGACTATAGTTGGACCTTAGGAGTTGTACTTGTTTCTCAGTTTACTCCACTCCTCAGATCTCTTGAATATTGCACATCGACCATCCTATTGAGTCAGTCCGTTTCACCTGAGTTCTTCCAAATCTTTTAGCGTAGCTGGTACCTCATGCTGGTCGATGGGGGGTGCCTTAATGCCCTCCTTCCAACGAGTTTCGTTCCATCAACTTCAACCCATTTATTTTGGAATTTGAGACTTAGAGTTCGCTTGATTACCTTGAGGCTTGCAGTCATTAGTGGTAGGTTCTCTCGCCATTGACAATTTTGGGAATGCATCAATGTCCCCTGATCGGTGGATTCATCTTAGTGTTTGACTTCAACACATCTATTCACACTTTGATGATTTTACTATGTGCCTTGATGCCCATTTTCATTATTGGTGGGTTATCTCGCATCTGTTAACGGTATACATCATTGAACGGTAATCAGACGATGTCACATCAGGTTCAAAATCAACTCCTTTATTCACTTGATGGGACTTGCATCATAGATGATTTGTGTAGAAGACCCAAGGCAATAGTGGCATTCAGTATGCTACTTATGATCATGACTTTACATCTGAGATATCACGTCTCAGATATCAGCAGTTTGTATCTCCAGTTTGCACTAGTTGTTTCCTTTTCAGCAGGATACCATATCTTACTTTAGAGGGATCATGGCTATGATCACTTATGACATGTATTCACTATGTACTGCCTATTCATGGCCATTATATCATATTGTTGTACTACTGACATGTACTCAAGGATATTATTGTATTATGACGAGTGAGTTGCTCCTTCCACTTGTGTCTCCATCACTCCACTTCTGAGATTTATAATGTATTTCAGCCATTGTAGCATCAGTCTCTGACCTCACACATTAGGGGGAATCTTTTACAATGTAATTTTCCACCTTGTGAGCATTAGCACTCTTTGGCCTTTAGGATCCATTTCACTGACTCAGAGGCACTTTATGTCCTTCAGACACACTATTTCCCTATTTTTCTTCCTGTACACTAGTTGTTCCACTTTAGCCAGTGTACCCGTGAGTTGCACCACTATATCCTTCGGGTGACAAGTAAAATTGTAAAAATCACTAGTAAATGACTTTTTACTTCGACAAAGCGGTCTTAGGGTGACCTTTGGCCCTCCATTTACCCTAAAACACCTCGATGTGTCCTTTCACTTACCTTTGGGAGGACTATATATTGAGCACATATGGCATATGGAAGGAAGGAGAAAGAGAGAGAAAGATAACTCTAGTGGATTTTTGCCATATCTTGAGTCTACACTCATTGATCCTTGTTGTTGTGAACCTCTTATGTTCACCTTCCAAACTCCTATCATAGTTTGAGTTTGCCATTCCATGGAGGATTGAAGTGGTGGAGGCACAAGTGGAGAGACCCAGTTCTTGGTTCAGATTAGTTGCTGATAAGAGGTCGTATCACATTGTACTTCTTTTTATTTATTAATAGAAATACTCATATTCTTGTCCATTAATGTTGTGAATGTTGTTTATATTACATTGTGTTGCATTTACTTATGATATCATGGACCATTGTTATTGATGATATTAATGTCTTTCATGTATTATATGTGCTTGTTGTACATTGGCTGTCAAGACTAATTTGCAGGTTCAAGTGCATGGATTGAAAGCTCCAACAGGGATCTACACCGAACATCTGGATCGAGGTTGGTTATATTCTTCATTATCTTAGCATTGTCATTTATATAGCATAGCATTGAGAATTGAGTTAATTTCTGGTAGTCAGCTGTCTGTTGTGGTCTACCCCAAGCCATAGGAAGTTTTCTCCGTAACAGTCTTCTGGCCGATGTCCTCTAGTTCTACAAATTTCACACCATGGCCCTTGGTTTGGATTTAATGGGTTCGGTCCACCCATGTTAAGGAAATCTTGGAATAAAGGACAATGATCCTTAGTGTGTCCTTCTCCCTTACAACCTGTACACCAAACTTACTGTCTCTCTTGTTTTCCTTTATTGATGTCCTGTAGCTGTAGTGTTAGGGTAGCACACTGGGTCTGAATCTACGACATCCCAGTGCTAGTTTCCCCAATTGGTGAAGCTTCTAACTTCATTGTGATCTCCATGGCTTCTTCCTACGAAGCCACTTTCTGCTACATCAACGGCAATCTGATATGAGGAAACAACGCGGCTATAAACCATTCTTGGTGTTGTTGCGGTGCTATAACGAAACTTACTTGGTCCAACAGTGTTTTAAATTTATGGTCAAATTCCCAGACGGTTTCATTAGGTTTCTGCTTGATCTCTTTTAACTCTATTATACACTGCGATTTTGATTTCGGCTTCTTAAATTCTACTAAGAGTGAATCCTTGATTTCTACCACAGTTTTATTCTGTCCCTACAATTATTTCATGAACTAATGCAAGGCTCTGTCTATAAAAGTGGTGATGACCTGTGCTCGCTTCACAACATCATTCTAGACTTGTTTAACACTCCATATAGCTTCACATAGAAACCAGTGCTGATCAGGGTCTTCTAGACCCGTTCCTTTGAATATCGACAGCTTGATATCATCAGTCATGCTTCTTCTAGGTGGTGGGGGGTTCTGCGAAGCTTGCTGAGTGGAAAAAAATAAAACTAGTATTGCATGGAATGGTCTGACCCAAAATTTTATGAGTGTTAGGGATATTCACAACTGGAGGGCTCTGTGCAATGGAATGCGTAGTGTTCACAAGCGGTGGGTTCTGCGGAGTAATGGGATGATAGGTAGAAGATTGAGGTGTGATTTGGCTATCAGGGTTGGCTTGTGAATCAACATCTACGTGGAGTCCATGTCCACTGGAATTTTTCTTAGGTGTATATGTTTGAGGGACAATCCACTCGAGCAGACGCGAGCCGGATCTCCCTAGCTCAATGTGAGTCTAGAACAAATAGAACAGACTATAAACCACTTTCCTAGATCTAGTTAAGGATCAAGTTATCAGATGTCTTACCTTAAGTTTGTAGTCCTTTCTCCTGGATGTTGTTCCACGCTTCGCAGTTGTCAGATCTAAGCTGCAAAACTTGCCAAGATACAAAAAACAAGACAAACAAGTAAAAACATCTAAATGATAATAGATCTAAGTAAATAGTTAAGTAAGTAAACTACATAATATCATCAACACAACAATATTGGTGGAAAGCGATTATATTACCTTAAAAATAGGGAAAGTACATAGAAGAGAACGACTACAACCAAAGCTTAACAAAGTAATCCTTCTCCATCCAAGCCAACGCCATATCCTCCGAAGGAAGTGTGAGTCTCTCAATGGATGAGTAGAGATCTCTCTAAGATGATTTCATCAGCATGTAGACACTATAGACTTCCTCCCTTTGGATTGGGAGTGAGCTTCACTTATATAGGACTAAGTGGATAGGGTATGGATAGGGTAGGTTGAGATATGGTAGGAGAGAGATAGGGGATCCTTCCAAGAGGTTAGGAACCGATTTCCAACTCTCACAAAAGGTCAAGGATAGGGATCCATGTTAGCTAGCTTCGAGAATGGGCTCGAAGGAGCTATTTTTGTCAATTAACTAACATCGTCGCACCCTGGAAGAGAGCAAGATGTGACATCGCAGGTTGCATGAGGGCAGCCTGCAACGACCTCTCAAAACCTAGTATGAATGGGTTAATATCTCTTCCAGTTCAATAACTTAGTCAAGGAAACTTTAGGGATGTATACACTGAATCTCAAGAAGGTAAGATTTTAGGTGTAATAGAATGCCCCCCAAAGCATGAAGCTGTTTAAAATTGGACAGCTGAAATGCTTTGACAGAAGGAATGGCAATGGCTTGTCAGACGAAGGACGCTACAGTAGTACAATTGAATCTGAGGACACAGTCTCATATGATGTACAACATGGCTGTTGTTAGTCCTAGAGACATTCTAAAGCTGTTTTTTGGAACAGTGCCCGGGCATCAATAATCACTTCTGAAAAACTTTACTAAAGCACAAAATAATCTGACAGGAATAATGTAGAATTCTGATATTGAAAATTTAACGGGTAGTATTTCAATGTGCAAAGAAATCAAGCTTTAGTAGCAGATGAAAAAATGGAATGGTTCAATATAAAGGTACTGTATAAGTAAATCTTTATACTACATTTGCAGAAGGACGTGTTGAGCCTAAGGGAGGAATTCAACAGTCTAAACAAAATGAATTAGCAAAACACCACCGAATCATATGAGGGTATTACTTCAAGGTATATTAGCTTGAACACTTCAATCATCAATTACCAAAGAAGAAGTACTTTTAAGCATAGGCACTCATATAAATCTAGACAAGCTCTATGTATCATACATAAATGGAAGGGATGAAAAACAGAAGAAGATACTAACTTAGCACATCAAAACTTTGAATCCATTAGCTCCAAGATAGAGTAATAATATGTTCTTGTATATTGATAAACTGTCAAACATAGAAGTAATACTTCTTACATCAGAGAGCCGACCTTTTGGCTATCGCCTACTTGGCTATATATAACCTTCCTATTCTAAAACAGAATCTGTTACGATCTGTTCAGCTCAACAACTTAAAGAAAGACAGTTTATACTCCTTAACAGATTTTGTTACAAATAACAGAAATGAATAAAATACTTGCTCATCCGCTTGACCATAACCCTGGACCATTTTGATGATCAAAATAGTACGTCCGACTTGGACAAATAAAAGCGTGCCATCATGATGTAAATCTTTCAGAACTACAAAGAACTTCTTTCACACTTCTCTGACTGTCTTTGGCATAATAGGGGCATGACTGCAACCATACAACTGTTGAACGATGCTTTGCATACCACTACTGCTTCCTTCCTCAATCCCTTCCAAAACCCTTTGCTTTTGGAACCTGATTGTGAACACCTTTCGAGTTTTGCACGCAGAGAGTGAGTTGTAACTTAATACGATGCCAACGACATTAATCATTATTTGAGAGGGATATTTCAACATGAAAAGTGAAGATGATAAAAATAGAAACCACTTATAGTATTCAGGCCCTTCGAAAAGTGGTATTATGAACCCTCTTTGGAACCCCTGAATGACTCTGGAGGCGCCACGTGGAAACAGTGGTTTTCATTCTGAGGGACTACTTGCTATATACTTCGCACATCTTCTCTACCCTGACGCTTTTTTAACCATCGATCTCCTACAAGTTTATTTCGAGATGGGCATCTAAAAACACGCAACTCTGGGGATGGGTCCTGCTCCAACCCTGCTCATTAGTAGGATCGTATGTGCTTCAAAATACTCGTGCGGCTTTATTGGCTGGTTTCAGGGCCCAAGAAGCAGTTTGGGAAAACCATCTTGATCATCCTGAAAAGCTAAGAGGATGACATGTGTAAATGTTGGTTTTTAGTCAGGGACATTTGCTCCTTGCAAAACATAGGCCATTCATGGACCCTAAAAACATCCCATTAACATTGGCTTATGCAAGTTGATATAACGAACCTTTACTGTGTTTTTTACCAAGGAAACGTGCTCCAGTGACCTCTACCTACGTAATTTTATGCCTCCAATCATCTTTTAGACATAGCTTTTGATTCAACTGATGCCTTTTCTTTGACAGTGAATATCACTAACATTGGCTTCAGCGGGGACAACCTCCTCCCTTGCGGAGAGGCTGAGAATAGTAGACTTGTCCCTTTTAACTCATTGAGCTGTGGAGTCATGTCTGCTTGCTGACAACCTGGATTTTAAGAGGATTATTCTGAAGATGATAACAAAACAGATCATGATAAAAATAGAAACAAAAGAAAAGAAAATTCTTCACAATATCATACAATGAATCTTTCCAAAGGAAGGGTATGAGAAATTAATAATGAAAAAACCATTTCAGGAATCTCCCATTTACAGGGTTTCTAAAACTTTCACCATCCAGTTGAGCTAGCTCGTAAGTATTGTTGTCATGGACTATGATGACTTTAAATGGTCCAAGCCATAAGTTGTCAAATTTTTCATGTATAGACCTTGGCTCTCTTCTAGCATCCCATTTTAGAACAAGATCCCCTGTTATACCTCAATATTACACATTACATATTAGTGTCGCATCCTTGCATTACCAACCTAAATGACAGTTTCCCTTAAAGATCATATGAACCTCCAGAGTGAAAACCATTGACTGAATACTGAAAGCAAAACCTTTTTCTACCATCTACCAGCCCAACTTAGCCCTGTTTGTGAGCACTACCGCTTCCTGAACATCTACAGGGGCGCGGTAGTCATAACTACCGCGCGTTGCTCCTTCTCTGGGGCGCGGTACTACCGCGTTATTCTCAATTATAGGGGCGCGGTAGTCTGAATTTAGCCTTTTTTCCTTGGATTTTGGGATTTCGACCTTCGAGGATATTTTGTTGGGATTACCATCTTTGGTTCGATCCTAACTCCTTCTTTGTTTAGCTGGCCTGATCCACTAAACCCTCCATAGATCCACACTTCTCTCTTGTTGGTTAGCCTTCCCATGTGCTATAAGAGAGAAGATTTCCATGGGCCAAAGAGAGGACTTTTGGGGCATCAAACCTATGATCTTGCAGCCTTGTGGAGATAGCTAGAGGAAGCACTTGGAGCTGGAAGTTGGCTTGGACATCAAGCAACTATTGTATATGACTTCAAGTTGGTAATGAAATAACTTGTCTTGTTTTCCCAAATCATTTGTGTTAATTTTGTTTTAATGATATGATTTGTATCTTTCATAGATTTAGATTCTAACTTATGTTTTATGTTGCTAGAGAATAGTGCATTCTTGTGTCTTGGTTCCATTTTGACAGGTTCATTCGTGAGGGCTTGGAGATTGGAGCAACTACAAAGACAAGCGTTTGGATAGAAGGTCAGTTAAACTTCTTCTACTCTTTCTAGCATTTTAATCTTGAGACGTTTGTTAGATCTAGGGATTCAAGGTAGCATTTGTTTCCTTTTTGTCTTAGTATAGAGTCAGTACATCCTGCTTTATCCTAAGAGAGTTTCTACCTATCCGTAGGGAGAAATTTCTACAACAAAAAATGGCGACCATACTGGGGAGTTTTGAATCCATTTTATTTGTTTGTGAAGTTTGCTTTCAATTTCACTTATTGATTGTAAGAATTGGGTTCTTTTACCCCCATTCACTTCCCTGTTCTTTGCATTAGATTTCTGTTACAGATCAGTAAGTCCTCTGGGTTGGCAAACCCTTGAAAAGTCAAAATCTTTTCTCAAACTTCCGCCTCTTTCCCTCTGTTAACACAGTACCGCGCCCTCGTAACGGCTTACAGAGCGGTAGTACCGCGCCTTAACAACTGTCCAGAGCGCGGTAGTCCTGCAGTACCGCCCCTTAAGCGCTGTTTACAGCGCGGTAGTCTTGCAGTACCGCACATTAAGTGCTGTCTACAGCGCGGTAGTCTGTCAGTACCGCTCCCAGGTGGCCCACAGACCCGCGGTAGTTCTTGGAAAGTGTGTTTATCTGGTTTGTTTGGTTATTTTTGGGTCTTTTCGAGATTTGGATCCATGTTGGCCCTTTGAGTAAATACTAGTGTTTTGCTTGTGTTTTTAAAGCGAAATGGGCTCTATTTTTGAAAAAAATTCCCCCTCATGGCTGGGGGGGGCCATGAATCGTGCATCCTTTAGTCGTTTTGACCCATATTAAGGTTTTGAGATCATTTTTTGGTTTGGTGTGTTTGGCGTGTTTGGATTGCTTGGCATGTTATTTCCTTTGCATCCTATCTAATGATTGTTTGAAAAAATTGATTCCTTGCCTCTGCTTTAGTTCAAAGAGAAGCTTGATTTTGTCGTTCTTTTACCATATTCATGAATTTAAAACACTAAAGTATTCTTCTTGCCTTAATTTAATCATTTGACATTCTTGATATTACATTCATGAAAAGAAGAAATACTTGTTTCATATTTATGTGCATTTGAGTTAGACAATATTATTAGATTCTTCTCTTTGTCTTGCATTTGATTGGAAGCATTTGTAGAATCTTTCTTTCCGTAGCTTGGATGTGTCTTTTTCAAGTGTAAAAAGATAGGAAATGAATTAGAATCATTACGTTTGGTGTTCATATGAAGAACTTTTTCATTACTTTGGGTTAGTTTTGGGTACATATTTTACTTCTTTCTATCATTTTGAAAAGAAATAAAATTGCATGTGCATTGGGTTGTGCATATTGGGAACAGAAAGAATTCTTCCTTACTTTAGCTAGTGTTCATCGAAGAGAAAGGCTCATTTCGATTCATCTTCATTTGCATGGTTTGAGTCGTCATAACACCATCAAGTTTCACGTCCACTACCTGATTGAGTAAGACAGCCACTAAAATTAATCTCCCTAATTAAACCAACATTAACCTCACTTGAGGAAATCAAAAGAATTTGGTAGTTAGGTAGGACACCGGGGATAGGCATCAAAATAATTCCCCCTTGTCATTTTCATCTGAGACATAGTCGTTGTCTTTAGGGAACTAAAATCCTCTAGTATTTATTGACATGGTCACAGCTAGTTTGTGGAGGGGCCTCCTGACTGTTTTTAACTTTCAGGGGTTAAACGGCCGCGAGATTGAGAACCGGACGGACTCTGTGGAATACCGCACTCCACTTATCCCTAAGGCAACATCGATCGCTGTCTTCTTCGGAAGGCTGAAGTGCCCAAAACCTTTTCCGACGTGTCATGAACGAGGTAGCTTAGTATCTATTCTACTAGGGCTCTTTTACCCAGGATCCCTTTCGGTAGAGGGATATCCTTCCATTATTGGTCTCTCATTTTGCATTGTTCGACTTGGATTTCATCACCTTGCGAAGGATACTATTTGTTGAGGTCTCCAGCTCTTAGTTAGGAGGTTTTGCTTGCTATCTTGTAGAGGGTCTTTTTCTTTGTAGGGTTGCTTGTTGGCATTCTGGCCGTTTTGTTGTACAGCTCACTTACTGTGGCAGCGGCCTCAGTATAGTTTTTTGAGCTTGCTCTTTTGGCCTGTGAGCCTTGTCTTTTCCTAGCTCCCCTTTCGCACGCTCGGTTGCCTGAGGGTTTTTGAGTTCTTTTTAACAAGACTTCATCTACATCACTTAGTTTTGTTCCATGGAGAATCCACCTCCATGCGCCCATGCTCCTTCTGGGACTACCAATCCGGAGACCCCTTTTCAAGGGGTACCTTTTACTTTTCCTCCAGTTGGAGATATTGGTCCTCCCTTTATTGCCACGTTAAATCTTCCTGGATTAACCATAGGATTACCGGTATGGTTATTCAATCCGGTAATTCCGATTGCGCCCAATGTTTCGAATGTTAACTCTCCACCACGAGAGAGTCAATCCCAAACTAATCCTTCTCCTTCTTCGTCGGATGAATCTTCTTCCGTTCCTTCTTCCTCGCCTGACCAAAGCAATAGTGTTAGTAATCAGGTGGATAAGAAGAAGAAGAAAAGGAAAGTTAAGAAGAAGAAGGATAAAGAAGAGACCAAGCGTAAACCAGTCGCCTCTAATGGCACTCATTCTACGAAAACACCCCGTAAGCCCAAGTTCCCTTGCAAACTTTGTAAGGGTGATCACCTTCTCAAGGATTGTCCTGATCTTTCCCGTGTATCAGAAGTGTGGTCTAAAAACCCCAAACCAATTGTATCGTCGACCTCTGACCATCATGTCGATGACACTCCTTCGACCAGTGACCCCTTGGTGAAGGGTCGTAAGGGTAAAGTCCTATATCCCTGTTTGATATGCAAGGGTATGCACCGTACTTTCCTTTGTCCGAGCATGGATGAAGCCTCATGGTGGTTGGAAGATATTACTAGTTCTCAATTGGTGCCTCCAACAGACCATGGTAAACTGTCCCTTGACCCCCCGCTGGTTGACCAAGTGATCAATTCAGTTTCATCTGCAATTGATCCCACTCTCCCTTCCGAGAGTGAAGTGATTGAGTCGCTGTCATCCCCACTCGATCCCGCTCTTTCATTGGAGAAAGTCCAGACTAAAGCAGTCACCTTGACACAATCTTCGTCTCATTCTTATCTTCCAAGCGAGAGTGAATTGGAAACCGCTGATGTTTTCCTTATCAGTTCAGAATGTCCTCGGCAAGGGGAAACCCTGTCTGTTTCCATGAGTCCCCCTCCAAGTACTGAGGTTATTTCCTTTGATTGGAATGGTCTAACAGAATCTCGTCTTCCTTCGAGTGTTCCTTTTCAAATATCTGTAGGAGTTTCCGATAAAGAAATTTTTCGTACGATAGTTGATGAAAGAGCTTCTGTTAGTATTCTATCCTCAACTGCTTGGCAAGCCTTAGGTTCTCCTCGGCTTGTGCCCGTCACTGACCAGATACTGGATTTCAATAGAAGGCCTACTGGACCTTTAGGGTCCCTTCCTCAGTTACCTATCACTTTGGGAGGGAAAACTGTCTGTATTGATGTCATGGTTGTCCAAGGTCCCTTAGATTTTAATCTACTCCTTGGACGTGATTACGTCTATGCAATGAAGGCTGTAGTGTCCTCACTCTTTCGAGTGATGTATTTTCCCCATCATGGGAATGTTGTGACCATCGATCAACTTTCCTTTGTGACGCCCACTCATCACATGACTCCTAGTCACCAGACTTCCCTAAATGTTCCACATGTTTTAGTGGTTTCTTCCCCCTAAGGGGGGACGATGGAGCAAAGTTCTATTCCGGTGTCAAGCTCGTTAAAAAATGAAACCATCATTTCAAGCATAGTTTACTTTTGGTTTTAAGCTTGTGTAAAAATGAAACCAACCATCATTTTGAGCATAGTTCCCTTTCTATGTCAAGCTCGTTAAAAAATGAAATAGGTTCCTATGAGCATAGTTTATTCTTTGTTTCAAGCTCGTTAAAAAATGAAACCGACCCTCAAGCACAGTTTACCGTTGGTTTTGAGCTTGTGTAAAAACAAAACCAATCCCAAGCATAGTTTACGTTCGGTTTCAAGCTTGCGTAAAAATGAAACTACCCTCAAGCACAGTTTACTTTTGGTTTTAAGCTTGTGTAAAAACGAAACCAAATCCCAAGCATAGTTTATGTTCGGTTTCAAGCTTGCGTAAAAATGAAACTACCTTCGAGCATAATTTCTTTCTGTTTTAAGCTCATTAAAAAATAAAAAGGACCCTTTCAAGCATTGTTATTATCTATTTCAAGCTTGTGTAAAAATGAAATAGATCTCCCTTCCATTTGTTCGAGTCTCTCGCTAGAGTTAGGATTTGAACCTTCATTTCATCTGCCTGGGTCACTTGATTCTGGTTCTCCCTACCCCCCCTGGTGAACACATTTGGATTAGTAGCCAAGATTTTTGGGTAAGGAAGAAGAGTAGTCAGATGAAACAAAGCTTGTGGGGCATGTTTAGCCATTAGCAATCATGCTGGGGGCATTTACCAACCTCTGGTCATCATGTTGGGAGGGAACCCATCAATGGGCCTTAATCGTGAGCAGAGTTTACCATTGGCTTCAAGCTCATTAAAAAATGAAACCAGTAGTCTGAGCAAAGTTCTACTCCTGTGTCAAGCTCGTTAAAAAATGAAACATATCCTTTCCCTTTGAGTTGAGTCTCCTCGTAGACTTAGTAAATGAACCTTCTTTTCACTTGCCTATACCTTAGGCGAATGAAATGAAGCTTAGGGGCATGTATTCAACCTCTAAAAGTTACGTTGAAGTCAACTCGATCACCTCTCCACATCAGGTTGGAGCTAAGTC
The DNA here is from genome assembly GCA_027924585.1 of Larix kaempferi. NCBI lineage: Eukaryota > Viridiplantae > Streptophyta > Pinopsida > Pinales > Pinaceae > Larix > Larix kaempferi. Next base: position 6,361,888 of record BSBM01000308.1, on the reverse strand, counting down.
ACTTACTTCTAGCAATCATGCTGGGGGCATGAACCAACCTTTGTATTTCATGACGGGAAGAAGTTAACCATTGGGAACATTTTCGAGCATACTTTCCTTTTTAGGTTTCGAGCTCATTAAACCACGAAAATTATCCTGAGCATAGTTCATTTTCTGTTACAAGCTCGTTAAAAAATGTAGCAGACATTATGAGCATTCTTCCAACCTATCTTCGAGCTCGTTAAAAACAGTAAGATGGTTTTTGAGCTTACTTTTCACTTTTTTTCGTGCTCTGGTTAAAAACATGAAAAGTGGTTTGAGCTTACTTTTTCTTTTTTCATGCTCTGGATCCAAACATGAAAAAGATTCCGAGTGATTTTGATACCATTATCGTGCTCGTTAAACAATTGGAGTAAAAAGGTGTGTCTAACGAGTATAGGTTTATCACTTTATCCGGCCTCGCTAGACTATTTACGGAAAAGGAACTGTGCCGAGTTTACTTTTCCTTTGTCGTACTCAGTCATCAACCATGACAAAGTTGTACATGGAGTCCATAGTTAAGCTCTTTTCAGACTCCCTAAAATTGAAAAGATTGCCAAGCGAAATTGATTCGTTCACGCTTGTAAAAGGATTTGAATGATCGTCTCCCTAGTGATAGTTTACCCCTTTTTCGGACTAGGGGGCACTATTTACGAAAAAGGAATACTCCAGCCAATCATGACTGGAAGAGTCCTCTCCTGCGTTGTTTTACCCTTTTTCGGGCGATGAGGCTAACCTTACGAAAAAGGACCGTTGGAGTCTTCTTTAGTTCTTTTCAGACTCTCTAAACATGAAATGACAGCCGAGTTTTCCTTCCTTGGACTCGTAAAATCAAACATCGAAGGACCCTTTTGGGACGAACCCCTCCTTTCTCAGGTTCGAAAAACATGTGAGATTGGAGTCATCTATGAGATGAGCTATATCGAGCATCTGTCATCCTCCTCAAGCTCGTTAAAAAACAAAGAGGTACTCGTCCATCATGTCGGGGGAAAAATGGGAAAATGAGTCAAGTTTACCTTGTTGGCAGCTTGTGAGTCATCACCTTTGAACATGGCATGCATCCTCACCTTGTCTGTTTTGGGTAGTCAGTCTTGCTGATAGTGTCATCATTATGATCATGCGTCCTCATTATTGCTATGAGTTCACACTTCCTGCGGTTCTGTATGTTCAATTAATCCCTGCTGCCAAGCTCTGTTTCATGCCGTTATATGTTCAAAGGGTTATTACCTTGAGTCCACCTCCACTTCATGTCAAACCTTCCCTTTGTGTCAGTACATATTCCATTGTTTCATCGGTCCATACTATCTCTCATTCTGATTTCGTGTCGATGATGTGGGAATCATTATGGCCCACCTTCGACGAGTCTATTACTGTCGACACCAAATCACTATCCAGGAATTAGGCTTAGGAGTCAACCACTAGTACCTTGGTACCTGCATGCCTCAATGGCAGGTTTCCTCGTATTCAACAGTAGGTTTTCATCAATGACCTCTGATTGAATGATCTCTTGGATGCTCGACATCAACTCCTTTATTCGCATTTCGTTGAGATGTACTATAGATACCTTGGGGATCATCGTCATCATTGGTGATTTCCCTCGCATTTGTTAACGGTTCACATCATTGACCGGTAATCAAATGGTTTCTACCATGTTCGACTTCAACACCTTGTAATCACATGGCTAGATTCGTATCGTTTGCGATCGAGTAGAAGACCCTGGACACCCTTTTGCATTTTGATCACGTCCAGGTTGCAATGGAGATTTCCTCTGTATTGTCACACAGATCCACTTTTGTATTGGTCATGGTTGTGTCATTGTTGTCTCATGGATCTACGCTTGTTCATAGTAGCCATGATTTGTCTACAGTCTATATCATCTCAGTACTCATGGATCTGCAATGTATTGGTCGGCAGCCATGCTTTGAGTCATTTGTTTCCGAGCATGGGAATGCCCGCCTCGGTGGTATATTTGACATTTTGTTTCTATTTCAGCTCCTTGTTGCTCTCCTCGATGCTATCTCCGAACCATATTTGTAAAGTATTTCGGCCATCAGTCTCTTCTGACCTCACACTTTAGGGGGCATCTGTTATACCTCAATATTACACATTACATATTAGTGTCGCATCCTTGCATTACCAACCTAAATGACAGTTTCCCTTAAAGATCATCTGAACATCCAGAGTGAAAACCATTGACTGAATACTGAAAGCAAAACCTTTTTCTACCATCTACCAGCCCAACTTAGCCCTGTTTGTGAGCACTACCGCTTCCTGAACATCTACAGGGGCGCGGTAGTCATAACTACCGCGCGTTGCTCCTTCTCTGGGGCGCGGTACTACCGCGTTATGCTTAATTATAGGGGCGCGGTAGTCTGAATTTAGCCTTTTTTCCTTGGATTTTGGGATTTCGACCTTCGAGGATATTTTGTTGGGATTACCATCTTTGGTTCGATCCTAACTCCTTCTTTGTTTAGCTGGCCTGATCCACTAAACCCTCCATAGATCCACACTTCTCTCTTGTTGGTTAGCCTTCCCATGTGCTATAAGAGAGAAGATTTCCATGGGCCAAAGAGAGGACTTTTGGGGCATCAAACCTATGATCTTGCAGCCTTGTGGAGATAGCTAGAGGAAGCACTTGGAGCTGGAAGTTGGCTTGGACATCAAGCAACTATTGTATATGACTTCAAGTTGGTAATGAAATAACTTGTCTTGTTTTCCCAAATCATTTGTGTTAATTTTGTTTTAATGATATGATTTGTATCTTTCATAGATTTAGATTCTAACTTATGTTTTAAGTTGCTAGAGAATAGTGCATTCTTGTGTCTTGGTTCCATTTTGACAGGTTCATTCGTGAGGGCTTGGAGATTGGAGCAACTACAAAGACAAGCGTTTGGATAGAAGGTCAGTTAAACTTCTTCTACTCTTTCTAGCATTTTAATCTTGAGACGTTTGTTAGATCTAGGGATTCAAGGTAGCATTTGTTTCCTTTTTGTCTTAGTATAGAGTCAGTACATCCTGCTTTATCCTAAGAGAGTTTCTACCTATCCGTAGGGAGAAATTTCTACAACATCCCCATGTTAAAAATCTAGAGCGACAACTCTACGGTCAAATGTTGATTTCATCATATCCTGATAGATTTTGGTGGAGTCATCCAGCTGTTGTCTAACCTGTTGGATCTCTATCAACTGATGTATCCTTCTTTCCATATCGTCCGGCTCTTCATTTTCAGACTATAGCAGCTTCATCAGGGGGAGACCAAGTTGAATCGGGAGGACAACTTCCTTCAAATAAACCAACTGAAACGGTGATGTGCCTATGGCGTGTTTGACACTGATTCTATTGGCCCACAATGCAAACCTTAGTTGGGAGTCCCATGCCTTTTTATTTTTTCTGAGCATCCTCTTAATAATATTTACCAAGCTTTTATTAAAAGATTTAGCCAAGCCATTTCCCTGTGGGTAATATGTCATTGAATGAATCAACTCAATATTGTAATTTTGGAAAAAGTTCATCATCTTGTATGATTTGAAAGCTCGTGCATTATCCGTAAGTATTTTTCTGGGGCAACCAAACCTGGCTAAAATATTTTCTTCCAAGAAACTGATAATTATTTATTCATTTGCATTCCTAGTGGGAATAGCTTCCACCCATTTTGCAAAGTAGTCAGTAGTTGTAAGAATCCATCTATGCTAACCACTAGAATGGTGGTTTATCTCTCCAATAAAATCAAGACCCCACTGCTGTAAAGGTGCTTCCACCCTTATGGGTTTTAGAGGTAGCGGCTGTAGTTTTAGTTTCCCGTCAAACATCTGGCACTCTTTGCATGACCTAACGACTTTGCTGGTGTCAGTAAACAGAGTAGGCCAAAAATAACCTGCCCTCAAAATTTTTTGTGCGTTCAGTCTCCAGGCATGGTGGCCTCCGCACATACCCTTGTGGAACTCGATGATTATGCCTTATGTTTCTTCCTCTGCAATACAATTTATTAGGATGCCCAGTGGATATTTCCAGACAAGGTATCCATCTAGAATATAGTATTTAACCTCCCTAAGTTTAAGAGACCTTATTTTATATTTTTCCATTTCTGGGGGATGAGAAAGATGCTCCAAGTAATAGACTATATCTTTATACCATTTGGAGTTTGTAAAATTTTCAGCCACCTGGTCAGGAAGATTATGTTGGCCATCATCATTTCCTTGATCAATGAATTGATCAATCAAATTAATCTCTAATTCTTGATGATTGGATTCCACCAGCAACTTAGCTAACCCCTGTCCTTTTACCAGCTTAGTGGGTTTGATCTCCATATCATATTCCTGGATCTTGGAAATCCATTTTCCCCTTCTTCCCTCACTATCAGGTTGACACAAGATATCCTTAGTGGTACTCCCTGGGACATGAGCGATGATCTTGGAATGCAAAACATAACTCCTGAAATACTTTAGTGCCTTAACAAGTGCATAGGCCTATTTCTCCATAGTGCTATATTTTAACTCTGCATCTCTCAAGGATTGGCTGAAGAAAGCAATGGGTTGTTCATGCCCTTCCTGATGTTTTTGCAGTAGGACTACTGCTATGGTAACTTGAGAGGCAAAAGAGAAAATTAGGAAATCCTTGGTGTAGTCTAGGCTGGTCAGAACAGGCGCTTCTCCTAATGAATCTTTTATTTGTTTGAAATCATTTCTAGCAGATGTGATCCATTTTATCTCAGCATTCTTCCTTAACATATCATTGATTTCTTTCATTGTTTCAGCAAATTTAGGAATAAATCTTCGTAAAAAAAATATTTTACCAATGAAAGATTGTACGTCTTTTTTGTTTCGTGGGAGACCGACCAGTTTGATAGAAGCAACTCTTTCCGGATCTATTCTCACACCATCTTTAGAAACAATATGACTGAGCAACTTAACTTCTGTCATGGCAAAAAAAGACTTCTTCGGGTTAAGAGACAAACCATACTTTATGCACTTCTCAAAAGTTCATTTCAGGTGTTGCAGATGATCATGATCAGATTTAGAGAAAACTATCATGTCATCAAGGTATATGACAATGAATTTGTCTCTTTCGCCTACAAACACTATGTCCATGGCCCTTTGAAATGTTGCCCCGACATTCATAAGTCCAAAAGGCATTTTATCATACATGAACGTTCCCCATGGTGTAGTAAAAGTCATCTTTTCCTGATCATCAATATGCATTGCTACCTGATTGTAGCCTGAGAACCTGTTATCTCTCCAGGAGTCTTTCCCTGACTGTGAAGGGAATGAGCCTGGTAACTTAAATAGATCAATAATGTATGGAAAATAGGATCAATTTAGATGAATCAATCAAACCTCACTCGCTCAAAACATGCATTAACACACTCAGATGGACAAGGCTTTCAACCACTGTTGTTCAGAGATTTTATCAAAATTGAATGTATGGAGAAAACTTATTATACCAGCAGAAACATACACACAAAGCATATATGAATGGCCAATAACAATAGGTAAGGAAATACTTGCAATTCTAACTTATCAATGCAGTGATAAGATGACATTTATTAGGCATAAGACAAGCATGAACAACATGAACATAATATTCAAGTGCAAGTACAGAAAAATAGAAGGAGAAAGTCTGAACATCAATGGCAAAAGAAGCTTATAATACTGATATGTAATGAAAAGTCTGAGATTACAGGAATGAGAAGTCTCCAAAGTCCAACCATTGTTCTACATGAGTTATTGGATTTATATCCTATAAAGCCTCTCCCCATATCCCTAAGTAGCTGGGTCGAATTTACTCCAGATGGAAAATCCAAAACCATTTTTCAACAAACCAGGAAAAACATTTTTAATTAGCCAGACTGCTAAAAAATGGGGCTCAGAGATGCATTCGATTATCCCAATATGTGACACCTGTAGGAAAAATGAGAGAGGTTATTGTTCTTTTACGTGTTAGGAAGAAAAAACTCCGATCGTTTTGCAGAATGATTCTCCAGTTGCTCAGAATCATCATTTGAAAATTATGACTCTGCATAGTAAAAACGTCACTTTTGTTGAAACTGCTGAAAAAGAGGCTCAGAGATGGGTTTAGTTCTCCAGCTATGTGATACCTGTGTATAAACTAAAAGAGTTTATTGTGCATTGATTTGTTTTGAGAAAAAACCTCTCTCATATATTTGAAACTCGTTTTGGTTTTCCCGAGATATGCATTTCAAAAACATGTTTCAAATAGGTAGGTTCTGGGATCCAAAAATTGCGGCTCAGTGATGGATTCGATTCTCTCAATATGAAACACCCATAGGAAAACGGGGAAAGGTTATTGTTATATGACATGTTATGAACAAAAACCCCGTGCGTTTTGCAAAACAATTCTCCAGACGCTCAGAATTGTCATTTGAAAATGATGACTCGGGACAGTAAAAAACGCCACATTTCTTCATTATTTCCATCTTGCTGGCACCTTGAAAGCTGGAGCAGCACATTGAAATAGATCTTATTAATTAAAACCTTCACTTAGAAACCATTTTGATGCCCTTTAGAATGATAAAACTTAGATTTGTGCAAAAAAATGGCAATTTCCTATGATTTTTAGGCTTTCGGTAGCTAGTATGTATGAGCTTGATCTCTGTTAGCTACCGAAAGCTCTGTTTCGGTGGTTAATGAATAAATTTGACATGTTCGCCCAAGCCACCGAAAACTGCCCCTGACTCATGTTGCACGTCTTTTCACTTTCGGTAGCTAGGAGAGCCTCGAAACTTTCATTTAAGCTGCTGAAAGCAGGGCTTTCAGTAGCTTAGGGACCATTTTAAATAAGCGCTTAGCTACCGAAACCTGTCTTTTGAAAATTTTAAAATGAAAACCCAATCTAATGTTTTTCAAACTTTATTACATGCATAAAGATATAAAAAATGAGCCTTAAAAAATTTAGAAATGAATTTCAAATGACCTCCCATCATCTAAAATTGATCAACTCGAAAAAATTATTTGGGGAGATAACATATGGCTCCTACTCGGGGATGAAAGCCTCCCTGTGAGGTTTCAAGAACTGCAAATCTGATGCCTTTTTTGGATAGACAAAATACAAAACCTAGTCTAGTGTTCCATTGGGCATGGAGTCATTTAAATTGCCACCAAATCTCTGCAATCTGTCCACAAATGTTAAATTGTAAACCTGCTAGCAATGCCTTGCATCCATTGGGCTATGGAGTCATCTGGCCTCTGCAAACCTGATCCAAATCCTGCAACCATGCTCATCATTGGAAACCAAACTACCCCTACCAATAGTGTCTTATATCTATTGGGCTATGGAGTCATTTGGCCTATGCAACTGATCTCTGTACACCTGTAACCTGCTCTGCTTATTTAACAAAGCAACAACTGAAAGAAACTGCTTGTTCATAGAATGAGATTATTCTCCTACCCCTACTCTAATCGGGTTTGCATTTGGGTTATCAAAAGGATGATTTCCATAACAGCCATCCAAGCAATTTTAATACTGAATAAATCTCATCTTTATCACTGCTCAGCAAATGATGTTTGACATGCAATAACAATGATAAGAAGTCTTTCAGGAAACCATACTTACCTAGAAACACTGGCAAGCTAAAGAAATCTAAAACTTTGAAGCTTTCTGAAAGGTATAACTCCATGAATGTTTCTACCGGATCCTTGAAAAGAAGATTAGAAACATGTTGTTCCTCGGGAAACAGTTGCACATCTATGACAGCCTCTTGCTCAACCATGATCGTTCTTCTACAGGAAGACTGATCATCTTTTTGTCCTCTTGAGATCAACTTGTGATCATCAAAAACTACAATTTCCTCATCAAAATAGTGCTCACAAGAGGATAACAAAACAGGGTTTACATGATATGGATTAAGATCAGCTAAAAACATATAATTTCATATGCAATCATCAGCTATCATAGGCTCAACTTTGTTTGCAAACTGAACATAAATCTCACATGCATACCTGTCTCTGGAACACTCTACAAGAGTTGAAGAAATCTGATCCGAATCTGAAATGAGCTCATATGTTTGCTGCTGTTCCAAAACTGGTTCATACTCATTACCTTCTTGCTCTGAATCTGAATCATACTGATATTATGTTTTCTCATGTGCATGCAGATCTTCAAAGTCAATCTACACTTGGATCTTTTTGGAAACACGGATGTTCTCCTCCACTTCATGAGCATCTTCAAACAACTATCTTAAGGATGATGACTTCCTTTCTAATAAAAGAAGGGAAAGTTCTGAATGCAAACCCATAACATAATATATCATGGCAGCCGTCTCTATAGGCCGGATATCAAAAGGCATATCATGATAAGTGCTGTAGAATCTTTGATTGAAGATCGGCAAAGCTTCGTCCTCCTCTCTTTTCAAAGCATAGAAATCAGAGAGGTACAAATCAAGTGATTTGTTCTTGCACCAATACTTCACGAAAGCATTAGAGAAATCAATCCAAGAACCAATAGAATCAGCTTGCAAACTCTTAAACCATACAGTAGCATCTCCGATCAAGGTCTTAGAGAAAAGTCTCATGATCACATCTTCATGAACAATCTCGAACCAATCAATAAAATTCTCAAAGGATTGCAAATGCCTCTCAACTGAAACTTTGTCTTCTCCAGAAAACCAAGGTAGATATTCATAATAGTCAACAGGATAAGGATGAAGGAGATAGGGCAGCTTCAAAGGCTTAAACATCCTATTTCTGATTTTGATTGAAAAGCAATGGGATGATCATGAGGGTTAATAGTTTGACAAGGAGGATCAGTGATAAGGGCAAAAGGTGTTGTGATCTGCACAGGTTTTGAAACAAGCTCTGCCTCCTCAAGGTTACATGGATGCTCAATAGAAGGAATTTGGATACAAAAGTCATTTTTATAAATGAGCTGAGGCACAAAGACTGATTCAACTTCTAAAATACAAGTAGGATGTAAATCTTCTTCTAAAGATGGATTTATAAAAGATGGTTGATAATCTTCAGAATATACAAAATAGAGGATAATTCTTTTAACACATGAAGGGAAAAGTATGAAGGAGATGATAAAGAATAACAATAGTTCATAAAGTAAACTTATGAACTGGTACCTGGATTTTGAATTCAGCCTCTTCATCTTTTATCAACCGGGTCCTCCCCTGTGGAGTCGCCAGGCAAATGATTACAGTCGAAAATTATGTCTATCTCTTGTCTGCCATCAAGAAACAAATCTATGTCGTTCTCCCTGGGAAACTCTGCTTTCACTTTTGTTCCCCAGCAACGGCACCAAAATGTAATCTCTCCAAGAGTCTTTCCCTAACTGTTAAGGGAATGAGCCTGGTAACTTAAATAGATCAATAATGTATGGGAAATAGGATCAAGTTAGATGAATTAATCAAACCTCACTCACTCAAAACATCCATTAACACACTCAGATGGACAAGGCTTTCAACCACTGTTGTTCAGAGAGTTTATCAAAATTGAATGTATGGAGAAAACTTATTATACCAGCAGAAACATACACACAAAGCATATATGAATGGCCAATAACAATAGGTAAGGAAATACTTGCAATTCTAACTTATCAATGCAGTGATAAGATGACAGTTATCAGGCATAAGACAAGCATGAACAACATGAACATAATATTCAAGTGCAAGTACAGAAAAATAGAAGAAGAAAGTCTGAACATCAATGGCAAAAGAAGCTTATAATATTGATTTGTAACGAGAAGTCTGAGATTACAGGAATGAGAAGTCTCCAAAGTCCAACCATTTTTCTACATGATTTCTGGGCTTTATAGCCTTTACATCCTCTCCCCAGATCCCTAAGAAGCTAGGTCGAATTTACTCCAGATGGAAAATCCAAAACCGTTTTTCAACAAACCAAGAAAATCATTTTTAATTGGCCAGACTGCTGAAAAATGGGGCTTAGAGATGCATTCGATTCTCCCAATCTATGACAAATGTAGGAAAACTGAGAGATTTTATTGTTCTTTGACCTGTTAGGAATAAAAAACTTCAAGCGTTTTGCAGAATGATTCTCCAGTCGCTCAGAATCATCATTTGAAAATGATGACTCTACACAGAAAAAATGCCACTTTTGCTGAAACTACTGAAAAAGAGGCTCAGAGATGGGTTCATTTCTCCAGCTATGTGACACCTATGTATAAATGGAAATAGGTTATTGTGCATTGATCCGTTGTGAGCAAAAACCTCTCTCAGATATTTGAAACTCGTTTTGGTTTTCCCGAGATATGCATTTCAAAAACATGTGTCAAACAGGCAGGTTCTAGGATCTGAACATTGGGGCTCAATGATGGATTCGATTCTCTCAATATGAAACCTTTGTAGGAAAATGGGGAAAGGTTATTGTTCTATGACATGTTAGGAACAAAAAACTCCGTGCGTTTTGCAAAATGATTCTCCATACGCTCAAAATCATCATTTGAAAATGATGACTCAGGACAGTAAAAAATGCCACATTTCTTCATTATTTCCATCTTGCTGGCACCTTCAAAGCTGGAGCAGCACATTGAAACAAATCTTATTAATTAAAACCTTCACTTAGAAGCCATCCTCATGCCCTTTAGAATGATAAAACTTAGATCTGTGCAAAAAATGGCAATTTCCTGTGATTTTTAGGCTTTCGGTAGCTAGTATGTCTGAGCTTGATCTCTGCTAGCTACCAAAAGCTCTGTTTCGATGGTTAATGAATAAATCTGACATGTTCACCCAATCCACCGAAAACTGCCCCTGAATCACACTGCATGTCTTTTCACTTTCCGTATCTAGGAGAGCCTCGAAAATTTCGTTTAAGCTGCTGAAAACAGGGCTTTCGGTAGCTTAGGGACCGTTTTAAATAAGCGCTTAGCTACCAAAACCTGTCTTTTAAAAAATTTTAAATGAAAACCCAATCTAATGTTTTTCAAACTTTATTACATGCATAAAGATATAAAAAATGAGCCTTAAAAAATTTAGAAATGAATTCTCAAATGACCTCCCATCATCTAAAATTGATCAATTTGACAAAATTATTTGGGGAGATAACATAACCCATCCATCATAGAGACTCGGGTTGAGCCTACCACTCTTTGTAGTAGGATGTGGTCCATCTTGTGTAAGGGGTAATTGTCCTTCAACGAGCATTTATTCAGATTCCTAAAATCGACGCATAACCAGATTTCACCGTTCTTCTTTCCGACCAGTACCAGATTTGCCACCCATTCTGAATACCTTAGAGGGATGATCATTTTTGCATCTAGAAGATGCCTCACCTCTTTCTCAATGACTGGTAAAAAAATAGGGTTCACCTGTCTCAACTTCTATTTTACCGGTTTAGAATCAGGCTTTAAAGGGATCCTATGCTGAATTATAGAGGTATCATATGTCCTGAGGTCTTCATATTTCCAGGAAAAAATGTCAGCATACTCTTTAAACAATTCTTCATACCTTTGCCTCTGGTATTTAGTAAGGGATTTGGACAGCTTGACGAACTTGGGGTCTTCCTTAGTGCTGAGATTTACTTCATGCACGGCCTCAGTGGTCGGACGTATTGCAGGTTTGACTGGGACGTCATCTTTGTCGAACAACTATTCTAAAGGAACTAGTCCTTTCGATATAAAATTGTTTTTTAGTTAAAGAACTTTATGACCTGTGATTTGTTGCATGAATTCAGATCTCCCAGGTTCTGTTACTTGTGCATTACTTCCTTCAACTTCTTCAAAGTCAACGTCAACCTCGGTGTTTGAAAATTCTCCAACCAATTGCAAAAAGCGCTTGATCTGTTAGTCGTCTTCAAAGACTTTCCAACTTTTAACGTTATCAGGGATGAAGGGGCAGTATCTCATTTCTACTTCATAATTTAGATTAAGCTTCTTGGGAGGATTGAAGGAGCTCGCCATCATGGCCAGAGCGTCAACCTAATGATTTTCTTCTCGAGGCACAAAAGTAATATTAAAGGCGTCAAAACACTTGTCGATAAGATGCCACGCCAGATGGCAATATGCTCTGAGTCTAGGATATTTAGTCTGATAAATGTTTTTTATCTGGTTCACTAGAAGCTTTGAGTCTCCAAACACCGCCAGATTAGTAACTCTCAAGTCTCTTTCTGCTCAGAGGCCTAGGATGAGTGCTTCATATTCTGTGACATTGTTAGTGGTGTCGAAATCAAGTTTGTATGACAGGTTGACTTTGTCTCCCAAAGGAGACGTCAATACTACGCCTGCTCCAGATTCATTTTTGGCAGACACTTCATTGAAGAAAAGTCTCCATACTAGATTCCAGCTATTTTTAGTGGCTGGTTCTACCATCTAAATATGTGTGGCCTCGCCTTCGGCTGAACCTTCTACTGATAATCTGTAGCAACCCATATTTTCATCAAAGGCAAATACAGGATAATTTGTAGGACTATCTAGGTCACTTATGACATATGCGAACATGACTTCTATGTACAACTGCCTGGTTTCCCCAGCAAAAACAGGTATCGTAGCATATTTCATATCCATCTGCATGGTTCCTCCCAGCTTTTTATCCCAACTTCTCGACAGTAGCATGCCATATTTAGCAGGGACGTCGGCTACTACCACGTCCATCATTACGCTCTTTGCTGCTATATGGGCTAGAGTAACCACCATATCTTTTATCATCCCTATGCATTTTACCTTTCTGGAATCAAAACTGTAAAGATCATGATATGGTCGAGTGATTTCCAACCCCAATTGTTCCATGACAACTTTGGGCATTAGATTGTGGTATGCTCTCGAATCTAGCATGCAATTGTGAAGACGCTTATCATGCACATTTAGAGTGACGTAAAAAGGAGCAATGGGTTCTTCTTTATTATCAATATGTGGGCCACACTAAAAAGAGGGAGCCTCATCAATAAGGTTTATGGTATCTTGTTGGTCTGTACCTTCGACTCTGTGCAGCATCTTGTCTATCTGGCCCTGGTAGATAGGATTTCTTATCAAATCAGTTAAAGGGACCTCTATTTTCAATTTATTTAGCTATTGCTCCAGACTAAAAGGGGTAGGCCCTTCTCTAGGGATCAATTCTATTCTCTTGTGGGGGCTTATGCCTGGCAAATTAGGAACCTCTGGGGTCTTGACTTCGACTTATTTATCTTTAGAGAGAAATTTTACTTTGGATAGAGGAGCTACTTCAGGAGGCTTCATCTGATCTGGCTTCTGTGGGGATTTTCTAGTCATAGGTCCATTTTGCTCGGGCACAGCTTCTAACCTTGGTCTTAAATTATACCTCTTTGGCGTTTTTTCAAGTTGAGTACTACAAGGAACTAGATGATCTTTAGGGAAATCAATACTCTCTTGGGTACACAAAAGATCTGAGCTATCTTGTTCATACAACTATGAACTTTCATAGTCTTCTCTAGTGAGATGCATGAGGTGTGAATCTTCTTCCACCCAATTTAGTTGTTCCTCAAAATCATCATAATATTTCTCTGCAGCAACACTGATCAGATTATTTTATTTTTCACGAACAAGAGGTCTGAGTGGTTATTCATCATTTCTTTTCTCTCTATATGTCATCTGCGGATTAAAGGGTCTTCTAAACTAATTTTGAGGATGAGGAGGAGATTATCGATTGGGACTGCTGCCTTCAAGCTCCATTCTAGTGACCTTGTTTGAAAGGTTTTTTATGATATGAGTCATCTCGTCAATCTTAGCATTTTGAGATTCTTTGATTTCTGAAGATACCCCTTCTTCCCTAGGCTTTCCTTTATCTCTAGGTTCAACCTCATTTGTCATCTTAATCTTTCCTCTCGCTCTCAAATTTCCTTCAACGTCGATAGCATCATCTTGCATGTCGTTGAGCGAGACTGGTCTTCTTTCTCTCAATGTTATGGCAAAATCCGGTGGGAAGGAAGCTACATAAGTGACCTGAGTTGTGGCTTTAGTAGGACGAATGTCCTCAGGGATTTTGAAATACTGCTTATTAAATCTTGCTGTGAAACCGACCACATTTTCAGAGCCACTTTTCTTCAGGGTAGAAAACTCTGTCAAATAATATAAACTATCTCGTTTAACTCCCCACTTCTTAACGAATGTGGACTCCAAGATTTCCATAGTGCTAATAGATGCATTAGGTAAAGATCTGAACCACTTTCTGACTTCACCTTCTAATGACTGGGCAAAAATCCTCATGAATACATCATCGTGCTCGATCAAGATATTGTCTGTGAAATCTTGAAATTGATCCACATGATCTTCGACAGATGTCTCTCTACTGCCATCATACTTCGGCAGTAGATTCAACTAATGAGTAGGCATGTCATTCAGGGGTATGGGAAATTGTAGAGGTCCATGACAACTTGCTACCCATCTTGGGGTTGGTGGAGGTGGTCCTCCTCCTCCTCCTCCTGACATGGGTTTTCTGGGATTCAAGGTTTCTACCTGTGTGGCAATGAGGGTTCTGGGCGGAGTACTATGGTCTGTAAGTTCCTCGTCTATAGCAGGGATCTTTCGAAATCTTGGGAAATCAAAGGAAGAATCTGTATTTTGCTGAAAAGGATCGTTATCAGGATTTTGGATAATAAAATCGAACTAGGGAAACTGCGGGCCGAACAATGGGGAGGAGAATCTACGCTGGTAGCTTGGAGAAGTAGATTGGAATCTACTACGTCTATGTCTCCAAGAAACTGAATCTTCTAGGGCCACAAATTATTCGTGGCTGGGGTTCTGGCGAGTGCATCTTCATCCAAATGCCAGGTTTTCTACTGTGGAGTCACCAGGTGGATTACATCTTGCACTTCAATTTTATCCACCATGAAACTGAGACTGTATAGTTTTGTCACTATACCCAGGGAAGAGTTATCTTCTTGATTGCATTCCCCGGCAATGGTGCCAAAAAGGATGTTAGTCCCAGAGACGTTCTAAAGCTGTTTTTTAGAACAGTGCCCAGGCATTAATAATCACTTTTGAAAATTTTTACTGAAGCACAAAATAATCTAACAGGAATAATGTCGAATTATGATATTGAAAAGTTAATGGGCAGTATTTCAATGTGCAAATAAATCAGACTTTAGTAGCAGATGAAAGAATGGAATGGTACAATATAAAGGTACTATGTAAGTAAATCTTTATACTACATTTGCATAAGGACGTGTTGATCCTAAGGGAGGAATTCAACATTCTAAAAAAAATGAATTAGAAAAACACCACCGAATCATATGAGGGTATTACTTCAAGGTATATTAGCTTGAACACTTCAATCATCAATTACCAAAGAAGAAGTACTTTTAAGCATAGGCGCTCATATAAATCCAGACAAGTTCTATGTATCATACATGAATGGAAGGGATGAAAAATAGAAGAAGATACTAACTCAGCACATCAAAACTTTGAATCCATTAGTTCCAAGATAGAGTAATAATATGTTCCTGTATATTGATCAACTGTTAAACATAGAAGTCATACTTCTTACATTAGAGAGCTGACCTTTTGGCTATCGCCTACTTGGCTATATATAGCCTTCCTATTCTAAAACATAATCTGTTACGATATGTTCAGCTCAACAGCTTAAAGAAAGATAGTTTATACTCCTTAACAGAGTTTGTTACAAATAACAGAAATGAATAAAATACTTGGTCATCCGCCTGACCATAACCCTGGACCATTTTGATGATCAAAATAGTACGTCCGGCTTGGACAAAGAAAAACGTTCCATCACGACATAAATATTTCGGAATTGCAAAAAACTTCTTTCACACTTCTCTGACTGTCTTTGGCATAACAGGAGCGTGACTGCGACCATACAACTGTTGAACGATGCTTCACATACCACTATTTCTTCCTTCCTCAATCCCTTCCGAAACCCTTTGCTTTTGGAACCAGACTGTGAACACCTTTCGAGTTTTGCACGCAAAGAGTGAGCTGTCACTTAATACGATGCCGGCAACATTAATCATTATTTGAGAAAGCTATTTCAGTGTGAAAAGTGAAGATGATAAAAATAGAAACCACTTATGGTATTTAGGCCCTTCAAAAAGTGGTATTAGGAACCCTCTTTGGAACCCCTGAATGACTATGGAGGCGCCACGTGGAAAAAATTGTTTTCATTCCAGGGAGGGGCTGCTTTCTATATACTTCGCGCATCTTCTCTACCCTGACGCTTTTTTAACCGTCGATCTCCTACCGGGTTATTTCGAGATGAGAGTCTAAAAACAAGCAACTCTAGGGATGGGTCCTGCTCCAAACTTGCTCGTTAGTAGGATAGTACGTGCTTCAAAATACTCGCACGGCTTTACTGGCTGGTTTCAGGGCCTTCGAGAAGCAGTTTGGGAAAACCATCGTGACGATCCTGAAAAGCTGAGAGGATGACACGTGTAAATGCTGGTTTTTAGTTAGGGACATTTTTCTCCTTGGAAAACATAGGCCATTCATGGACCTTGAAAATATCCCTTTAATATTGGCTTATGAAAGCTGATATAACGAACCTTTACTGCATTTTTTACCAAGGAACCGTGCTCCGATGACCTCTACCTGTGTAATTTTATGCCTCCAATAATCTTTCAGACATAGCTTTCTATTCAGCTGACACCTTTTCTTTGACATCGAATATCACTAACATTGGCTTCAGTGGGGACAACCTTCTCCCTTGTGGAGAGGTTGAGAATAGTAGACTTGTGCCTTTTAACTCATTGGCCTGTGGAGTCATGTCTGCTTTCTGACAACCTGGCTTTTAAGAGGAGTATTCTGAAAATGATAATAGAACAGATCATGATACAAATAGAAACAAAACAAAATAAAATGCTTCACAATATGATACAATGAATCTTTCCAAAGGAAGGGTATGAGAAATTAATAATGAAAAAATCGTTTCAAGAATCTCCCATTTACAGGGTTTTCGAAACTTTCACCATCTAGTTGAGCTAGCTCGTAAGTGTTGTTGTCATGGACTGTGATGACTTTAAATGGGCCAAGGCATAAGTTGCCAAATTTTCCTTGTTTAGACCTTGGCTCTCTTCTAGCATCCCATTTAAGAACAAGATCCCCATGTTGAAAATCTCGAGCGACAGTTCTACCATCAAATGTTGCTTTCATCTTATCCTGATAGATTTTGGTGGAGTCATCCAGCTTCTCTATAACCTATTGGATCTCTATCAATTGATGTATCCTTCTTTCCATATCGTCCAGCTCTTCATTTTCATACTATAGCAGCTTCATCACGGGGAGACCAAGTTGAATTGGGAGGAAATATTCCTTCACATAAACCAACTAAAATGGTGATGTGCCTATGGCACGTTTGACACTGATTCTATCGGCCCACAATGCAAACCTTAGTTGGGAGTCCCAGGCCTTTTTATTTTTACTGAGCATCTTCTTAATAATATTTACCAAGCTTTTATTAGAATATTCAACCAAGCCATTTCCTTGTCGGTAATATGTCGTTGAATGAATCAACTCAATATTGTAATTTTGGAAAAAGCTCATCATCTTGTATGATTTGAAAGCCGGGGCATTGTCCGTAAGTATTTTTCTGGGGCAACCAAACCTGGATAAAATATTTTCTTCCAAGAAACTGATAATTATTGATTCATTTGCATTCCTAGTGGGAATAGCTTCCGCCCATTTTGTAAAGTAGTCAGTAGCTGTAAGAATCCATCTATGCTGACCCCTAGAATGGGGGTTTATCTCTCCGATAAAATCAAGACCCCACTGCTGGAAAGTGCTTCCACCCTTATGGGTTTTAGAGGTAGCGGTTGGAGTTTTAGTTTCTCGGAAAACATATGGCACTCTTTGCATGACCTGACGACCTTGCTAGTGTCAGTAAACAGAGTAGGCCAAAAATAACCTGCCCTCAAAATTTTGTGCTTGGTCACTCTCCAGGCGTGGTGGCCTCCGCACATACCCTTGTGGAACTCGATAATTATGCCTTCTGTTTCTTCCTCTACAATACAATTAATCAGGATTCCTAGTGGATCTTTCCAGAAAAGGTATCCATCCAGGATATAGTATTTAACCACCCTAAGTTTAAGAGACCTTATTTTATAATTTTCCATTTCTGGGGGATGAGCAAGATGCTCCAAGTAATAGACTATATCTTTATACCATTTGGATTTTGTAAACTTTTCAGCCACCTGGTCGGGAATATTCTATTAGCCATCTTCATTTCCTTGATCAATGAATTGATCGATCAAATAAATCTCTAATGCTTGATGATTGGATTCCGCTAGTAGCTTAGCTAACTTCTGTCCTTCTACCAACTTAGTGGGTTTGATCTCCATATCATATTCCTGGATCTTGGAAATCCATTTTCCCCTTCTTCCCTCACTATCAAGTTGACACAAGATATCCTTAATGGTACTCCCTGGGACATGAGCGATGATCTTGGAATGCAAAACATAACTACTGAAAGACTTTAGTGCCTTAACAAGTGCATAGGCCTATTTCTCCATAGTGCTATATTTTAACTCCGCATCTCTCAAGGATCGGCTGAAGAAAGCAATGGGTTGTTCATGCCCTTCCTGATTTTTTTGCAGTAGGACTGCTGCTATGGTAACTTGACAGGAAAAAGAGAAAATAAGGAAATCCTTGGTGTAGTCTCGGCTGGTCAGAACAGGCGCTTCTCCCAATGAATCTTTTATCTGTTTGAAAGAATTTTTAGCAGATGTGGTCTAGTTTATCCCAGCATTCTTCCTTAGTAGTGATTTCTTTCATTGTTTCAGCAAAGTTAGGCATAAATCTTCGTAAAAAAATTATTTTACCAATGAAAGATTGTACCTCTTTTTTGTTTCGTGGGAGATCAATTAGTTTGATAGCGGCAACTCATTCCAAATCTATTCTCACACCATATTTAGAAACAATATGACCGAGCAACTTTCCTTCTGTCATGGAAAGAAAGGACTTCTTCGGGTTAAGAGACAAACCATACTTTCTGCACTTCTCAAAAGTTCGTTTCAGGTGTTGCAGATGATCCTGATCAGATTTAGAGAAAAATTACATGTCATCAAGGTATATGACAATGAATTTGTCTCTTTCTCCTACAAAATCTATGTCCATGGCCCTTTGAAATGTTGCCCCGGCATTCATAAGTCTAAAAGGCATTTTATCATACATGAAAGTTCCCCATGGTGTGGTAAAAGTAGTCTTTTCCCGATCATCAATATGCATTGCTACCTGATTGTAGCTTGAGAACCCATCCATCATAGAGACTTGGGTTGAGGCTACCACTCTTTGCAGGATGTGTTCCATCTTGGGTAAGGGGTAATTGTCCTTCAATGAGCATTTATTCAGATTCCTAAAATCGACACATAACTGGATTTCATTGTTCTTCTTTCTGATCGGTACCAGATTTTCCACGAATACCTTAGAGGGATGATAATTTTTGCATCTAGAAGCTTCCTCACCTCTTTCTCAATGACTGGTAACAAAAAGGGTCAGCATGTAGATCTCAAATAGTTTGTCTATGGGTCGATAGTGATCTCGTTTTTATTGGATCAGGTTCCCCTCTTGCGCCCGTAGGTACCATTGGATGACAGGGATCCTAAGGATCCTCACACGGCTAGATGGACAGAGGTGATGTCTCTCCATGGTGGGGGGCCCATCATCAGATATGGTGCTGAGTTCTTCACCTATCTAGAGGGCCAATTTCTTATGGTAGAGGACTACCCATATAGTGGTACGGATTACAGAGATGACCCAGACTTGGCACTGCCCGAGGGAGTAGCGTGGGGAGACATAGGTAAGAACAAAAGCCCTTATATTTTTTAGTTTTGTATATTTAATATTTTTTTGTTATAGTGCTAATGAGTTAACAACATGTGTGTGCAGATGTGGGCCCCGTACGACTAGTGGGAGTCTCTCTTCTTGCGAGGAGAGAGAGAGGAGACAGAGCAGCCATGGCTCCAGCCGCACATGCTACCATCATGGAGATGGAAGACGTCTACGTGAAATTGACTGGGTTGACATTAGACGTTCCAGAGCCGATGGTGGATGAGTTACTCTGGCCTATGCAGGGGTATACAGTGGGAGCGTCTGTGCGCTTCAATGCGTTGCTTCGCAGGATGGCGAGAGTAGGTGACTGCTTCCATACTCAACAGGCTAGAGCTACGCGACCTAGTGGTGTACGGGACAGGAGTTAGGCCTTATGTTGTTATTATGTATGTACTGAGAGCTTACAGGCGTCAAATTTTGTACTACTGAAAGATATGAGGCTTTATATTTTGTATAGACTCACTGAAAACCGTCGTGCTTCAAATTTTGTACTAGCACTACTTTTTACAATGATATATATATACAGACATTCTAGCGATTTTATACATTATGTGTTTTAAATGGATGAATGATGTGGTCTTATTTATCTGTTTGCTTATATAAAATGAGTTATTTACATGTTATGTCTACTTTTAAAAATTAATGAATATGCTATGTGTGTGCAATGTACCAATCTAAGATGAAGTTGTCCATACAGTCGGCAACTGTGTTCACGTCTCGTGGAATGTGCAGGTACTGAATGGACTCGAAGGAACTTTCCAGATTTAGACTCGTCTATAGAGATGGAGTAAGGTAGGATCGCAGATGGCGTAGACTCGGTTATGATGAGAAACTACTAGTTGAGAATCCAAGTGGATGACAACATGGTACATACCTAAAGAAATAGCGTCAGTTAGGGTTCGAATGACTGCTTGATATTCTGCAACATTGTTGGTCGTGAAACCTAGACACATTCCCCCTGAGATGATAAGCTTGCCAGTAGGTGAATAGAGTACCCAGGCTTCCGAAGCAAGGTTGCTGGTATGCCGGCTGGTGTCGTCCGCAAATCCGTAGCAAGTTTCCATCTACACATGTAGACAAAACATGGTATAAGAAATGAAACAAGACCTAAGCACGCAAAAAATCAAAGCGCCACACCACACAAAAACACACACACGCCATGTACAGTATATACAAAAGTACTTATGCATGAAAGACTCAGGCATAGTACCTCTTCAGGTAGAGCCCATTGCGGGGCCCACCCAAAGATATCCCTTTCATATTCTTCAAACTCATAAGATCCCTTCTCTAAGACGCATTTCACTATGTAAGGTCCATGCCACATGGACTCAAACTTTCCTACCCCCATCTTATCATGTTTCTAGTCATATCTAAAAACCAAATCTCCTTTGCTATAGGTGCGAGGTTCTATCGACTTGTCATACTATGCTTTGATGTGTCTCTTATAAGCCTCGTTGGCAAAAGAGTCATCTCGGCAAGTCTCGTCAAGCTTAGATAGGTGGAGGAAGTGTTCTTCCTCGGCAGTAGTGTCGGGGAGAAGTTTGATGGTGAGCTTGAGGGATGGAATCTCGCACTCAATAGGAAGGACTGCCTCCAATCCATACACTAGTTGGAAGGGAGTAAATCCAATGGCGTTTTTAATGGAAGTTTGATAATCCCATAGTGCGGAGAAAATCATATTATGCCAATTGGACTTGTGCGTACCCACCATACGTTGGACCATAGTTTTCAAGACCTTGTTAATGGCCTCGACCTGTCCATTTGACTGTGGGTAGTACGGTGTTGAGTTTTCATGGAGAAAACCCAATCTATTTCTCAACTCATCAACCATGTGGTTCATAAAGTGAGAACCATGGTTGGTAACTATCGCTTGAGGAACTCCAAACCGTGTTATTACATGGTTAAACATGAAGAGTGCAGTAGTCTTGCCGTCATTCGTGTATGTAGGCGTTGCCTCGGCCCACTTTGTAAAGTAGTCCATAGCTACAATGATGTAACTATGCCCCCTGGCCGAGGTAGGATTACAATGCATGAAGTCAATGCCCCATTTAAAGAAGGGGCCAATGGTAATAATCGGATGTAACGGGGCAGGATGGGTGTGCTTTTTCGTATGAAAATGTTGACATGGAGGACATTTTTTTACAGCCTCGATACAATATTTGAAGATAGACGGCCAATAATATCTTGCGCATAGAATATTCTAGGCTATATCCATCCTAGAGAGATGACCGCCACAAGCCCCAGTGTGACAGTCATTTAGGATGTGTTTAGCCTCATCATGAGTCAGACAACGTCGAAGAATAGAATCGATACCACAGCGGTACAAAGTATCACTGATAATCAGATAATACTTCACATGGTGGCGTATTCGACGACGATCGTCATGAGACAATTGAGGGCTGAAACGTTGGGTTTGAATATACAAAGTGATATCTACATACCACAGATCACACGTACTGATAAGAAACAACGACTCATCCGGAAAAGAGTCATTGGGCTCAGATTCTACATCAGCACGGGGAAGGTCGTAGATGAGCTTAGAAAACACCAAAGACTTTTTAGACTTGGCTTTTTCGAAAAAAATATCAAATTCTTGCAGTATCACGATCCAGCGTGAATACTTGCTCCCAAGAACCTGACATGTCAGAACGTGGTGCATGGGGTTCGAATCGGCGATGATGGTGGTGGTGTGAAGCAAAATGTAATGTTGGAACTTCTGCACGGTCATGACTGTCGCAAGAGCGAGCTTCTCAACATGTGAATAGTGAGTTTCAACATCAATAAGACCTTTACTGGCATAGTGTATCACATGTTCTTGGGTGTTCTGGTCTTCCTACACCAAAACCATGGTGATAGTGGTGTCGGAAGCAGTGAGGTATAGGATGTAATCTCGATAGTAATTTGGCGGTTGGAGCATAAGGGAATGCGAGATGGCATATTTCAAACTATCAAAAGATTGTTGAGCTTGGTTATCCTAAATGAACGAGACGTCTTTTTTCATCAATCTCATATAAACATGTGTCTTTTGCATGAAATTACAAACAAAACTCCTTAAATAAGTCGCTCTTCATTGTATACTTTGAAGTTCCATAATATTAGTTGGAGGTGGAAGAGCGATGATGGCTTCCACCTTCAAGGGATCAATTCGGATCCCGTCTTTTGAGATGATAAACCCTAAGAGGCATCCAGAATCGAAACAAAACATACACTTACGAGGGTTCATACGGATATTGTACTGTCTACATCTAAGGAAAATAGTCGTCAGATGATCTACGTGGAACTCACACTGCTTTGAGTGGGAAGGGAGGTCATCTAAGTAGGGTTCCACAAAGTCCTTCACATCATGGATGGAATACGACATGGCCCGCTGGAGTGTGGCACCAGTGTTTTTAAGACCAAACAAAAGTTTACGATACGCAAACGTTCCCTAAGGGTAGATGAATGCAGTCTTGTGTTGGTCGGCGGGGTGGATCTCAATGTAGTTGTATCCAGAAAAGCCATCCATAAATGAAAAAATGACACTTCCGACACAATTGTCCATAATCTGGTCAATAAAGGGAGTTGGGTAGTTGTCCTTAGGACAAGCTTTGTTGAGATCCCGATAATCGACGCAGACACGAATGGTACCCTATTTTTTGGTAATAAGGACCACGTTTGAGACCCATTCTGTCAATGGGACAACGTAGATTAAGCCGACCTTCAAGAGTTTCTCAATCTCTACCTTGATTGACGCAGTCTTCCGAGGGTGTACCGGTCGCAACTTTTGGTGGATAGGTTTGACGTCGGGATAGGTTTTGATCTCATGTAAAACAATGGTGGGGTCTATCCCAGGCATCTCCCTGTAGGTCCAAGCGAACACGTCTCGAAATCGCTTGAATAAGGACGTATAAGCAATGAATTCTTTGGGGGAACACTTCTAGCCTAAATGAATGTGTTCCACTACACCAGGAGTAACCGAAATGTCTATCAAAGTGGTGGGCTCAATGTTGGCTAAGTTTCCTTCGGAGTCCATTTGACACGTGAGTATCACGGATTGAGAGCCAGGGTAGAAATCCGGTGTAAATATGGTGTTAATGCTATTCTCCATAGTATCCAAAAAGGGAAGGAAATACGAATGATGATGGAGGTATTCCCATGGGGGATCATCTGCACTCATGATTTCCATAATGGACTCATCATAATGAAAAGTCCATAGCAGAGGATCGAATGATGTTCATTGTAGAGAACAGCAGGTGGAGGCCACAGCTAAGTGGTCCTCCGGTGCTGACTAGATATCCTTGTATGTGAGTTCAATGGGTGACAGAGGAATAACGTTTCCAATCAGGTGTGTGGTGGCTTCATCAAGTACAAGCTATGAATCAGTGGAGTTGGCGATAGATGGAATCTGCGAGAAGATCATGTTCACCATGGCAACATGATTTAGGGGATCCAAAGTAGGAAAGACACCCATAAGGGATGAGTCCTTAAGGAGGCCGACCCCCACGCTCTCATACTGATGTGAAGATTGTCCAATTGAAGGAACGTTATCGCCTGGGTGAGTAGCAGTGTCAGGTGTGCAGAAATCCAGTTGGTCGACAGTAACAATTCGGCCTTGATGGGGGAATTGTACTATGCGAAAGACAGATAATGCGACCGCAGTCATGGCATAAAACCAATTACAGCCAAGTAGAATGTTGTAATCTAATGGAGCAGTGACAACTTCCATGTTAATGGTTGTGGTCTTGCCCCCCAGCGCGACTGCTAAAGCTTGTAACCGCCCATGAGGTTGAAATCCAAGTCTATCGAATGCTCTCAAAGTGGTAGGAGATCGGTTCAACTCGGGAGAGCCAATGGCTCTCCAACATGAGATCGACATGACTGAAGTAGAGGCACCTTCGTCCAAAACGGTACGATGGATTGTCCTCCCAGCAATGTTTGTGGAAACTTCAAATGACAACTGATGGGAGAGACTCGGTTTGAAGTACTCTAGCCGGAACATGATGGTATTCGATCAATCCGGATCAACTGCACCAATGGAAATGAGGAGAGTCTTGCACTGATCAAGACAGTTTTGCAAGACCTCGAGCGTCGACATAGCACAAGGAGCTTGTGCTAGGTCCTCTACAATGTTGTAGTTTTGAGCAGCGTGAGCATTGGGATTGAAAACCGATTTTCTAATCGTGCTCTTGTGTGAATGCAGCACTGAATTGAAAGAGGGCTTCTCAATGGTGAGAGGAGTAGGCGGTATGGTGATGTCAGGCATCGAAGTGGAATCTTTTTCAGTATTACTTCCAATAGGTTCCTTTACAGAACATATTCATGCGAACACGAACGGGTGTTCAATTTGATGCTCTCGCTACGCATCATGAGAACATGTGTGGTGGTGGATGCTTCTCCTTGGGAAGGAGAAGTGTGAGCGATCAACTGCTGATTTTGAGCAGGGAAGGGATCGTTGAGAACTGTGGGTGTGGGTTTTCCCTTGAGAAACTTTTGAACTTCGTCTCTATGGGGCGACTCTTTAGAAAAGTGGTCAACACCACACAGTATACAAGGATACTTCAACTTCCTTTTCTGTTTGGTATCATCATGGGTGCTTTTATGTTCCTGCTGGGTGGAAGATTTCTTAGGTTTCCCTTTGTTTTTCTTCTTACCACAAGACTTTTGAGGTGAAGTTGATGAAACAAAATTCACTTCTTCGGTGATAGCAGGAGTGGATGATTTGGTGGTGTCATGACTAGCCTGTGTTGGTGATGGGGAAGAACCCTGAGGGTTCGAGAAACCAATAGTTTGAGAAGAAGGCTGGTTGTTAAGGGATCCAATGATGCCATCATCTTGGGGTCCGTTAGGTGGTTTCACGGGGTCGTACGTGTTGCGGGGTGCATCAGGAAGGATATCAAACAACATGCCAGATTGAGCATAGACTAGGTCTAGCAAGTGGGCACGGGTGATGGCTTGTTCCTTAGTGATAGCACCTCCCATGGAAACATCTTGTGCTATGGTCGGGATGAGAGACAACGTAAACCAGTCCGCTAGGAGTTGGTCTGGAATAGGGGCCTTAATGAGACGTCGTCTCCTCCTGTTACCTACCCAAATTTTGAGAATATTATTTTATTTTGCAAAATACTTTATGTTAAATTATAATTACAAAGTTTTGTAATTATTACCAATTTTAGTCAAGGATGATTGTAATTACTGATTATTATTATTTAATAAATCAAAATAGGAGACAAACACCCAAGGGAATTGTTACATGAGTATTGATTGACCCACTAGGAGGAATGGAAGCTGTTAGAAGGCATGGGACAGATGGCAACATTTGCACTCCACCACTAGATGTTGGTTATGGGACAACCACCCCTAAATTTATGGCATTATCCCCTAGGTGGGTGGAAGAGAGCAGGTAGCTCATTAATGACCAGTTAACCACTAAAAGGCCTAGGCAACCTAGATAAGGCAATTTGAATTGAGCAGGCAGCTCCTACAATATTTTTCTGCAGAAATATTCCTCAAGTGTATCAAGTGATCACTGAGAGATTTGAATAGGGAGGCTATGTGAGAGTGCAACTATGAGTCTGCTAGTTATTCTGAGAAGGAAAACCAGAGGTGTTGGTGCAGGTCTTTTTGACTGTTGAATCTTTATGACTGGATAATCTATATTCTACTACAAGTTGATGTACTAAGGCTTCTACAGACTCTTCCTTCTAGTGGTTCAGTGAACAGTCTCGGGGGTCCTAAGGCAGGTAATTTGGCTGTCTTCAAGAATAGGTTGGGTGGAACAGGCTCCTTGGGTGGTTTGTTTCTCCTACAAATTATCAGGGTCTATAGTTTTTGTTGTTATTTTAGTCAATTAGAATTTTACAGTTAACAGTAAGTAGTACAGTCAAAAGAGTATAGAAGGAATTGTTTTCACTTTCTAACCTAAGTATGTTCTCTAAATGAAAATGATATAATAAATGAAATGATTGATAAAATGACTTCTCTGCATTTTTCCCCATGCTTGTTTCAGCATCGTACTCTAGTACATGGAAGTAGAATTAAATCATATAACTGATGGGCAGAATGCCAAGTGAAGAGATAGACTGATACTGTAGTGTTCTTTTAAATTCTAATGTTTACATGTTTAAACTCAGAAACAGAATAGTATATAATAAATAGCTATAAAAAGCATTCTCCTGTACTTAGTTATAAAAGAGAGACAATTCATCTATGTACATAACTATATTTCCATTTATCACTAACCATTATTGAAATCTAATACCATGTATTCTACTGTAAAGGTGTTATGAATACCAGATGTTTCAGGCATTTTATATTTAAAATTATAGTAGCTGCAATTATTCTCTATACAGAGTTGTTATTCATAAAATAGATACTTTCTTTCAAAACAGTATAACTTTACACCTTCGTATAATTCATTTTCAAACATTTAGAAAATTTATAAAAGCTACAGTTTACATGAAGTATCATTTCCAACATTTACTGACTTTTATATTTTTGAAAGGAATAGAATAATCAAGGATGTTTAATTGTTCTTATTTTTCCTAAAGACTATACAGAACTTCTATTCACTTCTGTATTTAGTTTATTTTAATGTTAAAACCATTATCAACTTAGATATGGTAGAAATCCTTTCGAAATCGTAAATTACAATCACCATAACATTTTTTTTACATGTATTTCTTAGACTAAAACGATGTATTATTTCCATGATAACCTCTGACAATGAAATCATTTTCCTAGTTTAAACAAAGTTTGCTAACATTTACAGGTTCCAATTTTAAAAACCCTAAGGTTGAGTTTTTTTCTAGCTTATGACTAGTTACTTAAATTCATAATCATTAACTCTTTGGTTGAATCTCTGCAATCAAAATATTAATTCATATAGTATACACGTAGTCCCATATCCTAGTTCGAAACTTAAAAAGCACAGTACATCTACTCTTTCAAATAATTAAGCCATCAATGGCCGTAAAATTTTTCACCAAAACAGTTGTTATTTACTCATCATCAACGAAGTAGCATAGAGGCATTACACAGTAAAATATTGAAGTTTTAAAATTGTAGGTTCCAATCGAAATAACAAGGGTATCCCTTAGGGATTACAACTCCAAAACAAGATACATTTCAACCAAAAATTTACAGTAGACGCTGCATTAACCAGACTAGCCAACATCTTAGCAGCTGGGCACTTAGCATTAATGCCCACAAGTTACATTCAATGGAAAAAAACCGTGCCAGAAATCCAAACACCTAGAACTTTGTCAAATAGCATTTGTCGACCTCAATTGAACCAGGATGACCAACGAGGTAAGGAAACCACCGAGGCTTACCGGTGGACAAGCGGAGCTCCTCCATCATTTCTCAAGTAAATGGTCTTCTGATGAAGGAAAACCTGTCACAAAAACTATGAATGGTTAAACAAGTTACTAGGTATGTTTATGGAAGCATTTAAAATAATAGTAATAGGTTAGAAGAATACATTCCCTTCGCATTGAGAAGACTCTCCTGCAAACAAGGTTAACAAAGCCACCCATCCAGCTTATGGAAGAGAGAGTTCCAGTTCTGAGTTCGATAGTTACTATCGTATGAAAAGTCGAAACTGGTTCAATAACTTCAACACAGACCCTGGACTAACACTCTCTCAAGAATTACACAGAGAAATCATCTAAAGAATTGCTCCTTCGACATTTTAGCTACTGTAAAAACTCTGCCAGAGGCTCGACTTCTTAACATGACTTTCACTTGCAGGTTGAACGCACATAGGTCACGAGTTCGAGCTCGGGGAACCTCCATCTATCAAAACCCTAGAACCCCTTGGCCTGTCGGCCTCTCCCCAAGACCATTACCTAGCAAAATGAATGCCGAGGAACTTGTTTCAACACTGTTGCAGTATGCAGTTAGGGTTTTCTTTACAATCTCGATAATCCATAGATCAACGATGGAGGTTTGCTGCCATCTAGGTACATTGAAAAGTGGGAAACCACTACATTAAACACCCCAATTAATGTTACAACCATGACAATGCCAACTCCACAGACCTAGGATCAAGCTTGACACAGCTCGACGATTTAAGTGCTTTTGGTGAAATCCTTCACGTGCTACTCATCCATCCACGTATAGCCACACTCAATACAGTAGGCAGAAGACTTGAATGTCAAGGTCATTTATATTAACGATGCCAGCAAATCTCATACTCCAAGCATTTAATAACCATCATTTTCACCTTCCAGCATTCAAGCTTAGGGTTGCAACATTTCATTTTATATCTAGTCTATTGTTGCTAATAGATTGAATGGTTCATACATTTCATTACATCATTTAAATGAATACAAGTCATATTCTAAAGTTAGGGAATAGCTAGAATTACATTGTTTACATCGTATTCATTTGTTTACATAGCATAGTTCATTCCATTATATAAATAATGGGTTGAAAGGGGAAACCCATATAGTCTTGTAATTCCATATTAAATCCATTATAAATATGAAGGTAGGATTGTGATGATAATTATTTCAATAATAGTTTGGTACATGCAATTAGAAATGCATAGAAACTATAGTTGTATTATAATAGTTTCCATTTTTATCCATGTTTTTCCAATTATACTAATTGTATCATAGTTTAAAGCAGTATACAAAGTCAAAGTATTCATAAATCAATATATATAATAATAATGAGATAAGAAGATGTCTGAAAAATGTAGTTGGCAAAAACAATACATTTAGATTCTAGGCAAGGAATCATACTTGAAACAAAGAAGTACTTAGAATTATCACTAAGCAATGTTGACTAATTGAAAACAGTAATTATTCTTAAACACTCGTTTTGTCGCATTTCTCTTACCTATGTTCTGCACATGGAAATAGGATTCAAATGCTTTAGCTAAATGTAGCTAAGTAAACCTCAGGGTACCTCGTAGGACCCCTTCGTCATCAAAGAAAAGAAACTGTCAGTACCTTGTCAAGAGAACCTAATCATATGATATTTCGAATTACGGTTAACACAAGCATAACTATTGTCGTAAGCTTGTTAAACGAAGTGTGTCGTGTCATTTTCATTAAATTGTTTTTAGTTATGAGATTCAGTAATCAATTGTTTTCAGCACTAAGACCTTATTATCCGATGTTGTCTTGTTAAGCATTTATTATTTCCACATTCGTAAATTTTAACATTTAATTTTTTTTAAAAAGTTTTAAATTTTTATGAATTTATCAGGATGTTACACCTTCGCCACTCATGTATATGATCTGATATGTGAGTAGCGGTATTTTGACAAAGCAAGGTTAAAATCTCTGTACCAGTTTCATACCGTATAGGCAGCTGGAAATGAGTCAAAAAATTCATAGCAAGAGAACCAAAATCAGGAAAAGAATGGGGTGGTAGTTCAATATACCACTTGGCAGCCGAACCAATGAGAGTCCGTTGAAATAACCTAACACGGATCAAGTCGTCCATCAAGGAGTTGGATGAACACCACAAGTGGTATATCATCACATGGTTTTTAGGATCCTCACCTGGCTTTCCATCAAATTTTGGGATATCTGATGGAAGTTTCACTGGAATGGGTAGCCAATTAGTTTCATGGTAGATGGGGTCGTTGGTCAAGCGAGACAAGTTGGGTAGGTCCAAATTAGCCAAAAAGGGCAGCTGCGTATTAGGCTATGGGTACTGATAGTACTGATAAGGCGTGTAAGGACCTATGGGACCTTGTATCGACTAACCATAAGGTGTTCCAGGAGGAAATTGGCCATAGGGGTACGAGTCGCTTAGACCAAATGTAGGTCCGATTCCATAGTAAGGTGGTCCATTACCATAATAAGGTGGCCCATTACCATAAGGTGGGGGCCCACCTCCATTGTCGGGAGGTCGTAAGCCGCCTCCAAATGGTGGGGGTCCACCACCATCACCAGGGTAGGATGGGCCGCCACCGCCTCTACCGGGAGGAGGTGGTGGTCCGCTACCACCACCAGAATAGGGTGGGCCTCCACCACCTCCACCGAGGAGGGGTGGTGGGCCACCGCTGTCGTCGAAACGGTAAGAGCCTCCTCCGCCACCTCCACCATAATAGGGTGGTGGTCCACCACCACTGCCACCACGATGAGAGGGTCCTCCACCACCACCACCGGGATGGGATGGTCCTCCACCACCACCACCAAGGGGGGTGGGCCATGATGACCAAAATGAGGTGGTGCTCCACCAGAAGGTAGAGGTACGCCTCCTCCAGAGTTATGTGGGGGCCCACTGCCTCCAATGGGAGGTGGGGGTGGACCAAACAAGAGTGGAGGGACTTGAGGGACTGTAAGTGGGGGTCCGTGTTGTAAAAAATTTTGCTGTCCCCATAGAGTGTAAGGGTTTCTGGGGTAGGGTACCCCGTAGAGTGCATTTCTGGGATTAAGTTGACCCAACACAGGGTTAAGATGACCTGGATATGCTTGAATCGATGGAGGTTGCATTACATTGGACGGTCCCCCAACATGGGATAGTCCCATAGTGGAAGGTCCGGGAGGTAAGGAATTTCCAATGGAAGGATCAATGGGAACTCCTGCTGCAGTATTATGGTTAAGAGATGGGGGTTTCCCCCCAGCAACAACTTGCTGACCACTAGATAAAGGTTGACCCAACACTGGTTGTTGATTATTCACCGTAGGATTACCATTACCTATAAAGAAGGTAGGGGATAAAGAGTATCCTCCTCTTGAAGTTTGGGGTGGGGGAGGAGCAGTTGATGTAACTGTAGTAGTGACGGGTGTGTTGGACTATTGTTTTTCAATAGGTTGGGTCGTTAGAGGTACTAAAATGGTCTTCTTTCTAGGGTACATATGTGCAAGAATGGATGGTTGACCAGTTTCAGAAGTGGTCATGTGTTGTGTGATTCCGATGACTCAAAAGATAAAGAGCAACCCAGGAGGGATCGGTAAGGGGTTAACGTTGGGTCTTCAACCCGTCGTTGGAGACTTGATCTCCGAAGCTCCTCATCCATAGAATGAAAATGCGTCAATTGGCCATGATATTAATCTAAGGGATCGTCCGGAGTAGTCCCACTGGGTGGGGGTGCAACGACAAAATAGGCCACTAGGTGGCCTAGAGAAGATGTCCAATAAGCTGCTGAAGGGCCAACAATTGTTGTGGGGTCATCCTGGGGTTGATTTATCCATTCCAACGATCTAGGCTCTCCTGGAGAAATGGGAGGTAAGTCTTGTGAAGTGGGGATTTGTGCTTCTTCACCCTGTGGGGGATGAGAGGCAGGTGAATCTGGAGGAGTGTGAGGAAACAAGAGTCATCCAACATTCAAAGTGGGGTTTTCCACTTCATGTGACCCGACCCTAGCTTGTGGGTCCATTCTTACCCTCGAAATTACCTCCTCGTTAAGGGGATATTCGGGTGGCAAGTTTTAAATCCTACAAGACCTTCTCCAAGGAAAGTCAGCCAAAGTGACTGAAACAAAAGTTTCTCCTAAGGCAAGCTAAACAAAAGAAAATCAAACCAAACAAAACCTACACAAACTAAGGCCACAAGAAAAATTATGTTATAAGAGTGGATTCAAAGGTCTGGAACCTCACAGGATTGTCAAGGCTTAGCAAATCGCTATATACCGCAAGGTCCAACAGTAAAACGCGACAAGGAGGATTGGGACCGTACCCTTTCCTGAATACCCGATTACTTGGATGGTACGTGCATAGTAATCTCTCTGAGTGTTGTTCTCGATGTATTGCTCCGCCAAGACAGCCAAAAGGTTAACTTAGTTGGTTTCAGGAATCCTAGTGGTGTCTCCCAATATACGCAAGGTACATGGGATCTCACATCCGTAGTGGTGCTATCTAATGCAAAAACGTACAGCACGATACCTTCCGATATAGTACAGAGTATGTGAAACACCTTTCGATATATGCCAAGTACGTGTGGTACATGGTGGGTATGTGAAAGAGCTCGATATACCGATAAGTACGTGGAAGACTACAATACCCCCAGAATACAGTGTTGGAAAATAATGATAGCTTCCATGCTTAACGACACCGAAACACGTCTCTAACTTAAACACAAGTTTCTAAAAATTTTATCCTAGTTCTACCGTTGATTTTATCTAGACGGTTAGGTGAATGCATGAGGTGAGTACATAATCATAAACATAATGTAGACCCTAACTACATGCAAAAAATACACTTTTCTTTTGATGAACTCTATGTATGGGAAGGAGAAATTTCTCTCCAATTTTTTACCAAAGCAACACAATGCAATACAATCCCAAATCTACCAAAAAATGACTATGAAGTTCCTTTTCAAGTGAAACACAAAAAATAACACAACACTACTAAGCCAAATCAAACCATGTTTTTTTTTCTTTTTTTCTTTAATCTTTTCAAAACAAAAATGATGCTAAGCAATGAAAAGAGAGAGTTTCTAAGTAGAGTATGCAAGCTTTTCACTTTCACTACAATGGTCTAAAAGCATAAAAACCGAAATATGCATTTAACTTTCCAAGCATGGAACTACTTTTGCAAAACATGATATATATTCAAATTTTTCAACAAAATGAGCAACTCATAATTCGTGAAAAACACAAATAATTCAACTCTCTTTCAACTTTTCGAAAATATCTACAAATGAGACATTCCAATGCATGAACAATTATTCAAATAAGCTTGAAAAATGATGAAAATAAAGTACTTTTGATTTCCAATGGATGTATCAAAATAACAATTTGATAACAATGATGCTCTTAAACATAAATACTGAAATGAAAATATTACTTCCAGCACTCCAATAACTCAGAAAATATCAAGAAAAGACAAGCACTCAATGGACTGAAAGTACACACAAACACTCGAAATCAATCATTAACAAGCAGCACTAAAGAAATCAAAGCTCAAAAATGTATGCAAGTGAGGTCTGGAAACCGATCCAATACAATGACCAGATTCGGCAAGGAGAGGAGGGAATGCAAGGGTGACTGGATGCAGGTGGGGGAGACAAGAGTGTCCACCACTACCAAATCTTAGACTTGTCCAAGATGGAACCCAAAACAACTCCAAATAAAACCAACCAACTCAATCACACAAATCAAAATGGGGTCTCTGATTGGATCTTGCAGTACAGAGGGAGTTTGCACAAAAACCAAAACTCAAATAGAAAATGGAGAAGGGGTACCTGTATGGCAGTTTTGGAAAATTGACGTAGTTTGTGCTTGTACACAATGCGATGTCGCGGTTTACCAATGTAGGAAGTGCAACGGTGTCATGGTAGACCAATGAAAGGGTTGTGACGATAGGCCCACAGACAAAGAACAGAGATAAAAAATGGCAGTGTCACTCTGAGTCCACTGACTAGGTGCGATAGGAGAGATCTAAGTTCAAAAATGAACCAATTCTCCAAACAATGAGCAATGAAATGGTTTGAAAATGGGAAGTACAAACTCAAAGGAAGGTAATCAAACTCTTAAAAGTGAATATCTGATGGTGAAACCAGTTTAAGAGGTAAATGACAAATAAGATGGTTTTTAACAAGAAATCAACTGAAAATGACATTCAAATTGACAACTACGAAACAATGTTCTTCCCTAGTATGGTCTCCAGATTTGTTTGCGGACAATCCACTCGAGCGGACACGAGCCGGATCTCCCTAGCTCAATGTGAGTCTAAAACAAATAGAATAGACTATAAACCACTTTCCTAGATCTAGTTAAGGATCAAGTTATCAGATGTCTTACCTTAAATTTGTAGTACTTTCTCCTGGACATTGTTACATGCTTTGCGATCATCAGATCTAAGCTGCAAGACTTGCCAAGATACACAAAACAAGACAAACAAGTAGAAACATCTAAGCGATAACAAATCTAAGTAAACAGTTAAGCAGGTAAACTACACAATATCATCAACACAACAATATTGGTGGAAAGCATTTATATTACTGTAAAAATAGGGAAAGTACATAGAAGAGAACAACTACAACCAGAGCTTAATGAAGTAATCCTTCTCCATCCAAGCCAATTCCATATCCTCCCAAGGAAGTGTGAGTCTCTCAATGGATGAGTAGAGATCTCTCTAAGATGATTTCACTAGCATGTAGACACTATAGACTTCCTCCCTTTGGAATGGGAGTGAGCTTCACTTATATAGGACTAAGTGGATAGGGTATGGATAGGGTAGGTTGAGATATGGTAGGAGAGAGATAAGGGATCCTTCCAAGAGATTAGGAACCGAGTGCCATCTCTCCCAAAAGGTCAGGGATAGGGATCCATGTCAACTAGCTTCGAGAATGGGTTTGAAGGAGCTATTTCTGTCCATTAACTGACATCTTCGTACCCTGCCAGAGAGCAATATGTGACGTCACGAGTTGCATGAGGGAATCCTACGACGACCTCTCAAAACCTAATATGAATGGGTTAATATATCTTCCAGGTCAATAACTTGGTCAAGAAAACTTTAGGGATGTATACACTGAATCTCAAGATGGTAAGATTTTAGGTGTAACAGTATATTTATATCTTTTCCCACTTCTTAGATTATTGGTCTCTTCGTCAGACTCACTAAAAATGCTATTGACCATTACAGATTCACAAATTTTACTGCATTCTAAAAACGCCTTTCTCAGCTAAAATCATTTTAATGTATAAACTAAGGTTGTTCAAGTACTTACCTCTGAATCCCTTGAAAAACTATCTTTCAGATGTGCTGTAGGACTTTAGCTTGTCCAAAGCGAACTACGTTACAAAGATCTGTAGTGTACTGTCAACCCAGAAGTCGACTGCTCGTGTGAATGGGTTGTCTACTACTTTGAGCCTTTCAATAAGCTGTAGTGTCCACTCAGTCGGTACGTCTCATGGTGTACAGTTTCTTTGCTCTACGAGCCTTGACAACCACTCATGTAGCTCATTTCCAAAATATGCCCAAAAAACTTCATGAACATCTTTCCACAGGTATTTGTCCAACCACTGAATGTCATAGAGATGTGGGTGTCTATTCTCCCTTATTGCAAAGTCTCTCTTTGTCTTGTCGCATCAAGCCCATATTTCTTTCTTGTTTGGGTGCCAAAAGTCAATACCCAGCAAATCTTCTTCTTTGTCGCACATCACGACTTCAACTCATCACGGATTCTTAGTGCTACAATGGAACCATTTGTTGGATTATATAATGTTCTAGAGGTTTCCAATGTAGGCCCAGATTCTTCACGGTTTTAAGGAACCAACAAAACCCCTTTTCACCAGCCCTTTCGGCAACAACCTACGAACAGGATGAGGTATCACCCGAGGTGGAACTATGGGGGTGTTGCGAAATCAGGTTTCCACAACGAGGTGATGAGTTGTTCGAATGGAACCACTACGCACTGCGCTACAGGACTCGTACTGCGGACTAAAGATTGCGCAATGATAGTCTGCGTCATGGTCCTCACTACTTCAAGCTAAAATACTTGCACAATCGGTGCATCTACGGACTGCACGGTTCGGATAGGATGCAACTAATAGGATAGCGCAACTGAATTATATGCTTCCTCTTCAGACTTAACCACTATGACGACTTTACTTATTACTTTATTCTCCCATATAATGCCTTAGATTATTTAGCCTTATAAATAATGTAACCAGATGAATTATACAATAATGCGCACACCACAACCCAAACTCTACATACACATGTGATTATTCAACAAACTGATATTTTCACAAACTTAGCATACTACGCATTCAACATTCATCCATTCATGTAATACTTAACATATTATTCCCATTTCATTCCCATGGCGAATACATATAAAGGCATTAACATATCACTGATAAATGAGAATTCAAGCATTCATAGTAAGCAAACAAACAATTGCACACATATAAATAATCACACTGCACAACATTTAATGTGGTTCACCCCCAAGATGGGAGCTACATCCACAGGAAATTTTGTTGTATTAGTCATTGGGAGGGGTACAACAGTTCCAATCTACGCACTCGGCTACAGAATCTCTTCTCTCTCAATAAGTCTTTGCGTACTCAACTTGCAGAGCCTTTACAATATCTTCTCACAAAACAACAAGTATTGCTCAAGATTTCTACAATGAATATAAACCAAAATAATAAGAACCCTTCCCCATACAAAATGTGCCTTATTTATAGATCATTCCCATAGGTCATGTCTTTACAATTCAAAGGAAAAAACCCTTAGGTTCCTAAAACAGGTGTGGATGCCCGCCACCCCGCCTTTCGTCGTCGACAGCTTGCTCCACTCGCTTTGGACGCATTACTGTACCACTCGTGGCTCTAACACCCTTCTAACAGCCGCAGTCATCAACAAAAATGGTTACAACTACATCATGGCCTGTCACTTTCTGCTCCTTTTATCCTGCCATCAACTTAGTGGCCTAGCTTCTCAACTGCTTTCCGCCACTCTCTTAGACTGGTAACTTTCCTCTAACTTTATTCCGCTCTTTACCCAGACTAGGTCACTCTCCCGTCTTGACCTTTATCTATACTTCTTTACCCACTAACTGTCGCACTGGTACTGCGCGCAGCTGTCCTTTCGACCCGACCTGCACACACCCAAAACTATGCCATTTTAACCTCGTAGCCCACACTGAGCAGTTCTCAAAATTTTACTTTATCAAAAAGATGCCTACTTGGGCCACGCCCAACAAGAATTTTTGTTTGCTACTCTCTACTTAGAGATGACTTGGTGACGGTCATAGGATCCTTTTTCTTCCTTTTCCAAATTTAATTGGCTTAGAAAACCTTCAATGTATTATAGAGCATTCAATCATATAATCTGAAAAGGTTCTATCTCTATTGGTAATGCAAAATTCCTTTGGTGATTGAAATATGCAAAGTGCATGTGATCTTATATGAACCTCTATCTAGCTTATTCCATAGCAAAAAACCTAGGATAAATGTTGGGATCTTATAGGGCTCCTCCTAAAAACCATATACTCATATTACTATGTAATTCTCATACAAATACCCATCTCCAAACCTCGTGTAAACGACTGAAATGCAACCACCTTTTGTTCTCTGGGAACTTTCTTAGTGGTGAAGAATAAAAAATCAGAGTATATGTGATGCCCATCACTTTATTTGTGAATTATGTATAATTGGAGTTATCATTTCTTCTTAGAATCAAATCACTCCAATCATATACAGGGATTTGATGTCCACTTTCATCAGATATCTTCAAATTCATGGGTTTGTAATGTTCAAAATTTTGATATAGGAACATGTAGAAAAGGAAAGAAGGGTATCTAAACCACACAATAGCTAGAAGTTCCACTAGTTTTGCATGAATTGCTTCAGGTAGGAAACTACATATGTGAAACTTCTGGGAATTGAGTCCAAATGCAAGATGTTAAAATAAGCAGGATACCTAGTATGGCATAATCTACTATGTTGTCATTTTCAAGACTTAATATGGTGTGTATCAGTGAAATAAATATCTTTAAACTGTCAGAAAAAGACAACTGTATCATAGGGTGGTGAGGAGGTAGGGATGGAAACTCCCTTCTCTAGATGCTTGTAAAAGAATTGGTGCTTGTCATAAGGCTGCAATGCCTGATAGGATGTGGCCAAGATTTTTTCATTTAGGGTCTGAAGGGATAAGGATCCTAGAATACAAAACATATTTTGCATAGTTTTAGCGTTGATGATACATAGGGTTTTAGAATAGTCGGATGGATAGATGGATCTTTTGCTTGGGGAATAATGTGCGGAACAACAGGTTATGAACTCAAGTGAATACATAGTCCTAGGACAAATAGATATGGCCAAATTTGAATCCCACAAGTGACATGGTCCCATCCTGCAATGGATAGGGAACAATCTTCTCTAATGGTGGAATTCAAGTCAGATTTGGTGATAATCAAGGAATATTTTGAGGATCCATACTTATTTAAAAGTGTATAAACATTGGCGAATCTTACTAATTCTTATAATGTCAACTATAAATATTTGGTGATAAATTTCTAAAAATATTTCAATTTTTAAGGATTTTATATAGTTTATATAATAACTTGGGCGATTTTTAGAGTGAAAAAACATTACTCCATCAAAATTAGACGAAACCGGGCTTCAAAAAATGAAAATTAGTGAATCTTTCTTCAGAGAAAAAAAAACAAAAAAACAAAAAAAATGGAAAAATAGCCCATAGGATAAATTACACCACTAAAATTTTCCTTGGTGATAATTGTATCAGAGATATTGGCATGGTAGTCATAAATGTGTTCATATCCTGAAAATATGGGTTTAGGGAGCTTAATTTTGGATGCGGAAGCCATCTTGAGTGAGGTATTTAAATTGGTATGTTAAAAGGTAATTTTGCAGGGTAATTAAGGTAAGAATATTTATTGTTTATGTGATGGTAAAAATAGAAATGACCTTGACTTAGATAAAGTAAAATACCCATGGTGCAAAAACTTGGAGATGAACGGAGGTTGTTGGTTAATGGTGTTGACTAGGAAGGTATAATAGATGCCTGGAGCTTGTATTCAAATGTAGTAGAATAACATTTTTTGTTAGGGAAAGTATCCTATAGCAGGGGAGGGACTACCAACGTATTGGTGTGAAAATACGGACATACAATGTTCTGCAAATACAATTACTAAGCAAAGAGATTAGGGTTAGAAGGATGTGTACCTTATTCAGAAGGTTGATCCAAGACTTTCTCTTCCTTGATCTTCAGTGGAACAACCTGCAAAACAAACTTCAAACCTTCCTCAAACCAATTTGACTACAAATAAAAGGATTGATATTTATAATAACATTAAACATCAAATTGTAATCAAATTTGAAACATACAAGAACAAATCATATTTGGGAAAAGAAGAATATCTAATCTTTATTAATCCATGGACCAAGTACATAAATTATACATGTTTGTAGCAAGAAACATAGTAACAAAAACCTGAGTTCTTGCTCCTCTCTCTTGATTAAGAATTCCTCTAGCATTACATTACCAAAAGTTGGCTCCCCATCTCCAAGGCCCTCCCCTTGTATTTATGGCAAGGGTAGGAGGATAAGTTCTAAGGGTGGTTTGCATAGGTAGTTGAGGAAGTTGGAATAACTCCCAAAACTAATCCATAGTTAGTGTTTTTATATATATATATTGAGATTTCTTAAGATACCCGCGACTATGGAATAGAACAACTAGGGAGTGACTCGCAACTACCCTAGCTTGCAGCTAGTGGGTGCAACTTTTCAAAATATACCCACAGTTTGTCAATGTAGACACCCGCGGATAACCCGGGTGTTGGAAAGCATAAGAGTCGTGGTTATGCTAAAAACTAGGCAGAAAAAATATGTTTTGAGGAAAGGAATGCAAGGCTCAGCTCTAAGTCATCTAACATCAATCAAACTCTTCAATCCATAGAATCCTTTTG
The DNA here is from genome assembly GCA_027924585.1 of Larix kaempferi. Lineage (NCBI taxonomy): Eukaryota > Viridiplantae > Streptophyta > Pinopsida > Pinales > Pinaceae > Larix > Larix kaempferi. The sequence goes on along the minus strand of BSBM01000308.1, from coordinate 6,321,844 downwards.
TGTGACCGACAGGGCAATGTGATCACGGATGGAGAATTGTTAAATTTGACTGGTAATAGATTCCCCCTAATGTATGAGGTCAGAAGGAAATGATGGCTAAAATGCATTACAATCCATGAAGAGGAGGAGCGAGTAAACCATAGGATGAGATCACAAAAAATACTTGAAACAAAAACAAGGTCAGTCATTAATTACAATCTTGATATCAGGGGATGTTCAGAATGGGAGAACATGATCTCCAATACATAACTGAGAGATGTATATAGCATGGCCACTGAAATACAAGCGTGGATCCATGTTAAAACAAGATATCATAGCCATTGGTGACCTCTTAGAATGGATGCCTACTGAGGGCATCTAGACTTGGATCCTACTTTAATTATCAACCCGGGGGATGTACAAACTTCAGAGGTGCAGGAACTATATGTGCACTTATAGGATAGTCTTTGTCGTGGTTGGGTGTTGGTATCAAAGTTTAAAGGTTTTCCTAAAAGAAATCGAATAAGCTAGGAAAGGATTGCCTAATCTATGGATGAAAAATACCTATGCTAAGAAGTTCAAATGTTGAAAACAGTAAATCTATGTTAAGGAAGTTAAATGCTGAAAACAGTAAATATGTCCCTAAGAATTGACTTGCTGAAAACAAGGAATTTATACTATAAAATTGAATGCTGAAAACATAGCAGATCTATTCTAAAATAATGAAAGATGGATCTTTAATCTAAGAAGTTATTACTATAAATCGAATGCATAAAACTAGAGTCTAACCTATTCAATTGCCAAAACCAAGTTCAGAATGCCATTATCTAATGCTTATGAATTAATCAAAACTTTAAGAAGTGAATATCATTAATTAACCATAGTTTGGAAGTAAGCAATCTTTATGAGCAACCATACTAATGGGAGAGTGCATAGGCTTTAAGATCTAGATCAATGTTTCAAAAGAAATGCGAGCACATAGGGAAATAGATGTTTAAAATATGCCTTGGAAGAATCCTTCTATAGGACTACTGAAACAGTGTTACAGAACTACAGAATGCGTTATAACCAACTACAAAATTTGAATGGTCATTTTACTATAGAAATCAAATCGTACTATTTAATGCCGTTTAAATGCTTTCATATGTAATATAGATTCAGTCAATGTAAAGCACATAATGAAAAATACCTGAACAGTAAGATCTCTTGACTTACGTATTGGAGGGGCCCTCTACAACCTGTACTCAGGAGTGGAGAAAACTTATATACGCCAAATTGAAAGCAACATCAAGTCTTTATTCAAAATAGCAACTTCATAGTTTAAACAAAAGTCTGTAACTCAAAATATCTCGACAGTATAAAAACGTGAAATGATGGTTCTCAAAAATGGCAACAGGATCCTCTCGCTAGCTGAGAAGCCCGCATATATATGCCTCTAATGCTTAACCTAGCTATATGTCTAATTGTCGATTCTGTTTGAACAAGTGTTCTCTCTAGAAATCAGGAAAAAAGGCGTTGAGCTTTGCATGATCTTCAATCCTTTGCTTGATCTGCATGTTTGTCCCTTAGTGTACCTGGACCTGCTCAATCATACTTGATTTTCATATAATTAGTTTATTGAATACACATTTAACATACAAGAATAATCTTTAAAACAACTTCATTAAATAATCAAGGTAAATCATTTCTCCCACAAAACAAGTGTATTTCTTCACCCTTTCTTGTGCTTTACTGTGGAAAAAAAGGCTATCAAATACCAATAACTTGGACTCATAATTCTCCCCCATACTTGAAGGATTCACCCATCCTTGGGTGACATATTTAGCTCGTCCACGATTTGTCTGATGTCTCATGCTACCACCCTGGGGGTCCCTACCTGCCTGTGGTAGCCCATGCTCTGACCCTCCTTGACCCATGCTCTCCTCTCTTATTCCTCATTAATTCGTTCCTTGATAACTAGGGGAAGGAAAAATGGGGGATTTAGCCTCATCCCAATCCATCTGAGCTGATTCCTTATCAAGGATTCCCTGTAGAGTTTGGCTTTGAAAAGAGCATCTTCAAGTTTGAGAGGCGAGTGGAGCTCTCTTCTTTTTAGATCACTTTCTACTCTACTCCATCTTTCCTTAATAGACTCATGAACCTCTTTGTGTGTGCTTTGGAGAGTAACATCAAAGTGTGCCATAGCCTCCTGCTGCTTTGCAAGGAGAATGGGGATCAACTCCTCATCCTGGGTGAGGATCCTACGGTTGTAAATTATTCTTTTAGGGTGAGTCGCCTCTACCCTAACCATTAATGGAGTTTTCCATTTTACTGCAGCGTAAATGTGGTAGTCCTAAGCTCGTTCAATTTCGTGATTCGTCCATGAACACAGTGCCCTCAACTGGAAATCGGCCATGTAAGGGTTTAGCAACCAGTTGGGCGAGCTAGGAACTACAAAATTGTGCAAGAAAAATTCACTTAGCCGGTCCTTCTCCAACTCTGTGGAGTTTAGAGATGCATCCATAAATTCTTTGGGGGAGTTTATCTCTATCGGGAGTCCCTATTATAACTTTGGAGCTAGAATTTGCCCCACTTCTCTTGTAGATAAACTGCATAAATTGCTGATGGCAGCCTGACGTCTAGTAGTTTATCATATATTTTAGTGGTAGTAGCCAAAATGTCCCTCAATTGAACAATATCCTAGTCCTTTTTGGATAACTCCTCTTGTGCCTCATCCAATTTCTCTTTAAGTGCTGATTTTTTCTGCTCAGCCAGTCTTAGCTCCCCTGCATGATGCATTTTCAGAATTTGTGTCTTTTCAGGTGAAAATGGGGGAGATGTTGGCTGACTTCCTGATTCAATTCTCAATGTTTCCATCTCCTTTCTGATCTTTTCTAGTTCCTCCCGTGCCTCAGCGATTTGGTCGATGACCCCAGGGTTTTCATTGTGCTCAGGAGGGTTCCCCTAGAAGTTGTCTTGCTCTTCTTATGCATTATGTTCTTCTTGTTCATCATGCTCTTCTTGTTCATCTTGCTCTTCTTCTGCATCCTGCTCTTCTTGTTCATCTTGCTCCTCTTTTGAATCCTGCTCTTCTTGTTCATCCATCTCTTCTGGTGTAGTGGGATCTTCCTGATCTACCCAATGATCATCATCCTCATCAGACACATTTTGAACTAGGGGATTGGGTTCCCTTTCCTCTTCCTTGGTAATTCGGATTCTGGATGCTTGTGTGAATCTTTTGCTTCGTCTCTTCGGCCCTTTTTTACTGGTAGAAATCCCTGGGTTCATTTTGGGGGAGTCATCTCATGAATTTCTTATCTTCACGAAGGTATCAGCCACGCTGTCTAGCTTGATTTTCGTCTTAGTACTTGATGTAGAGGCGGTCTTGCTCTTTGATCCAAGCGGCAGGGGTATGCCAACTGTGGGTGTACCCTTCATTCTTTGAACATCCTCAGTAGATACCAACACGAATTCTTCCCATGAAAGATCTGGGATCTACGCTTTTAATTCCTCACAAACGATTAATTTTATCAGCCCATGATGGGCTAAAGCATCCTCCTTTCCTTTAATCACTTTCTTGCTCATTTATGCTAGATATAGGAGCAGGTAGTATGGAATACTAATGTTGTTGTTTGGTGGAAGATGGTCCCTATGCCTCAACAACTCTAGAATTTGAAAATGAAAAATGGGGACATAACTTAACTTACTAGTTCATGTAATGTATTTCTGGATGATTGTAGCCATTTCATCCCATGGTTCCGGCATGGAGAGTCTTTTGACTCCATTTTTATCTTCGTCATAGACCTATCCTCACTCGAAAAATGTTTTCTTTGCTTCATGGTTTTCCTCTCGATCCTCCCTGATCCAATGCAGGCCCATTGGTAGACCAGTGAACTTGGCAATCACTTCATCATCCAACCTTATACATAACCCCTTCACTCGGGTGATGAACTGTTCATCCTTGATATGTTTTAAATTTCTTGCAAACTCCAGAGCCACCCCTACGTTGTATCCTCTCAATCTTAAGATGAAAGGCATACAGCCCATGCTGCGGATGATTGCTAAGATTCTCAAGTTCTGACAAATAGCATTGTGTTCCTCTGGTTTGCTTTTCTTGAAACCTTTTGTCATCCTGAAATCCTTTAGTATAACAATAAACCAGCACTTGGAGCGTGGCTATCTTTCCTCAAATGGTCAAGGTTGATTACTGGTTCAAGGGCTGGATTGTTGGCTGCGTGGCCACACTAAATTCCAGTTCCTTGCTTCTGGAGAGTTCTGAGAGGTTTCGTATATGTAAAACTGGCTTTTTGGAAGATTATACAGTCTTACTTAACTGCCTTTCCGCACTTATCCTCATTAATGTTTGTTGTACCTGCTGCTTGATCGAGCCCTACTTTTCATTTCATGATTGTATCTTTCCCCATTTGCTCTGATTATTTGGAAGTATGGAGGCTAGATGTGGATTTATCATTTGCTGACATGAAAAAAGTAGTAATCATGATTCATTGAGGATGATATGACTTAGGTAGCAATCATGATTTATTGAGGTCGTTCTGAATTGAACCGTGCTATCGAATGAAGATGTAAGTTGTCCTCAGCTTCAGAAAACAAATGTTTTGCGGGATAATGATTTGGCCTTAAAAATAAAACAAAAATGTTTAGAGATTACCTCATAATGTTTTAGCATACCTGAGTTGATGATCTGGCCCGATTTTTATGCGTGGCAAATTTTGTAGTAGATTTGGCAATGTCTGCAGTAAATTTTGGCATGTCAGTAGTTACGTGCGTGTGCTACTTTTTTCCTTTGGTTACATTTGATTTTGCTGTATTGGTTGCTTTTGAACTTTGTGCCATTTTCTGATTTGACTTTGTAATGCTGTTGTTGCATTGGTTTTCTGATTCTTCTTTTATTGTTGTAATCTAGGATGGCTCTCTTAAATAGATGGCAGGCTCGCATGAAGATATTGCAGATGTGATTGAATAGCTTATTTGTTGGAAATGAATTTTGTAGTAGTTTATACTTTTGTTGTCTTCCTTGGAATACGTGGCTGGCTCACTTGGTTTATTTAATGGTTGAAATCATCTGGCTCACTTGATTATTGATTGTCTACAGTTTGCATACTATTTCTTCATGGGGATGTATGATTCCCTACAATTTTACCTTATCATTTCTGTAGTTTGTTATTTGGCCTTTTGCTCATCCCCCTTTCTCATGTTTTTTTCTTATCATTTTTTCTTGTTTTTTTTTCTTTTCTTTTTTCATTCCTTTTTCATTTTGCTTCCCTTTATTTTTTCAGCAATTTTTTTCTTTTTCTATTTTTTTCTCTTTTTCTATTTCTTTTTTGTTTTCTATTTTATATTTTATTATTATTATTATTATGAGCTGAATTTCAATTATTTTTTATGCTCTCTATAAGCATCAGTTGTTGCTAGTAGAGTACCTGTGTAAACTCCTCCTTTGGCTGTGGCTTCTTGTAAAGTTTGAGACGATGTCCATTTACTATCATGGGAAACTCCTCTTCATCAATTGTAATGATCCTTACAGCTCCATTTTCATAGATCTTTTGAATTATGTAAGGTCCCAACCATCTGGTTGTTAGCTTTCCCTTGAATGTGTGAAACTTGGAGTCATAGAGTAGTGCCCAGTCACCTTCTTTGAACTTTTTATCCTTTAGGTGTTTGTCATGCCACTTCTTCCTTTGTTGTTGGATGATTTCAGTATGGGCAAGTGCTTGCTGGCACTGCTCATCCAGTTGATTTAATTGTAGCATGCATTCTTGTTGTATCTATGTTAGTTCCATATTTAACTCAGCTGCAATTCTTAATGTCTTTATTTCAAATTCAATTGGCAGCATGACTTGCTTTCCATATACTAGTTCATAGGGTGTGAATCCTGTTGTTATCTTCCATGTGGTATTATAGGCCCAAACTGCCTCACTCAGTCTGTCAGCCCAATCTCTTTTATGGAGTTGGGCAGTCTTTGTCAAAATCCTCTCCAATTCTTTGTTGGTTACCTCAGCTTGACCATTTCCTTGAGGGTGATAGGAGGAGGATTGTCTATGCTTGACATTGTTTTTTTAATCAAGTCTTCTATTAAATTTGATGCAAATTGTAGGCCTTGATCAGAAACTAGTTCTCTTGGTCCTCCAAACCTGTGAAATATTTGCACAGTGAAGAATTTTGCCACGTTGGTTTCATTGGCTGCAGCAAGTGTTGCTACCTCAGCCCACTTTGTGAGGTAGTCAGTGCATACTAGGATGTAGCTCTTCTGATTTGACTGGGGGTTGATTGGACCAATGAAGTCAAATCCCCATTTTTCGAATGCCTCCAAGGAGATTTGTGGATGGAGTGGCATTTCTTCTTTTTGTGTTGGTTTCCCCATCCTTTGGAAGTCATCACAGTGTGAAACATATTCATAAGCATCTTTGTGGAATGTTGGCCAATAGTACCCTATTTGTAGAATTTTATAGGCTGTCCTCTTTGCAGCATAGTGTCCTCCACATGGTTCATTGTGAGTGGCATGCATTATGTCATGCACTTCATCTTCTCTAATGCACCTTCTTAGTATTTGATCTGGTCCTTGTTTGAAGAGCATGCCCTCTATCCATGTGTATGTGGCACTTTGCCTTATTACTTTAATCTTTTTTTTATAACTGTAATGTTCTGGAAACTTCCCAGACACTAAATAGTTTTCTATGTCAACAAACCATGGGCTTCTTGTGGATATGAAAAAAAGGTGCTCATCTGGAAAGCTGTCATTGATTAATTCACTATCTTGTCCATGTGTGAGCCTAGATAGGAAGTCAGCCACCACATTGTGTTTTCCTGGCTTGTCTAAAATCGTGATGTCAAACTCTTGGAGGAGTAGCAACCATCTAATGACTCGAGCACTTGTGTTGGGTTTGCTCATGAGATACCTTATGGCTGAATGGTCTGTATGAACAAAAACTTGGTAGCCAGTGATATAGTGCCTGAATTTATTAATGGCATGTATGACGGCCAAAAATTCCTTCTCGGTGACAGTATAGTTTAATTCTTCCCTTGCCAAATTTTTAATGATATAATATATTTCATAGGGATTCTTATCTTTTTCCTGTCCAAGGACAGACCCGATTGCCTTATCTGATGCATCTGAGTGGATGTGGAATGGACGTGCCCAGTCTAGTCCTTGGAGTAATGGAGCTATAATTGTTCTCTCCTTAAGTTTATCAAATGCTGTCATGCAATGGTTTTTCCATATGAACTCAGTGTCTTCTGTGAGAAGCGCAAACATTGGTGCAACAATCCTGCTATAATTTTTAATAAATCTCCTGTAGTACCCTGTTTGTCCAAGGAGACATCTCACATCCCTTTGTTTAATAGGTGGTAGCGTTTTGATTACTGAAACTTTTGCTTGATCAACCTCTATCCCCCTCTACGATATATGATTCCCTAGAACGATGCCTTCTTCCATTAACATTCTCCATTTGTCATTGCTCAAATATAAGCTCATCTCAATACATTTTTTCAATACTAGTTCAAGATGGTTCAATGCATGATCAAAGTTTTTTCCATAGGGTGTGAAGCCATCCATGAACACTTCCATTTGATCATTTATGAAATCAGAGAATATACTTAGTATGGCCCTTTGGAATGTTGTTGGAGCATTACAGAACCCAAAGGGTAGTACTCTGTATACATAAGTACCCCAGGGGCATGTAAACGTTGTCTTATCCTGATCAGTTGGGTGTAATAAAATTTGGTTGTACCCACTAAAGCCATCCAAAAATGAAAAATACTTGTTCCCAGATAATGTGTCCAGCACCTGATCTATAAATAGCGGTGGAAAGTGATCTTTCTTGGTTGCTTTATTTAGATCTCTGTAGTCCACACAAATTCTCCATTTGCCTCCTTTTTTAGGGACTATAACCAATGGTGAGACCCATTCGCTGTCAGAGATGGGATATATGAACCCAGCATCTAATAACTTTTGTAGTTCTAATTTGACAATGTCCTTTAATGTTGGGTTCAGCCTCCTTTGTGGTTTCCTGATAGGAATAGACCCTTCTTTGATGTAAATGTAATGTTTGTAGATATCAGGATGTATACCTTTCATGTCTTCATATGTTCATGCAAAAGATTTATTTTCTTTTGATAGTACTTTCATTAACTGTGCTTCTTGCTCTGGCTTGAGATTGGAATTAATGTTGACTGTCTTTCCAGGCATAATTTTGATTGTCTTTTCCTTTTCTGATTGTTCTTCTAGAGATAGCACTTCTTTCCACATTTTATTTAAGTTCTGGTTTGAACTTTCACCTTCTTGTTGCTCTTCTATGTCAAAAAATATTTCAAGACCATCATTGTTAGAATATGCATTTTGTATGAACCTATCTATATGACCATCTTCATCTATTGCTTTTAATGATAGTGCAACATCAATTGTTAGGTCAGGTCGTAGGTTTTGATTTGGTGTGTCATTATAATCATCAGTCCAATTTTGATATTCAAAATCTGAAAATTTCCTTGCTGGTGGGTAAATCGTGATTTTCTTCCTGGCATGTCCACTGGTGATAGTCATGTTTCCTGATCTGCAACCTATGTAAGTGTCTGCAGTTTCCAACCAAGGTCTTCCTAGTATGATTGGATAACCACTAAGTTTACTTTTTACTTCAATGACTATGAAATCTGCTGGGTATTCCCAGGATTCGATATTGATCATAATGTCTTCAAGCATCCCTTCGAGTTTCATAGTGGATGTGTCAGCTAGCTGGACTATTGTAGTTGTTGGTCTGACCATTGATTGGAGTCCTAGGTATATCATGGTTTCCTTGGTCATCACATTGATAGCAGCTCCCAAATCGATTAAGCTTCTATTTATTTGTCTGTTATGGATGGTGACGTTTACTACAGGACTGCCAGGATCAAGATATTTAGGGTTAACAATAATACCCAGCATCAAATCAGCTAATTGTCCCACTACATTTATGGTTGGCGGGTCATGCTTCCTCTTCCTAGGTTTCTTCAGACAATTTTCTCTAGTAAATTTGTTACAGATGGGCACATCCCTTATGGCTTGCAAAATCGGAATTTGGATGTTTAAGTGTTTTAATTCGTTTAAAATTGCATTTTCTTCTTCCTCTTTCATACTTGTATAAGTTTCTCTAGAAAAGGAGGGTTTCTGTTTCGTGTGAGTGGTTTATTTTCTTCCTCCTGAGGGTTTGATTCATCCTGATGCTGAATATAGGGTTGTGTTGTTTGTTCTTGAGCTTGAGGTTCTTGGATATTCTGTGTGGGTGTATTTTGCAACGTTTTCCCAGACCTGAGGTTTATTTCATTTATTTCCATGGTGTCTACTACATAGGTGGGGAATTGTGTGATTTCAGCATTATAATTCTATTGTTGTTGTGCAAGTCTGTTATTATCAGGGTTTGGGATGGGTTGGGCTGGAATTGGTGGGGGTCTAGGGGGTGGTTGAGTCTATGGGGGAGGCATAATAAGTGGTTGTTGTAATGGGATCTCCAATTTGATGGATGGGGGTATTGATTTGCATAATTCGTGGTTGATGGAGGAAAAAATGGGGGGTATGGAGGGTAAGACAGTGGGTAATAAGATTGTTGATAGGGTGGTTGATAAGTTTGTTGATTCTGCTGATAAGTCTGTTGATTTTGCTGCCATTGGTTTGGATTCGACTGTGCTTGCCATGGAGTTGGTGCAGAGTTCCAATTTTGCTAGCCCTGATTATAGTAGGCTTGATTGCTAGGTTGGTATGGTCTGATAAAATTACTCCTTCTTTGATTTATAAAACAGAGTTGTTCTATTGCTCCTTCAGTTGCAGGATCTTGAATAGAAACCTTACATGAGGGTAAGAGGGGACATTTATTAGTGGAGTGATCGTCAGTGTAGAGACCACAAATTTCTATGATTTTTAATGTGCACTACCCCTTCTCATGTTTATTTCTACAATGAGGACAGAATACTTCCAATGCTTGGTTAATTTCATCCTGCTTCTTCTTTATTTGGAGTGCATCAAGTTGCATTTCCAATGATTGTAGGATGTCAGTTTTCATGTCATCAAGCAGGTTCCCTAGATCATATTTTATAAGGTTTGGTCCTGCAGATGATGATGATGATCCTATGGATAGATGTGTATCTATTGTCCCATTTTTTCTTTTCCTAGACCTAGAATGAGTTTTGAAAATCTATAGTATCTGGTCATAATTTTTCTGGAATATGTCTCCATCTCCCAAGAGGTTTAAGATATAAAAATTCTCTTATTTGATCCCTCTAAGAAGGACAAGCTTCAATGATTAAAGGCCTAGGGTGCAATGGTTAGCTCGTTTGTAGCTGAGCTGAAAACGTTGGGCATAGTCTTCTAAGGATTCACGGTCTCCCTGTTGCATCCGAAATATTTCATCCCTTGTATCCTTTGCTTTGCAATAGTCCCTATATTTTTCTAGGAATGCTTGTTTCATTTGGTCCCAGCTGAAAATACTATTTCCTTCTAAACTCATGAACCACCTAAGTGATAAATATTTCAGTTTGGAGGGAAAAAGCCTCGGCTTTTTTGCATCCGTAGTGTAATCAACGGATCTGCAAACTACCTCAAACTCAAACAGGAATGTGTCAGGATCTTCTAAAGTCAATCCATGAAAGTTTGGCATATTTTTGGGGTTGATATTATTCATCCTGGCATCTCCAAGAGGTATGCTAATGGGAAAGGTGAACAACTCCCTAGGTTCCTCTTCTCCATCTGCCATAGTGGTGTTTGAGTTGGAACTGGCAGAGAAGTTAACTCTGTTTGGATCGTATGTGGAATCAGTTTCGTTTTCAGAGTTTAGGAATTCAAACTAAGAGTGGTCAGAACTGTTGTTACCATTGCTGCTCATGGGACGCCTAGGAAGAAAGCATCCAAACCTATCCCTTTGCCGACGAGGCATTCATTGGTAAAATCTTTATGCTATTTTTTTTATATGTGATTTTTTTCTTTTCTTTTTGTTTTGTTTTGAAGATGTCTCCTAAAAGATTTAGCACCCCCCCGAAAACGGCACCAAAAAGTGGTGAGCTCTTAGAATGGATGCCTACTTAGGGTAGCTAGACTAGGAGCCTACTTTAATTATCAACCCGTGGGACGTACAAACTTCAGAGGTGCAGGAACTATATGTGCACTTATAGGATATTCTTTGTCATGGTTGGGTGTTGGTATCAATTTTTAAAGGTTTTCCTAAAAGAAATCGAATAAGCTAGGAAAGGATTGCCTAATCTATGGATGAAAAATACCTATGCTAAGAAGTTCAAATGATGAAAACAGTAAATCTATGTTAAGGAAGTTAAATCCTGAAAACAGTAAATATGTCCCTAAGAATTGACTTGCTGAAAACAGGGAATTTATACTATGAAATTGAATGCTGAAAACGTAGGAGATCTATTCTAAAATAATGAAAGCTGGATCTTTAATCTAAGAAGTAATTACTGTAAATCGAATGCATAAAACTAGAAGTCGAATCTAACCTTTTCAATTTCCAAAACTAAGTCCAGAATGCCATTATCTAATGCTTATGAATTAATCAAAACTTTAAGAAGTGAATATCATTAATTAAGCACGGTTTGGAAGTAAGCACTCTTTATGAGCAACCATAATAATGGGAGAGTGCATAAGCTTTAAGATTTGGATCAATGTTTCAAAAGCAATGCGAGCACATAGGGAAATAGATGCTTAAAATATGCCTTGGAAGAATGCTACTACAGGACTACTGAAACAACATTGCAGGACTACTGAAACAACATTACAGAACTAAAGAATGTGTTATAACCAACTACAGAATCAGAATGGTCATTTTATTACAGAAATCAAATTGTACTATTTAATGACGTTTAAATGCTTTCATATGCAATATAGATTCAGTCAATGTAAAGCACATAATGAAAAATACCTGAACAGTAAGATCTCTTGACTTACGTGTTGGAGGGGCCCTCTCCAACCCGTACTCAAGAGTGGAGAAAACTTATATACGCCGAATTGAAATCAACATCAAGTCTTTATTCAAAATAACAACTTCATAGTTTAAACAAAATTATGTAACTCAAATTATCTCGACAGTATAAAAACGTGAAACGATGATTCTCAAAAATGGCAACAGGATCATCTCGCTAGCCAAGAGGCCCGTATATATATGCCTCTAATGCTTAACCTAGCTATATGTCTAATTGTTGATTCTGTTTGAACAGGTGTTCTCTCTAGAAATCAGGAAAAAGGCATTGATCTTTGCATGATCTGCATGTTTGTCCCTTAGTGTACCTGGACTTGCTCAATCATACTTGATTTTCATATAATTATTTTATTGAACACGCATTCAACATACAAGAATAATCTTTAAAACAACTTCATTAAACAATCAAGGTAAATCATGTCTCCCACAAAACAAGTGTATTTCTTCACCCTTTCTTGTGCGTTATGTGGGGAAAAAGGCTATCAGATACCTGTAACTTGGACTCATCAGCCATAACAACAAACTGTATCTATGTCTCATCAAGAGCTAAAAATGGGTGTGGCTCAGTCTTGCACAGCTTGGGAAATAACAAAATATGATGATGTTATTATAGGCCCAAGGTCTTCATCCAAACCGTCTCAAGGTACGATTACTAACCATGCGAATAAAGGAGTTGAGGTAGAACATGTAGGACACCGTTTTCTTACCAGCCATTGATGTGGAGCGTTAAGAATCACAAGGGCACCCACCAATAATGAAAATGGGGCCCAAGGTACCTAGTACATTCTGACAAGTGTGAATAAAGGGTCTCATAGTCAAACACTTGAAGAATCCATTAAGTAGGAGACATTGATGTATTCCCACTACTCAATAGCGAGGGAAACTACCATTGAGGACTGCAATCCCCAAGGTACTACCGAAAACTATAAACTTCATTCCCAGAGAAAGTGAGTTGAAATTGATGGGAAGAAGTCCATTGGAAGGGAGGCCTTAAGGCATCCTCCATCATCCAACATGCGATACGATCAAAAGGTTGATCTGATCTAAAGTAGGACTGATTACATGGTGAAACATACCAATACAAAGGAATGGTCAACACATGAGGTCAAGGAAACTGCAGAATGGCCAACACAGGTTGTATCCTTGAACAGTGAGCACAACATAAGAGTGACTTAGGAATATTTGAAGACAAAGGGACCATGATATAAATCCACAATGTAGGAGACATTAACAGATTCTCCATATGATTGGAAGAGTAACCAACCATAGGAGTAAAAAAATATGAGATCATCTTTTACCCTAAGGCTAAAACTAGAACCTAACTTGTTTGATAGACTCAAAAAGGTTCCTTTTTCAAGGACATAGTTGACTTGCTTCCAATACATTGAAAGATAAATAAAATTCTTCCCTTCCCTTTTCTCTTTTTGTTAAAGAATGTCTTTTCTTAATTTTAACGAGAATGAAAAGGTGGAAAATAAAGCTCGATAATATCCTTCTTGTTAGTTTTAATGAATCCAAGAAAGAAAAATCAATAGTCCTTCTTCATTTTTGAAACAAGCTCGAAAAGTGGATAGAAGAATGCTTGGTATAATTCCAACCATGTGTAGTTTAACGAGTCCATGGTAGGGAAACTCATAACTTTCTTCATGTTTTAACGAGTTTGAAGAAGAGATAGACTAGTATTCGATAGTTTATGGATCCATGGATTTTAATATCGAGCCCGGATCTGTTTTTGCTTGCTGGTGTTTTCATATTTAAGGAGTCTGGAAAAATTAAACAAGAACTCCATACACCTACTCATGGATTTTAATGTCGAGCACGAGTTAGTATATTCTCACTAGTGTTTTCATATTTAAAGAGTCTGAAGAACTTAAACAAAAACTCTATATACCCTCTTGTGGATTTCACATCGAGCCCGAGTTGGTAGATGCTCACTGTTGTATTCATATTTCAAGAGTTTGGAAATCCTAAAGAAGACTCCAAAGGGGTCCTTTTTCGTAAATTTAGTCTCCTCACCCGAAAAAGGGTAAAACAATGTGAGAGAGAACTCTTCTATCCAAGTATGACTAGAGTATACCTTTTTCATAAATAATCCACAAATATACAGAAAAGGGGTAAAGTTATATCAAAGTGGATGTCTATCCAAGTCCTTTAACGAGTCTGAACAAGACAAGTATGCTCGAAAATCTTGTTAAATTTAAAGAGTCTAACAAGAGCATGAAAAAAATATATCATACCATGGAAACTTAATATTAGGTAAACATAATGTACAAGGTATAAGTTTATTGATCTGTCAAATGATGGACAGATTGTAGCAAGAAAAAACGTCAATGGATAGCATAAAAATGTCAGTTCAAAGTGCACAAAGGGGTTTCAAAATGACATAAAATGACCAAAAAGATTAAACTGTTAAGCTAAACTGGCATGACAAAAAGAAAACAAACCTCTGTATAACTACCTTTTGTGACTGATGGTGAGAGAACTCCTTTTAAAGCTTGACCTAATCAAAATAACTCAAAAAGGGTTATTTATAATTAAATAAAGTTAAAAAGGAATTTGAAAACTATATAAAGTGGGTAAATATTAAAAAGAAATTTTATATGTAGAGCCAAATAAAAACATAATTCACCAAAACATTTTACCATTGGATCAAAGGGTGAAGAAGACCTCTTACTTCAACCATTGATTCCGAGCAATCTGGGGAACGAATCCGAACATTGCCACTTGCAGGTACATAATCTCAACCTTCTTAAGCATTTTTAATCAATATTTTAAATTTTTAGTGATTTTTTGAGGTTCTTTATTGAGTTTAAAAATTAGTGCCTCGTATGTGTGGGTCTTCCTGAGTGAAACTTGCGGGCATGATAAATGTGCACAAGTTCACTTCATGTACAGTCGCAGGTACTCGCCTCTGTGTAAGAGTCGAACTCGCGGGTGGTGCTATTTAAGAATGAAAAAGCTTCAAACTAATGAAATGAATGAAAAATTGTGATGCAAGATGGTTTTGACCTGGAGGGAGAGGGAGTATGAGGCCATGGATAGGTTAGCCATGGGAGATCCACTCACCTTAAATGCATTACGGAGGTGTGGACTTCTCAAGTTCTTTCGTACAACCAATATGCGTGCGCAAATGCACTTACTCCAAATACTTGTAAATTATTGGGATGTCGATCATGGGATGTTCAATATCCAAGGTGAGATGTTGGAAATCACCATTGAGGACATCTACTTCATAACCAACTTGTCTCGACGGGGTGATGTAGTAAACCTTAAGGAAACATTTAGAGGAGTCGGCACCCTATCTATCCAAGAATATATCAACACATACTGTGTGGATGGAACCGAGAAAAGTGGGATCCAAGTACCGGTTGGCCAGATTTCTAGCTTCCCACTAAAGGTAATCCTGAGTACCATAAACAGGATTGGGGGAAGTGCAGCTCAACACTTGGCCTCTAGGAAGTATATGAAAATAGGTATTGAATGCCTAAGGAATGTCATCTTTGACTGGTGCTCATGTATACTATTCAACATAAAGCAATAGTTGATGGAATGCAAGACATGGAGAAAGAAGAACTTCAGATATGGAAGTATATTATGCTCTTTCTTCTTCTTCGAGAGTCCTCGATATGAGTTTGGGGATGGATCTACCAGGTTTAAACCCCCGCGAGCCATTGATGACTCGGTGGGGTGATATATTTTTGCGTCAGGGTGGAGGTGAAACAAGATTATCATACTCCGATGACGACTATCTAGGGTGGTGGAGCCGCCAAGTACTAGCGCTCGAGCAGTTTCCATATGCAAGGATGGATTTCTGAGGAGATCCAGAGCTCATGCTGCCTCCAGGGGAAGCCTGGGGAGAGATAGGTACCACAACATTTTTGAAAAATTATAAATTTTTTATGTCTTTTATATATATGATTTTTATGATGAGTAAGAGTACTAACAAAATGTAATGTATCCAGATGTGGGGTCGATGAGACTTGTTGGACATCCGAGGACATATGTATGACCAACTGCTCCAGGTGGTGCAAACGACATGTTGGGGACTATTGAGGGAAAAATGAGCCAATTGACTCATGATATCCCTACCTAGATGATAGAGCACATGTTGCACGATATGCAACAACATGTTGTAGGGGTGCCCCCATCCTGGATTATGTTACTTAGGAAAGTAGCCAGGCTGGTCATATGTTACAGGGAGGCCGTAGTGGAGCTAGCTAAGGGTCCTACCTCTCCATAGGGAGAGTGACACATATTATTATTTTTTGAAGCTATTTACGCCCTTTTTGTATATTTTGACAGTGGATGACTCAAAATCATATGTATTTTTTGTACCATATATAATATATATATATATATATAGTAATGATTATATACATGTGTGCTTATGTGTTTTAAATGTTATTGTGTGTGATAAAAATTCCAATAAAAAACATAATTTGCAAATGAATCAGCTAATGCATTTAAATTCCTTGAAGTATGTTGATATGTAATGAAATCAAAATTTGTTTCAAGCAACCTAACTTGCAAAAAATGACGTAACAAAGAAGGATCTCGAACCCTGTACTCACCCGAAAATTGAAGTACTACTAACTATGAATCAATTCATACCTCCAAATGTGAAATTCCATGATCAATAGCATCTCGAAGTAACTTGATAATCGCACTCTACTCAGCTACAATGTTCATCGTAGGGCCCAAACAAGCACCTCCCGAAGAAACGAGCTATACAGAGGATGAGTAAATAACCCAAGTTGTTGAAGCCAACTGAAGAGTGTGGCAACTAGCGCCATCGGCGAATCCTATGAAGTACCCAGTTTTCATATGAAAACACAATCCATAAGACACATAAGTCAATAAATTCAAAACGAATAACTCTACCAAAATGTACAGTTATAGTACAAGAAAAAGCATGTATGCCTGAGCGTAATACTTTTTCAAGTAAAGCCCATTTCTAGGATCAAGTGACAGAGGGGTCGATGCATGGATTCTACTCGTAAGACCAGGCATAAACGTCGCGGAATTCTTTAAATAAATTGGTGTACAAAGTGATCTCCTGTGGAGAACAATTTGGTCCAATAAAGATGTTTTCCACAACATTAGGTTTGGTGGAAATATTGATCGGTATAGTCTTCGAAATGTTTTCCATATTACCTTCAGCATAAATCATCTATTTAGTAGAAGGAGTGATGGACAAATCGATATTCCTGTTGGGTCTCAATGAAAACTCACCATTCTTAATCTTGTCTAGATCTGGAAGAAAGTAGGATCGGTGATGCATATCTTCCTAGGGATGATCCAAAACTACCATAGCTTCCAGGATAGCCTCATCGGAAGGAAAACCGGTATCCAAAAGGTCAAAAGAATGGGTCGAGTGAAATGAGCATGCAGGTGTATAATCAAAATCTAACTCTGCTGAGACCGATGGAGTCGAGATATAATCCATTGCAGGATTCTGTGATGCTTAGTATGCCACTTATGCAATGGATAAGGGCATGTTTGATTCTTGTTGAGTCAAAAGGATCCACAGATCAGTCATTTGACTAATCGTAAAAACTTCCCCAGATGAAGTATCGTTAGTACTCATAGAACCGATGTAATGTCTAGGAGCAAGTAGGTCAAATGTGCACATCAATGATGAATACATACCTACTCCTAAGATCTCACTGGGTGGACAAGCGTGATCAATCAAAGGGATATTTGAATCCGATGAAGTTATGTTTTTTTTCCGAGTGAAGGATAGTTGATCAACTATAATGATCTTACCTTCGTGAGGGAACATTAGTACTCGTAAAATGGATGAGGGGATGGATTGCATAGCGTACATCCAACTTCTTTCCAACAATAAATTGTACTCAATAGAAGTATCCATAACTTCAACCTCCACTGATGACTACTTTACCGGCAAGTTGAATCTCGAATGCTGGTAAGACTCCATGTAGACGGAAATATTTTCCATCAAACGCAGTAAGTAGTGTGATCGAAGGGGCTAACTCAAGAGAACCCAAGGATTTCCAACAGGATATAGACATTACGCACGTCGACGTGCCTTCATCTAGCACCATTCGTCCAATAGTTTTTGCACCATGGACTACTTTAATCTGGAAGGCTACAGTGATAGGGAAACCGGGGTTTGATATTGGACATATCAAATCTAGAAAGCATACTTGATGAGTCTATGCCACCTATTTCCGCTAGAAGTGCATTCTGCTATGAAGGGAAACTTTGCAAGAATTCTAGGGTGGACATAGCACATGGCGTTTGGGATAGGCCCTCCACAACAAAGTAGTTGGGAGCAACCCACGCATTAGGGTTGTGCATAGCCCGTTTGTAGACACCCTTTGGTATCTTCAGAAAAGGCTTTGTTGGTCTCTCCATGTGGAGAGGAACATATGACTCAGGAACCTCTTTATCTTTCTGTTGCATATCCGGTTTATAATTCTTGGCTCTCGTTTGCAGTAGAGTATGTGATTTAACCATGTTGATATATGACTGATCAGCTGATGTAGCACGATCAGTGCCCCCATTATCGAAGCTACCAAAAGCTGGGCCTTATGCTTTGGGAAAAGGATCATTCAAGATCTTCAAATGAGAGGTCATTGGTGAGTGAGCTGGTCTTCCTTACAACGTTTGCAAGGAAACCTTACCTTATTTTTGTCTATTTTTCCCTCCTCAGCATTTTCAATGTTTTTGGGTCTTTGTTGGTTTCCCTCCCCCTTTCTTACCCTTTTTATTGGGTTTCCAAGGACCCTTTTGATTCATCTTCACATTTTTTATAGATTCTTTTTGTGAAGGGGAGGATGCAACCGTAGTTTCTTCTGCCGCAACTGCTTCATTGAAAGTGCATGCACTTGTTTCGTTAAAGCCTTCAGTGAAAATGAGTCGGATGAACCAACGATGCCATAGATATGAGGTCCAAGTTTTGGCTTACCAAGATCTATATTATATCTAGGTGCGTCAGGTATAATCTCGTAAAGGATCCCAAATTGAGCATAGACTAGGTCGAGCTGTTAGGTCCTTAGAATTTCTTCCTCTTCAAATTTTACCCCAGAAGTTGAAACATCTTTAGAGACGTAAGGGAGAAGTGATTTTAAATACCACTACAAAAGTAACTCTGGGGGAATCTCAGCTTTGATGAGTCACTTATGTCTTTGCCACTCCTGAGTGTGATCAGAAAGATGGGTGGCTTTGTTCTGTTTGAATATAAAGAGAATATTTGTGTTGGCATAATACTGGACGAGAAGCTAGAAGTGATTCAAAAATACAGTCGCTAAATCCCAAAAGTTATCGTATGTTGTAGTTGGTGATTCGATGTACCATTTAGCTGCTACACTCATTAAGGTTCTATGAAAGAGCCTCAATCGAATAGAGTCATTGTTTAATGAGTTCGAGGAGAACCAGAGATGAAAGGTTGTAACATGATCTCTAGGATCTTCACTAGTCTTACCTTCGAATTTTGGAATGTCCGAAGGAATCTTGGTTGGGACCGGAGGCCAAGCAGGGTTATGATGCACCGGATCATTCATTAGTTTCGAAAGGTATGGAAAATTCAAAGTTGTCAAAAATGGCAAGTTAGGTCACACCGATGGCATGTGATGTGGAGGCATTTTTTAAGGGGAACCACCTGAAACCTAGATCCTATAAGGTTGGTTGGGGTTTCCCACAGCCATCGGTTGTGAAGAAGAGACATTATGAAAGTTGCTCCAGCCATAGGCTAATGGATTACTTCCTTGTGGTGTCATCCACTGTGGCTGAGTGTAAGTACCTCCAAAAGGAGGGTTGGTATAACTGTTACTGCCCATTCCACCAAATAGTGAAAAAGGAGTGTTCCCTATAGGTACATTACAGGTTTGCACATTAGACGAATGCGCATTAAAACCTATGAAGGGGTTATAACCTAGCATAGGATACTTGCACATTGAAATTTTAAATGCCCTCCTTTAATGACTTAAATAGCTACAAATATTTGGACATTTGGTGAATTGCGATTTGGAGCGCCTGGTGACGTCGGATGAGATTGGTAGACCGCACATGACATGTGGTTGCTTAAGATAGGTTTTCGTGGATGCCACTTTGTCACTCTTGTGTACATGGAAGATTTATACATTTTCACTTTTGGTGGATACCACTTTGGTTTCCCATAAGCTGTAATGGATCATGAGCTCATTTTTTGGGGGAATATCCTTGAGGATTCGTTATCAATCGAAATTCCCCACATGCCCATAGTGGTTTTGGGCCAATGGCTCTATTATTATCTGAGATGTACTAGGTTGAAACAATGCACGCTAGGGAATGGCATAACTCAAATTTTAAAATATTTTTGAGTTGAATCTCTATGGCTTTTACTATGAAATTAAATATTTCTTGATATATTTGGATAAGTAACCTTTGTGAACAATTTTGATAGTGTAAAATAGTTGTGGAGGACTTTTGCAGAATGTTATAGTACTTTGAATAATAGTGAAGGTGGAATTTAATAGATGGAGACAAAAAAACAGGTTTAAGAGGCGCCTACAAGATGAATCTCTTGAAACCTAGTGGAAGCATAAACATACTAATCAACTTTGATCTAAAGAATTCAGTAGATGTTTAATAAAATGCATGGCAAATCATGATTTTCTTCTATGAATTTACTGGTAACACGACATTCATGAAAACAATAGTAAACTTCAAATACTACTGAAAAACAAAAAATCATTTGATAATGGACCAGAGGTCAAAATGATTGAAATCTTTTCAATATATCTCAACATTCATCAACATACAGTATCAATGACACGATATGGAGCTAAACTATTACTCAGAAATTTATTAGAACTTCATGAGAGTATATATAGACAAAAAGGAGTATTATAACAATGAATATAAAAAGAAATACAGAGGAGAAATGTCTTTGTAACACTATGGAAGCTTAATGTTTAACAATGGTATCACATTACAAAATGGTTCACAATTCAACAAAAATGATAAATCCCCCCTACATGAATTTTCCAGCCCTGAGTTATGAACTTGTATTACATTGTATAGGACTATTTTGGAGTAACTAAATCCAGTTGACTGTAACAAACTTGTAGCCTGTCCTTTTCAGTAAAAAAATTATAACTGATTTTAGTATTTCACTTTTTAATTATTTTTACTTGAGATTTTCTTCTTGCTTATCGTCTACATTTTCTGCCCTCGCATGTACACATTTGGATGTGTAGTTGGTTGTCCCATTGCTCGACCTTCTATTTGAGCATTTGGAGGTATGTATGCTTGCCTCATTTGATGCATCATTTGAATATTCACTTGCCCTCCAAGTGGAATAAATGCCAATGTATTTGGTTGATTTAAAAAATGGCCTGTAACTAGAGGATATTGATATCCACTTCTCTACCCTCGTGGCATGCTAGAAGTTTTTCATATAGGCTGCTTCTGAGGTGGAATAAATTGGAAGTACCTTGATACTAACTTCCAGGTTTTCCCTATTGGAATTTAATGAGCATTTAATGCTTCTAAGGATATCTCTGCATCAGTATGATTTTCATATGATATGCAGCCTAGCTCCTTTAATAATCTCTTTAAATTGATCCATATTTGGAATTGAGGCTTAACTATTCTAATAACTTGATCCCATGTTATAATTCCATCGAATACATCATATTTAGGAAGTTTATTCCTCTTTTGATTCATTTTTTATTGATATTATTCTTTGGGTATCATGCCTTCATTCCCATCCTAAGGGTGAGACAGCCCCATTTTTATCACCTCATCAAACATTCCTTTAAAGGCATTTACATCATCATCCAAGACTTTCATATTAATTTGTCTTCACTTCAAAATAATTTGATTTGTAATCATATGCTTACCCATCTTGATGAGTTGTGTTCTATTTTTTATCTATAATTCTTCAAGTTGCCTTTTGCTTCTATTGTTTAAATACTCTATTATTCTCTCTGCTTCTTTGGGAATTTCTCACAACTCTATTTCAACTCTCTTAGTTTATTCTTTAGATGAATTATAGAAATCTAACTCCTCATAGATAACCTCATAGTGATCCCATGCATTTCTAATCAATTGCGATATGTTGCCCCAGAAAGACTAATTTGTTCTTCCAAGTAAATATTCCCCTTTAGTATCCATATTGAGCTTAGTTTTTTGACTCTTAATCTCATTACTTAATTTTCCAACTTGTATGTCATCTTCCTTCTAAATTATATCTCTTTTCACGTCCAAAGTATTCTCATTTTATTGATTCACTTCAACCCCTAATTATTTAATCTTATTATCTTTGTAAACTGGATCTTGATCAAGTTGTTCAATCTAAGTGTCTTAATCCATTGAATCAACTACCTCCTTGAGTGTATCTCACTTCTCAAGTTTGATTGTAACCTACTATGTTTCCCCTTCATGTTGACTTAACTCTTGTGTGTTGGAAGGAAGGCCTTGAGTGGTTTGCTCAATTAACAACGTAGGATTTTGCAACTTCAGGGAGGCAATATTCCATATAATATCATTGATATCACTATCTTTATCCTCAACCATATTCTTAAATTGAAACATACTAGCATATAACTTCTCATTCTTTTCCTAGGCTTGTCTCAGTTTAGGGCTCTGAACTGGCTGATCCACATACATATTTAACTTGCTTTTGAGATGAGATATTTCATTATCCTTCTCCTTGAGAATGGGAGTATCATGAGACCTATCACTTGGATTCAAATTTAAGGCCATGATTTTACCTTCCAGGTTCATGATATTGACTTTCTTTTCTCTCATTGTTACCTTCTTTTGCTTCCATAACTCTTCAAATGTTTCTAGTGCTGCTCTAAGCTTTTTCTCTATTTTGATAGTTTGCACTACTTCCTTGTAGATCATGTCAATAGTCTATTTATAAGAGTCCAACTTATCCAAATTTTCAAATTGACTAAAATCTACTTGTTACTCATCAACCTTCTAGTCACTAAGGCTAATGGAATTAGGCATTGTTGATTGTACTATATACCACTTCAAAGTGTCACTCTTGTGATATGTAATTGTTATTAACCTCTTCCCTAATGCTCTTATTTGTTTCCTAGTGTCATTCATCAGTTTTATATTATTCTCTCATGTATGCATGTACTTGGTTCTCAAATATGTTTTCACTTGGACCAAACCTGCTAACGGTGATTGTGTAGTTGATGTTTGCAACATTCTAGGCTCTGTGAATTCCATGCAAAGTTAATAAGTGAACTTGATTGTTGACCCTTTTATTTTAGATGGAGGTTATGGGATCATGTCAACCAAATCACTGGGAACCTCATCACCTGACTGTAATGCCCCATATTTTGACTAGGCATGTTTATCAGTTAGACACCTCTCACTTTATTTGCTTATTATCTGTTGGACTCAGCTAGACAGAGTGAACTATATTTTTGACATGTTAGACCTAATGATATGTGGCTACTATGTTTAGGATGTTACTATGCTCATGCTGATACTACGATTATGATGTTATTATGTTACCATCCTCATGATGTTATTAGGTTTATGTGGTTACTATGTTGTAATTATCATTAGATTCTTTTATCTCATAATGATAGTGTATGTTTAATAATCGTCCTTGATGAAATGTGATATATATGATGTGGTACGTATGCTGTGATCGATTTAATGATTTCATGTGTTGAAATAAATGATGTTGATAATATGGATCATATGATGATCGAATGGAAATATTGTTATAAATGTAGTGATCTTGTTTCTGGTAGAGCACTAAGACAACTTCCTAAGTCAAATTCCAAGGCTAATTTCTGTGTTTAAGCTTAATTTATAAGTTAAGTTGATATGACAAGTTTTAATAAAACTATATTGTTTCAATCATATTTCCAGGTTCATGGTTGTTTCTACTCTTACTTAGTTTCTGCAACATACTAGTGAATAATCCAAAATATACATTTGTAAAGTTATTTTCCTATCATAAACTTTACATATCCTCATATCAGCTAGTCAATCTAACCATTTAAAGTATGCATAGAATTATGATGTAAATGATTAACCAATAGTAAAATACCTGGAACCGGTAGGTTGTAGATTGTCCCCTTGCTCCCAGAGCCTTTCCCGTCCAAGCCTTTGCTCCCGCAACCTTCCTGGTCCAATCCTTTGATACCAAAAAATGGATGAACCACCCTACCAACCAACTCTTATCATGCTGGCCCTTGGAAACCGATGGGTTTCCTATCCCCCGAGACCACAAACCAATAATCCCGAAATAAACCTTCCTTAGTACCTTTCCATCATAATTTTTCTTTGAGTTAACCCCCTCCTCCATATTTTCCATATTTGAGTTTCTCACCTCCTCCAAGCTTTGAGATGAGTTTCCCACCTCCCCAAATATTCCTCTTTCATAAAAATGCTAAGTCTAATTCTCCAAAAGAAAAACCAACCCCCTCCTTCCTTGTGAGACCTCTCCTAAATATCATTTCATCCTCATTCCTTCGTTCCTACTCCACTGCCTTCCACTCATTAATTCCATTACATTTTTCAAGATAAGATATTAATAAAATATGTTTATTAATTTCCCCATGTCCCTCGGGAAGTCACTTGGTTGAATTCCCCTTATGTAAGAAATCATGACTTATCTATTTTAAATCCCGAAACAAGTTTTGATAATATAAAATTCATCTAACTATTGTTCTTTAAATGTTTTTAAAGTATCGAGATAGTAATATATGCTCAGTTTAAATAAGGAGGAGGATATGTCTTAACTATTAAATTACAATCAGATTCGACAGAGATGTATTAAGTTTAATAATCATAACATGTACACATAATATTATTTAATTATACACTCCTTTCCAAATATTTATCATGCAATCATGATAATATTACTCCATCCTACACACAAATCAATGTACATAATTTAGTAATTGACAAAACATATAACAACATATAATGAACTTTATGGTTTGTTTAATAATAATAATTATTTTATAACATGATGACCTTAAATATTATAAACATAACATTAATTACTTCTAACCAACATAATTTGACTATTCAAAGAGGAGGACAATTATGCTAGACCAAACAACGCTAATTGTGTAAACTAAACAACAACTATGTTAAAATACAATGCTATCCCCAATGAAACAGAAATGATGTTAAGCAAAACAACTATTTCCCACAATTAGTTACTATTGCATGTAATTAACAACTAACTGACTCATCCATTTATGCATATTTGCATGATTAACAATCATCATTCAGACTTCACTAATTCATGACTAACTCATATCTAGAATGCAATCACAACCAATAGTTGTCACATTAATACTAGTGTACATGTACAAGGTGTGCATGCGTGGCCAACGTATGCATAGATTGTACTCATACTATAAGAAAATATCATTTCTCCTATGCATATATATTAACTGATAAAATAATGATTCGTATCAGAAAAATCACACATACAAACAATAACAAATACTTAACCAATTCAACATACATACATCATAATCATTTCATCATCATTCGTCATTAATAATTAACCAATTAAGTTGTATCATTTATGTTTTCCAGATTCACCATAATTAATCAATCAATTATTTTTAAGGAAGAGACACTTACTACCACTAAATTAGGATCAAGGGATACCCAACCCTAAACAGTACTAACTATATCCTCCCACCCTAACCTACATCCGCATCCTCCATATCCTTCCTCTACTAGTACAAAAGTGGATGTCAGCTATACTGACCTGGCCACGTAGAACCTGAGAGCCGTAGCGTCGGCTAACTAGCAGAACTAACCTCTCCTAGCAGGCATCTGACCGTCATCATCACAACAACTTGGGGAGCATGTCTCAGCACGGCCCTCCCACGATCTCCAGTATTATAGAAACATAAGGTGGGAAATACATCCATCCCTCTCAACATACTAGGTCGACGCCCTTGTCAACTCATACTCTATTGCTCTCGAGATTATTGGTATGTGTCATCGTACCATCAACTTTGGTAAACAAGGATCTCTGCAAAATAGGTACTATACCATACTTCATATCAAATATCTGACTATTAAATAGCCCTGGTGTCCTGCGAATTAGTACTTTGCAATCATACATCTATAACAATATTTCCATTCGATCATCATCTGATCCATATTATCAACATCATTTATTTCAACACATGAAATCATTAAATTGATCACAGCATACGTACCACATCATATATATCACATTTCATCAAGGACAATTATTAAACATACATTGTCATTATGAAATAAAAGAACCTAATGATAATTACAACATAGTAACCACATAAACCTAATAACATCATGAGGATGATAACATCATAACATCATAATCGTAGTATCAGCATGGGCATAGTAACATCCTAAACATAGTAGCAGCATATCATCAGGTCTAACATGCCGAAAATATAGTTCACTCTGTCTAGCTGAGTCCAACAGATAATAAGCAAATAAAGTGAGAGGTGTCTAACTGATAAACATGCCTAGTCAAAATATGGGGCATTACACTGACCCTTCTTCTATCAAGGCTTGTTCAACCTATTGTCCTTTTGTTCTGGATCTTTTATCTTGGTGACCTTTTCCAACATCATCCACTTCCAAGTCTAGAGAAATATCATCAGTCCCTCCCTTATGTCTTGCATGTTTCTCTTTAACCCTTTCTTGTTACATCCTTATTTGAGCTTCCCGGATTTCCTCCCAAGTCCCTAAAATAGCAATTCCCTACCAGTCTGGTCTAGGCACAAGCTCATATGCATAATTCTTATTTGCTACTCTTTGCTTGGATATAACTCCATGAATATCATAAGGTATAGCTTCTACGTTTTTCATATTTAACTGGTTCAAGAATCCTTCATATATTGAAGGGCCTTAATACCTCTAAGATGAAAAGGTCCTATCTCTTGTGGCAGTAGGAAGGCTCTGTCTGAAATGTCTAAAATGCATTTCATCTACCTTGAATCTGTGTCTTGCATATTCCATTGAAAATAATGTAGGTGTTAGGAAAGATGGAAACTGATAAGGTTCCTCAAATCCATACACCTTGATTACTATGAATTATTCAAATAATAATTGGTCACCTGTCAAGGTATCAGGATTCAGGAGTGAACTGGAGCCACTTTTTATTCTCTGGGAACATCCTGGGTGGTGCAAAATCATGGATGATAGTATATGTGATTTTCATCACTCTATTGGAAAACTCATAATAGTTGGAGTTGCTAGATATTTTTAGTAATAGGTTATTCCATTTAGATATTGGAATTGGGCTTCAAGTCTCATCACTCATCTTCATATCCAGGAATTTTTAATCCTCAAAGTTTTGATAAAAAACATATAAAATAGATATGATGGGTATGTCAAAACCTCAATGGCTGGGAATTCTTCTAGTTTCTCAATGATAGCTTGAGATATGAAATTGCGGAGGTTATATCTAAGGAAATTATTTGTATACATGGGAGTTAGGATTTGAATAAATCCCAAGATCAAATCATCGACCTTTTCATCATTAACATACCCTAGGATTGTACAAATAAGGGAAATAGATTTCCTTGAAACTTCAAAGAATACTACACTTTCATATGGGGGAGGGGATTCAAGGAGAGTGATCCCTTTTTCCAGATGTTGTAATAAGAAAAGGTTTCTATCAGCAGGTCTTAGGGTTTGGTAGGAAGAAGTAAGGGATTTCTCATCAAAGTTATACAAAGAAAGGAATTATGAGATACACAACATCTTTTGGAGGTTGATGGATTTTATGATATATAAAGTTTCAAAAAGGTTTTATGGCAATATGGATTTCTCACTCAGAGAGTAATGTTCAACAAACTAAACATTGAATTCTAGGAAATAGACTGACATGGGGCAAACGATCTAACCAAGGTTAGAATCCTACAAATGGAAAGGGTCTTGGTCCACATTGGCTAATGATTGGGCCTCTTGCAGGGTTGAATTTAGGTTTGAGCCGGTGATAATGGTGTCAAAAATACTGGCTGGTTTATCATAGATATGCTCATTACTGGAGAAAATAGGCTTGGGAAACTTTGCTTTATATTTTTGGGCCATTTTGAGGTAGAAATTATAACTAGTGGCTCAATTGGGATTGTAAGGTGTAACATAGTAAATTAGGGCCAGTTATTGGTTTAATAGATGTTAAAAACAAGTAATGGGTGAAAAGGTTAATATTGTAAATACTCGAGTAAACTTTCGAGGATGGCCTGAGATTTATGCTCACTGATGCTTTGTTAGGAAGGTAAAAAGGTTTTGGATGTTTGGTCCTTTGAAAATAACCAAGGTAAAAAAAACAATTGTAATTTTTTCTTTTAACGAAATATAGATTTGAAAATATTTAGGACAACTAGCATCAATTGATTTGTTGATATTTGGATCACACTAAATGTGTTTTGGGCCCCATATGAATGTTGGAACATTTAAAAAACCCACTATGTCATTCTAGACTTAGGATAAAATTAATTAATCATTTATGATTAATTTACTGAGTTTTGACTAGGTAGAATAGGCCAGTTTTGTCTTTTAGTGGACCACATGCTATCCTCATTCAAAAAAACAAATTTGGATAGATTCTGGATAAGATTTCCTTGGATTCTATCTTATTTTATTCCATTCCTGAATTAGAAAGACACTATCCAGTTTTAGTTAGCTTTGTCCTGTTTTTTCTGCTTTCTAGTGGAAAAGATAAAGCTAGTTTACTTGGAATCTTTTGCCACTTGACTAATTCAACCTCCACATCATATATAAACTTCTAAATCCATCATTACATTCCATTTACCTCACTCATGAGCTTCCATAACATACTTGCCAAATTCGTGAGCCTCTAGCACAGTTTTGGAAACTGCTTTTGCCACCTAGGGGTTTTTTTGTCTTTTCTAAGCCTTTGTTTTTTGCTCTTTCCATATTGCTTCAAAGCAATTCGATTTTCTCCATGGAGGATGTATTATATATTGTTATCATATCAATGAATAAGATATAGAGTGTTTTCCATAATTTATTCTCTCTATTCTTCTTCTCTCATTGTCTAAAATATTCCATGGTGAAATTGTCTTATGAATCTAGTTCCTAGTAATTGAAAATCTCACATGGTATCAAAGCTAGCTTGATTCAAAACAATTTCCAAGAGTGTTTTTTGCAGGTATTACCATTACCAGGAGCACATCAGTATGGAGAAAAATCAATCCAAAGCTGTGACTCTCACTCCCTTCAATTTCTTTGACCGGAAAGCACATATGATCATCCAACTTCAGAGCAAAGGATTTTATAGAGTCACTATGGGGCTTGAAACTAAGCCAGGAGATGTTGCATTAAAATCCAAATGGTTCAATAGGCTTGATGAAGCTTATGGGTTACTTTGTCTCTCTATATCTCCAGATCTTCTATTCCATATCGATTCTCTATCAATTCCAAATGAAGTGTGGACAAAGCTAGAGTCTCTCTTTGGAAAACAGGACGAGCTCAGAGGTCATTTGTTGGAGATTGAGCTGATCTCTCTTAGTCCAAGTAATTTCAGTTCTATGGAGGATTTCATATCAAAATTCAAGAACCTAGTGCTTCAACGCAATCAATTTCGTATAGAGAAGAAGGATGACCAATTAATCCTTACCATTCTGTCAAAATTGAGCTCTGAATACTCAGTATTTGTGTCTACTTTTCATTCTACAAGACTTGTAGTTCCCAAGTGGAAGATGCCAACCTTGGATGCATTCATTGATTCGCTCACTCAAGAAAAGGACAAGCTGGTCCAAATGAGGGATCAATCACCCTCCAAAGACTTTGCACTTGTTGCTCATGGAGCAAAGAGTTTCAAGAATGACAAATCCAAACAGAAGATATTGTCAGATGAAGAGGATTCTGATGGAGATTCCAAATCCAAGAAGGTGAAGAAGGATAAGCCCAAGTGTTCTTATTGCTGCAAAGGCACTCATCCTAAGAAATCTTGCTTCAAGAAGAAATTAGACATCATGTCCAAGATGCTTGAAGAGCATAACATAGATGTTCCTGACTTTGCAAAGAAAGAACAAGGCAAGGTTGTTGTAGAACAAGAACTCTGTCTCCAAGCCTCTCCCAAAGGTAATAATGTTTATGCTTTGAGTGCTAGAGTGAAATATAATTCTGATGTCTCTGATATTGATTCACATTCTGATATATCACAATCAGAAACCTCCACCTCTTCCTTGGAACAATCTTCAGTCAGTTCATCCAAGTCTACTCTCAAAACTAGTCCTTTTTTACTAGCTTCTGACTTGTCTTCTGAAAGGTCTTTCCACCATCATTCAAATCTTTTAGATTATGATTTAGAACATGATTTATAGTCTTATATGAATTTCATTACATATCCCACATCATATTCCCAACCTTTGGATGCACAAAAGACCCTACAAACCCCAAGTTCTCCAGTTAAGAAACTACACAATTCTATGTTTTCCTACACTGTGTCACTTGCCTCTGTTGCACTTTTGTCTTGCATATTTTTCATTGGTTGAACAGCCATTGTTTTGGCATTATTTGTACTGATATTCCACACATATATACATGACCCCATCACTCATGGTTCAAAATTCAAGTCCTCACACTCTCCAGGCTCGCTCAGTTGTCCGGGTGATCTAGTTTCTCAAATGTTTTCTACTGAACTTATGTTCGATCATGGAGACTCCACATCTTTACTGGTTGCTGCTCCATATGAATTAAATTCTGATATTTCAGAGCTGCATGATCTCATTTTAAATATCATAAAGGTTCTACATCAGTTTGAGAAGAAAGTACAAGAACTAGTACACCACATTGCAGCTACAGAAGAAATTGATCCTGTTAAGTTCATTGTTTCTCCTTGGGAAGGAGTATGCATAGATCTTCTTTCCATCATTGATTATGTTTTCATATTTGATTATGTATGTTACAGTAGCAAGAAAAATTCATTTGATGCTCCTCCATCATCAGAAGATGAACTTCATAGAGCTTCAACACATGGTTCTTGCGTACACAACATCAATGCACTGATGCATGATCATGACATCCACAATCTCTTCATCAAGTCAGTTACTCGGAAGCATCCCATTCAGCTCATTCAGCTCATTCATCTCATTCAAATGAGCAACATGACAGTATGAATGCATAAAGCATGTCCATTTTTGAGGGAGGGTTTTGTTCCCATGAGGTTTTCCCTATTTCCTCGGTTT
This sequence comes from Larix kaempferi, assembly GCA_027924585.1. Taxonomy (NCBI): domain Eukaryota; kingdom Viridiplantae; phylum Streptophyta; class Pinopsida; order Pinales; family Pinaceae; genus Larix; species Larix kaempferi. The sequence goes on along the minus strand of BSBM01000308.1, from coordinate 6,290,751 downwards.
ACATGGGCTAGTTATTTTTGTATTACGATGACCATAAGCCTTGTTGCTTGGGCCCTCTATTTATGATATTTTTCTAATTCCCATCACATAAACTCAGGCTTAAGGGGGGGTGTTGGAACATTTAAAAAACCCACTATGTCATTCTAGACTTAGGATAAAATTAATTAATCATTTATGATTAATTTCCTGAGTTTTGACTAGGTAGAATAGGCCAGTTTTGTCTTTTAGTGGACCACATGCTATCCTCATTCACAAAAACGAATTTGGATAGATTATGGATAAGATTTCCTTGGATTCTATCTGATTTTATTCCATTCATGAATTAGAAAGACACTATCCAGTTTTAGTTAGCTTTGTCCTATTTTTTCTGCTTTCTAGTGGAAAAGATAAAGCTAGTTTACTTGGACTCTTTTGCCACTTGACCAATTCGACCTCCACATCATATCTAACCTTCTAAATCCATCATTACATTCCATTTAACTCACTCATGAGCTTCCATACCATACTTTCCAAATTCATGAGCCTCTAGCACAGTTTTGGAAACTGCTTTTGCCACCTAGGGGTTTTTTTGGTCTTTTCTAGCATTTCTTTTTTGCTCTTTCCATATTGCTTCAAAGAAATTCGATTTTCTCCATGGAGGATGTATTATATATTGTTATCATATCAATGAATAATATATAGAGTTTTTTCCATAATTTATTCTCTCTATTATTCTTCTCTCATTGTCTAAAATATTCCATGGTGAAATTGTCTTATGAATCTAGTTCCTAGTAATTAAAAATCTCACAATGAAAAATGTCCACTTGGAATGGACTGGTGTATATGCAAGAAGGTCACCCACTTTATGAATGTGGACACTTTATTAATTTGTGGTTTTGGAAAAAACCAGAGTAGTTTTCATAAGTGGTAACCCATGTGGGCTTGTGTTGGAAAAACAGGATCGTAGAGTAATACCAATAAACATAAATGCAAATATAATCACACAGACACATTACAAGAGAGACACCAATATATCATGGTTCACCCAAGATGGGCAACCTCCACACTGAAATTTCTAGTCCTTATTATTATACCATCCATCAAATGAAGGGATACAACCTGTAGCACATCCGCTGCACTTCCTCTTCACTGTCTCATAGTCTCTCTTCACGATCTCATGATATTTACAATGCATAATACCTAATACATATTGCCTTAGATCTATTACAATTTCTTTATTTTATAGGGGAAATACAATGGGAAAAATACCATGGATTACCCAAAACCATGGGCTCGTAAACTGTTGGTGAAAACAGCCTCGAACCCCAATGTGGGGGAACAAGTGTACAGTAAGCCTGGGGTACAAACACGATTGAACAACATCTCTAAATCTGAAAGATCAGGGTCAACCAATAGGCTTGGTGGTATTGTAAAGGTGATTTTTTAGGAGTTGCCACTAAACCTTCACCACGTGTCCAACAATGTCGATATAACTCCTCGTCAAACGAAAATATCATCGATGTTTTTCCCTATGTGCTTTTGATGTAGGCCATTGATTTAATTAATTCCTTTTTGATATGATCGATGGCTCACTTTATCATGCTGGCACTTTCCTAGTGCATTATGACCCATGAACGTTGATTTAATGATAGATCAATATTTTTGCATTGCTACCTTTAGAACCGGAATGATGTTAACCTATGGTCCCACTGTTTTATCTTTTTCCTATAGCATGACCCCTGTAATGTGTGTAATTTTTATCCTTATCTCCTCATGGTATTAACTCTATACCTTTATCATCACAGATTTCTTTTGGAAGGCCAAAAAAACTTGTAAACATTCCAGTACTAACATGAGATCCTTTAACTTGACTTTTTTTAGCTTATGACAATATTTACAGAAAAAATGTAAAACTGGAAATTTTTAAATGCTTAAATGACTTGTAAGGGAAAGAAAACAAATTTTAACTACCTCTATTCTATTATGTACAATAAGGATAATCTGATGAGATTTCAGCACATGATGAAATGTTTGAGGAGTCTCCCATTGACAGCAGGATCCAATAATTCACCATCTAACTCAATAAGGATGACATTATTTGTGTCTTACACAACTGATATGAGGTAAGGGACTATCCACATGTTGTCAAACTTCTCATGCTTGCCCTGATATTCTCTTCTTGTATCTCATTTTATGACTAGGTCCCTTGGCTGAAAATCTCTTAATATGGACTTCTTATCAAAAGTGTTTTTCATTCTCTTCTGATTCTCTTGGATTTTCAAACTGACCTATTCCCTATCTTGTTATGGTTCCATTAGCTCATACATTCTCCCGGTCATATCATTTTTCTCCTTTGTTTCATTTGGGATCAACTTTAATATAGGCAATCATAATTGGATGGGAAAAACAGCTTCCTTTCCACAAACCAATTGAAAAGGAGAGGTCCTAATAGATCTTTTGACACTCATTATATGCACAAAGAATATATCTCATGTTTACATCCCAGGCCTTTTTATTCTCTGATAACATTTTCTTGATGATTTTGAGTAAAATTTTATTAGATGATTTTTCTAGGACATTTCCTTGAGGATATTATGGGGTAGAGTGTCCTAATTCAATGTTATATTTCTGGAATAAATCTATCATTTTCAATGATTTGATTGCCTGAGCATTTTCAACAATGATCTTCCTTGGGCAGCAAAACCTAGATAAAATATTTTCATTTAAGAATTCGATTATCATAGTGTCATTTGTTGATCTAGTGGGTATTGATTCCACCCATTTACTGAAGTAATTAGTTGTTGTTAAGATCCATTTGTGTTAACCACTTGAGTGAGTATCTATCTCTCCAATGAAATACAGACCCCATTGTTGGAAAGGAGCAAACGTCTTGATTGGTTTCAAAGTTGAAGGCTTTAGGTTCTGTTTGTATGCAAACATTTGACATTCAAGGCATGCTCTTATCATTTGATTTGCATCAACAAATAGTTTTGGACAATAATACCCATCTCTCATAAATTTGTATGTAGTGGCCCTCCAAGCATGATGTCCTCCACAAATGCCTTTATCGAGTTCTGTAATTATACCCTCTGTTTCATCTTCTGTTACACAATTAAGAAATATTCCTTGTGGGTCTTTCAAATAAAGATATTCATCCAAAATACAATACTTTATTGATTGTAGCTTCAAGGATCTATCCTATGATCTGGTTATATGTTCTGGACACTCAGGATTTGTCAAATAGAAAATAATATCCTTGTACCATGGGGACTATGAGAATTTAGGATTTACCTTCATAATAATGTTGCCAAGTTCATTATTGTTTCTTACTCTTGTTGGAATTATTAATGATACTGAGAGGGGGGTTGAATAAGTATCATGCATAGATTTACAACTAATTCACTTTTTAAAACATGCACCACTTTCTATTTAAAACCACATCAATAAAAAAAACCGTGCATAGATATGTGAATAAAATTTTGTATGTATATGTGCTAGTTTTTCATAGTTTACTTCAATCTAATTTAGGATCTTAACTGAGAGAACAACATGTACAACATATCAATAATGGACACAATAATGCAAGAAAACAAGAGACACAGAGTTTACTTGGGAAAAACCAGAAAGGTAAAAAACCCCAATAACTTCCTCAGAGATAGATAGAGCAATGATACAACCCAAGCATAAGAGATAGACATATCCTAGCAGCAGGTTCTCCTCCTCCACAAGTGCGCCACTCTCCAAAGAGTGTGTGAGATAATAGAATGATCAAACAGAGTGCCTCCCGCACTTTATTTATACTTGACTTGACTTGCCTAATAACCTTTACTAGGTCGGCCTTAACTTAACCACATAATATAATGCTGACTGGGCTGACCCCCAATAGGGTGGTCTAATAACCCTTTGACCCACATGACTTATATAGGGCCGACCCCAACAAGGTGATCTAATAACCCATCAAGTATAAGTTACGACACTTACAATATAAATGACAACACTTCCATATAGAGGAATAATAACATCTCTATAGGAATACAAACACTTCCGTATAGAGGAATAATAACATCTCTATAGGAATACAATACACATCGGTAAAATACATTCCAAAATTACATATACATCAACACTCCCTCTTAACTAGGAAAGTATTTCTCGACACAGGTCTTCTAGCACAAGTCTTCTTCTCTAGATCATCGTCACCAAATCATCGTCATCATCATTGTTGCTGCTATCTCAATCAATCTATGAATCTACTCATCATAGGAAGTTCTACAGAGCCAATCCTTTTTCATACTGGATGTAGGCCCACCACCTATAGGTCTTCATCATCACTAGCCATACTATGGAATCCTCAGGACTTATTATGTGCATCACAAAACCTCGAAAGAGCATCCCAGGCTGTTCCGGGTACACAACTCTAACCTATAGGATCTCCTAGGATCTTTTACATGTGACAGTCACAAAACCTTAAAAGGGTGTCTTGCCAAGCAAGAACCCTAAAGAGCATCTGAGGCCTTTTTCATCCTGTCCAGATCTCCAAGTCTGATTACATGTGACTCCTACCACAAAACCTTAAAAGGGTGTCTCGCCAAGAAAGAACCCTAAAGAGCATCTGAAGCCTTTTTCATCCTGTCCAGATCTCCAGGTCTGATTACATATGGTCATGGTAATACCTTGAAAGAGCATTTGAGGCCTTTTTTTATCCTGTCCATATCTCCCAGGTCTACTTACATGCCATAGGACAATGCCTCGAAAGAGCATGTGAGGCCTTTTTCATCCTGTCTAGATATCCCAAGTCTACTTACATGTCCTCCCAGAGCAATGCCTCGAAAGAGCATCTGAGGCATTTTTCATCCTGTCCAGATCTCCCAGGTCTACATACATGCTCATCTGCACAACCTGTCCATGGCCACAGAGTATCAACCTGATACTCACCATACATCATCCTGATGTACACATGATCATCCTGATCATCAACACTGCATCATCCTGCTGCATGTCATCTGGAGCAACATCTTGAAGCTTGTCATCCATGATCATCCTGATCATACAATGCATCCACCTGATGCATACACAATATATGCCTGATACATATCATCATACATGATCTACCTGATCATACAATGTATCCACCTGATACACATACAAATACATGATCCACCTGATCATACTTGATACATATCAACATACATGATCTACCTGATCATACAATGTATCCACCTAATACATCTACATATACATACACATGATCCAACTGACCATATCCAGCATCCAACATTATGCGTATATACATATACATATAAATGATCCAACTGATCATATACAACATCCAACATGACGCGTACATGCATATAAATGATCCAAATGATCATATCCAGCATCCAGCATGATGGGTACATACATATAAATGATCCAACTGATCATATCCAGCATCCAACATGATGCATACATACATACATATAAATGATCCAACTGATCATATCCAACATCCAACATGATGCATACATATAGAGAAGTAACTGGAGCATTATCCTGATGCTCATCATCCAACGCTTATATCCATAGCCATGGAAGGATCCTCCTCTCACCATGCTAGGAATGGCTCCTACAAATGTGTCCATCACTTCTTCCTTGAAGTGTCATCAATCTAAAGAACACCAAGCCTCTCTCTAAAGTACTCGAACTTCACTATGGCTAGTGGTTTCCTCAGCACATCTCCAACCTGCTCATCCGTCGCAATATACAGGAGCTTCATTGCTCCTCTCTGCACCATATCCCTGATATAGTTATATTTGATCTCAATGTGTTTCAACCTGTCATGGAACACCAGGTTCTCAGACAGCTTCTCACAACTCTGGTTGTCACAAAAGATACCAGTAGCCTCCAGTGGGAGATCAAATAACTCAAACAGTAGCTTTCAGAGCCATACTTCCTCACAGCTAGTCGAACAAGCTACAACATACTCTACTTTGGCTATACTCAGTGCTACGCAGGACTGCTTCCTACTAAACCAAGGGATCACACCTGATCCCATACTAAAGCAGCACCCAGAAGTGCTCTTCCTATCTTCAGCACTGCCAGCCCAATCTGAATCAACATAGCCCTCTAGGTTAAACTTTTGATTCACATCATACTTGAGCCCATAATCAATTGTACCCTTCAGGTACCTCAGAATATGCTTTACAGCAACCAGGTGAACATCTCTCGAATTCGTTAGGAACTAGCTCAATGTGTTCACCGCAAAGCAAATATATGGCCTTGTGTTCGTCAAGTACATCAAGGACCCAATCATCTATCGATACATAGTGACATCAATCGGATCAGATGAAGCATCACACAGAAGATTCAGGTTCGATGCCATAGGTGTGGCCGTGGCCTTGCAATCCATCATCCTGAACCTCTTCAAGATCTCTACTGCATTCTTCCCTTGTCCAAGGAAGATTCCATCTGCACTCTTCCACACCTCCATGCCTATAAAGTAGTGCATCATACCCAAGTTCTTCATCTTGAACTCAGCAGCAAGCTTCCGCTGCATATCGGCAGTCAATCTATCCTCACCTGTAACAACCTGGTCATCCACATACAAAAGTAGTATCACTAGATTGCCTTCCTCAACCTTGTAGTAAAGGTTGGAATCTGCTTTACTCTTGGTAAATCCCAAACTCGATAGGAATCCATCTATCCTGCCATACCAGGTCCTGGGTGCCTGTCTCAAACCATACAGGGATTTCTTCAGTTTACACACATGTGATTCTCAATCATGTGTCTCAAACCCAAGTGGCTGCTCCACATACAATTCCTCTTCGACTACACCATTCAAGAAAGCTATCTTGACATCCATCTGGTGTATCTTCCATTTCATCACTGCAGCCAGAGCAAGTACTAATCTAATGGAAGTGTATCTGAATATAGGAGAAAAAGTCTCTTCATAATCAATTCCTCTTTCTGGGAGAAGCCACGAGCTACAACCTCGCTTTGTATTTCTCCATGCTACCATCTGCAGCATGCTTGATCTTATAGATCCACTTGGAAGTCACAACAAACTTCTCTTCAGGTCTTGGGACTACATCCCAAACATCATTCTTCATGATCGAATGGTACTCCTCGATCATGGCATTCTTCCATTACTTCATCCCAGATCCTGGGAACTTCAATATCTTCAATAGATATCTTTGTTTCTGGAACAAATGTTGTAGTCCTTCTTTTATAGGTGATGGTATACGATCTTTCCTACAAAACAAGTTAAATTGCATGATTAGAAACATCTCATAGTTTTCATAACAAATTCTTACACATAAAGAAATATGTCATACAGTCATGCAATTATTTTAGCCAATGCTTCAATACATTTATCCATATCTTGTAACTTTCTAGATGCCTTCCAATCTCTACCAGAACATTGTTAAGAGTGTGCACAACTCCCAACATGTCAGCAAAGAGGTTTCATTCTAGATAAGTAGCGATGGAATGTTGTACAGTGCCATAGGCCACTTACCCATCACATGCATATTAGTAGTATACTATTCATTAATGCAATTATTCTAATATACCAAAATACACAACCTAATTCTAGGAACATTAGTATATTGAATAGTATTATTTAAACAATCAAATATGCAAGAAATGATAATTCAAATACTTATCTTTGTTTGTTTGTTGGGTTGACTCCCTCTCAGTCTTTGCTTCCTTTCTGCAACTCCATTCTGATGTGGATTGTGAGAAGTGGTCGACTCCCTCTGAATATCTGCATCCTTGCAGAAACTACTGGAGTGTGCTCCCTCTTGATATTTGCTTCCTGGATTACCTGTCTTTGAACTTATATTCATCCTCGATCACTATGCATACTTACTAGTATCATCATTGTGTTATCCTTGAGATCTCATACATACATTCATTAGTATAATCTTAATACTATAAAAAACAATAATCTTAAACATGTATGGTCAAGATCATTTCATACATGGATAATAAACATTAGTATTCAAGGTTTTATGGAATACTTCTTTTACTCATGCATATTCTTTATTTGACCAAAAGACTTTACTGGTTAGTCATATCATCAATCAATGTAAGAGACATAATATGCATAAACCCATGATTACTAACTTCAATGAATAATCATTACCAATCATGCCAAGTATACTTATATAAGATATCCTAACACAAGGTAGGATTTTAACTTGATATAGGAAAAAACATACCTGGATCAGCATGTTAGCTAGCTATGTCTAACATACCCACATGATGTCTTCTTGTTCTTTAATGACTTGTGCTAGTAAGCTGCATATCTCATAAGTTAACCATTATAGAACCAAGTTATACATACCTCATAAGTAGATCTTCTATGTGATCCATGATAATGGATGAATCTTTATCTTCATGTCACCATGGTCATATGTTCTTGAACTAGAACATGATTTGTCTTTCTTGTTGTACCTTTCATATTAGCAGACAACATTAACCTCATACAACACCACAATGCATTAGTACAATCATAAGTGTCAAGACCCTAATCAATGAATATCTTCTATTGTGCATTCATAATTTTATTAAGGTGATACAACAAGTCTAAAATTAATCAAGATTGTACTAACCTTAATGAAAACAAACATACCATAAACTTAATCATGAACAAATCTCGAAACATACCTAGATAAGTCATACTTGTCGAGATTGCTTGTAATCTTCTTATGTAAGGCCTTAGCCTTATCTCCCTCTGAAACTGGAACTTCTTCACTTATGCAGGTGACCAATCCATTTTCTTCTAGGATTAACCCAATCCACTTGCACTAGTAGATTTGAACCCAAAATCCGACGAGCTCTGAAAAAATGGACTGTGTCATCGGATTTTTCTTTGAAAATTACTTTTTTTTGGTTTTTTTTTATAAATTTTGAGAGGTGTCCGTCGGAATCGTACTTTTGAATATCCGACGAGGCTCATAGGCTATCCGAAGGCTCTACTAATATCCGATGCCTATTCGGGTATCCAACGCTTTCGATGTTGGATAACCGACTCCATTTAAAACCCGAAGAGGTTGGATATCCGACGGATTTTTTCCCAATGGTAAATAGATTATTGTCGTCGGATATCCGACGTAGTTTTGACTTTTTGACTTTTAAAATTTCTAAATATCAAACCATTCCAACATGTTTTCCATACCAGCGACGGTTTGCGGATCATTTTTTTGTTCAACGAACTATTTTTCGTTGTTTTTGTTATTGAAGTGAGCAAAGTACTCTGGAGTTTATTTTCTAAGATCGATAATCTTCATTTAAGCTCTTTACGAGAAAATGTCAACTACGAATATTCCTGATCCAAACGAACAAAATCAACAATTGCTTGCTAGATTTTGGGAAGGAGTTGAAAGAAGGGGTAATGGCAAATGCTATTGTCCATGTAATCAATGCAGAGGCTTTAAGAGGAGAAGAATTTTGATCAGAACATCCACAAAACATTGTAGGGAGCATGGGCACGCCGAGGGGGGACATGAATACCATCCATTTGTAAGTTTTGTATTATATATGTTTTTATTTTGATTGCTTTTGTAAATTTATGTATTATTATAATATTTCTTAGTTTTGACCAACAATACAATTGGTCGTTGTTCTTTTCATCCCAACAGTACAAAATTTGTTAAATTTTTAATGTATCACATAAATTTTTACATTTTGCGTTTGAAATTTTTACATTTTGCGTTTGAATTTATTATATTAACTTTTATCTATTGATTGTTTCATGTAATTATAAAGGAAAGACATCCTACGGCATATTGTCCGGATTAGCAAGTGCTTCCAGAACAAGTACCGGAGGAACATGGAGCTATGAATATTAATGGAGAACAAGTTAATGATCACATTGAAGAAGATGATCATACTGATAACATAGTTGAAGATGATGTTACAAATACTTTGATCCATGATTTACTTATTGTTGGAATGGATGATAATGATCATCATGAAAATTATGAACATTTTGATGATATTCATGATATGCCTCTTCTTGACAAGGCATACGACCCCCTTTATGACGGCTCCAAGACAAATCTTCTCTCTGCTATATTGTTGGTAATGAACTTGAAGGTTATGAATGGTCTTTCAAACATATCAGTCACACGGATGTTAAGGTATGTAATATATTCCATCACAAAATATATATGATTGTCATGTATTTTATTGTTAATTCATATATAAGTCAAATTACTACGGATGAAATTTGTTTCATTAATATTATTTCTATATTATATTAACTAGATTTTTATTTTAATTTGTTGTAGCATGATAGGTGAATATTTGTTACCACCTTCAAATATTTTACCTCACATATATCGAGATTTATCTGCCATCATGAAAGAAATTGGAATGCAGTATGAAGCAATTCATGCATGCCCCGATGATCATGTTCTTTATTACAACCAGCATGAATTTGCAACAGAATGTCCTGAATGTCATATCAGTAGATATCGCACAGATCAAGTAACTAAAAAGGTGCCTCAGAAGGTTCTACTTTATATTCCCATTATTCCCCGTTTGCAACGACTGTTCAGGTACAAAAACATAGCGCAGTTTATGGATTACCATGCATGGAACATAAGTCAAGACGACATTATTTGGATTCCTGCAGATGGGTCTGCATTTAGAGATATGGAGGAAAAATGGCCTCACTTTAAAGACGAACCTCATAATCTTAGGATTTCTTTGGCAGCAGATGGTGTCAATCCTTTTGAAGAGATGAGATCTATTTACTCGGTGTGGCCTTTTTTTGTTATCAACAACAACATTCCTCCATGGTTGACAATAAAGAGGGAGCACATAATGTTGTCGATGATTATTCCAGGTACGAACACTACAGTTTTTTTTTATTGCAGTGGTATATTCTCATTTGTCATTTTTTGTGGACTCGCTAGTACCATTTCTTATGGACCCTCACAAGAAAATCCTCTTAGGTCGTTGATTATGTTGGGATAAATCATCACTAACTTGTTTGATGGACCTAATGGTCCCATGATAAACACTCATAACATGTAAGCTATAGAGGACATACAAAAAATGGTTGATTCTCTCACCCAATTAGTTATCAAAATGGAAACCAAGAATCACTTCTCATTTTCCGACCCTTCCAATAGTATGACGTCTCATTTTTCTGAAGTAATTCTAAACAAGTTTGGTGGGTCAGATCCGATTGGTTGGTTCGATCGATCAAATGAAGTACTAACTTTCCCTTAATTTAATATTTTATTACCTAATGAAATTCATTATAGGAGTCATCAAAGTTCATTTGTTTTTTCATAAAAATTAATTGATTATTTTTTAAGCAATTCCTTATTATTGGTCTTAAAGAGGAAATTAAATCCCACTTAGAGGTGAACCACCCTACTACTTGGTTCGAGGACAATAATATTTATTGCCATGCCTATGTTATATCCTATGCTTAGTCCAAAATACCCAACTTTATTTCATTTCCTTTCCCCAACTATGGTGGCTCTTCAACAACCTCTTCCACCTTTCAAGGTCCATAAGTTGGCATAGGACAAAATGGAGGAACATCAACTTAATTAGGTTCTATGCTACAATTGTAATGAAAAATATTCTCTTGAGCATAGATGTAAGGAACATCAATTATTTGTGGACATATTTGAGGACATTTATGATGATGAACTTGATGGAAGAACTCAAAAGGAATCCCCTCCCATCATTGAGGAAGTTTTTCTTCCTAACCCTGTGAAGAACCCTATATCTCCCTTAATTATTTGACTAGTATTTATTCTCCTCATTAATGTTAAACATAGTTGGCTATATCAAGAAGAGAAAATTCATTATCTTGATTAATGGCAGAACCACCCATATTTCATTCATCATTGAGTTTCCCAAGAAACCAATTGAAATCATTGTTACTAAGAAATTTTAGATAATGATTATTGATGGGAGATCTATGAAATATGGTGGAAGTTGTGAAAATGTGATGCTTCAAATGGGTGATTAATCCCGGAAAACTAACATGTTTTCCATTGAAATGGGTGGGCGTGATATTGTTCTCAGTGTGAATGGATAATAAGATTATGTCATATCACCATGGATTTATTGGAATCACAAATGAGAGAGCATGATCATAGCATCTCATTGCTTCACCGTATCCTCCCATCCAATGTGTAATCATATTGTCATACTTTTGAACAAAATAATATATGAAATTAAAAATATTGTATCGTTGTTCTTAGCTATTGGTATCATTCATCCTAGTACCAACCTGTACTCTTCTTTGGTTGTCATGGTCCTTAAAAAACAAGTCACTTGGCACATGTGTCCCAATTTTTTATCTCTTAATTCCTTGATAGTGAAAGATAAATTTCTCATTCCAGTCATTAATTATCTCTTATATGATACATGGAGATAAATTCTTCATTGATCGTGACCTTCACTCTAGTTATCGCCAAATTCACATGAATGAAGAAAATATTCCTAAAATATCTTTCCACAGTCATTAAGGTCAACAAGAGTTTTTGGTGATTCCTTTTATCCTTTGCAATGACCCTTCCACTTTTCAGAGCCTAGCATGAACCATATTTTTTAAGCCCCTTCTTGAAAGTATGAGGAGGAAGGGTGCATATTTTCCTTATCTTCCCTAATATCCAATTGGATAATTGGATTGAAGTAAATTCTAAAAAACTAACATGGTATCAGAGATAACCTGAAAGAAGGCATGGTATGGTATGTATGACACTTGTTGCACTTGCGATGCTAGGGCTTGATATAGAAAAAAAACAGACATCATAGAAATTTCGCTATAAATACATTTTAGAGAAGTTTTCGGATCTAAGACTTTTACAGGTCGAAGATGAAATCCCCATGTACCTTGTGTCCAAAGGAAAACTTCTAATTCGTTGTACTTTGTGTTTTATGATTTGTACAATCTAGGGTTTCTGCCTCTTCCAGATCTGAGTCATAAATAGGTGACCTAGGAAAAAAGGTCATAACTTGGGATAGGAAGATCCAAATGAAATTTAGTAAAATGTGACAGGTAGTGCACGGAATTTACTTTCTCAGGTAACTTTTTCAGAGGCCGAAACGGAACTAGTGACACGTGGCATGCCATACAATGTTGCTCTCCTGTTTTATCCCATAAATAGGTCATGTTGCGACACTTGGCATAAATCTCTCTCAGAGAATCTATTTGAGGTCAGACCCATGCGGTTGGAAAGATGACAGGTCATGCTACCACAAGAAACATTTTCAAACCCTGTGGATCATAAATTTGGGAGTTACACCATAAATAATCAAGTGCATATTTCTGTCAAAATAGAATTGGATTTTGAGCACCTTCATTCATGGCTCCGAGAATTAGTGTTTCGGAGAAAGTTGGTATTTTGTAATCGGAGACCAAGGATGAATGCTACTCATCAAAATAAAAATTTAGAGACCAATATCAAATTTTTTGGTTGGGTAGAAGGCCGGGTTTGATCAAACCCTAGTTCGGGACTTTGATCGGAAAAGTGGAAAATTAGGGCTTCTGTAAAAGTTGGAATTTTTGAAATCTGTGACCATGGCTGGAAGCTCCTCAGAAAATAGAAGTTTAGAGCTTTGGATTGAACCTTTTGGTTGGGCAGAAGGGTGGGCTTTATCAAACCCTAGTTTGGGATCCTGTCTAGAAGATCCGGAAGTTTCAAAGGCAATTTTGAGGGGTGAAACTTTGCAGTTTTCAAATTATGAGTATACTAGGTTGATCAGCTCATCAAGGTGCATCTTTCTATCCTTTCAGAAGTTTGAAATTCAAAGTTTGAATTTTTAGGGTTTCCCAAGCATAAAACCCAAGCATAAGAGATAGAGCAATGATAAAACCCAAGCATAAGAGATAGACATCTCCTAGCAGCAGCTTCTCCTCCTCCACAAGTGCTCCACTCTCCAAAGAGTGTGTGAGAGAATAGAATGATCAAAAAGAGTGCCTCCTGCACCCTATTTATACTTGACTTGACTTGCCTAATAACCTTTACTAGGTCGGCCTTAACTTAACCACATAACATAATGCTAACTGGGCTGACCCCCAATAGGGTGGTCTAATAACTGTTTGACCCACATGGTCGACCCCCCAATAAGGTGGTCTAATAACCCTTTGACCCACATGACTTATACAAGGCCGACCCCAACAAGATGGTCTAATAACCCATCAAGTATAAGTTACGACACTTACAATATAAATGATGACACTTCCGTATAGAGGAATAATAACATCTCTATAGGAATACAAACACTTCCATATAGAGGAATAATAACATCTCTATAGGAATACAATACACATGGGTAGAATACATTCCGAAGTTACATATACATCAACAATATGTATAAAATTAAATTACAGAGAAATATGGGAGACGCCAATATCCACTGATGTGAGAACTGACTCACTTAGACACCCCTCTGATTGGGACACCAATCCTATTGGAAAGCACCAAATTGCAGATTGTAGGATTCAACCTATGAGGACACCAATCCTCCACGCAAGCACCAACTTGCTGATTTAGGCTCCAACCTATGACGACACCAATCCTCTACGCAACAATCAACTCGCAGTATTCAGGCACCAAACTAAGTGGAGAATCCAATATCCTTTCCTTGCCCCATCCAAGTACCCTGAGATATAGATATTACTATAATCTGACATCATAATTTCATGCACTATTATTTTCACTCTACTTCACTAACTATTGTACTTACCTTAGATGTATTCTGGTTCAAATCTGATCATTATTTCTCTTACACTGTATTCTTCTACAGTTTCGTTCTACAATACATATTATGCACACATATGCGTTCACATGCTTCTTGCGCCTTTCTCACAAATTCCCCTTCTATCTGCATGAATGCTCCTTATTCCTCTGCATTTCTTGTAACCTAGCACACTTCTTCAAATCATATTTCCTTTGACTCCCCTGAGAATTTCATCTGTTCGAAGCTTGCAAATTTGGAATATTACTAAATTTGTTCTTCCAAGCTTACTTCTCATTCATCAACTTTACTCTTATTTATATTCAACTTGTTCAAACAATATGTCCACAAGTTGGGGATTCTCTAATTGATAATATCCCTTCTTCCTTTATTTACAGTCAAGCTTACCCAATCATATGCCACTTGTCTTAACCTGCGCGAATGAGGTACCATGACTTTGTGGGTTTTGCATACACTATTTCATTGGCTTGGTGGGACTTGCGCACTGGAGTACCATGACAAGGTGGGATTAATGACTTGCACACATATTTATATATTTCTTCAAACTGGCACATAGACACCAAGTTCAACAACCTTTTGACATCATCCAACAACTTCTTTGAGATCATCCAATAACCTCTTTAACATCAATGACAACACCAAAGTTCAACAATATCTCCCTTTGGAATTGATGTGAACACCTTATGAATTTTGTATTCTCTTGATCATGAATTATTCTATTCTGCTTGCACACAATATAGTGCTACCCCTATAATCATGCCAGTTGATCCTTCCCCTGTATTCATTCTAGTTCAATTCTTTGCTTTACCGCAAAACCTTTGATTAGTATTTATTTGCTATCTTCTCGTGCTTCCTACGCATTTATCTGTCATCGATACATGATTCATAGTATCTCTCCCTCTTTGACATCAATGGAAAATGGATGCCCCCTACACAATTGCAAGTTCTCTTCTGAACTATACTTCAGCTTTGCACTGTATTTCATTTTCACCTGGTCTAACTTGCCATGTCACTATTTGTTTCAATTACTCCCCTTGACTTCCTGCTTTATTCCCGTTCTTTCTCGTTGTATCTATTGCACTGTGTTGAGTTCCCCTTCAGCCCGAATCACTGGCTCTGTCAACGTCTACATATATCACAGTTCCTAAAGGGATTCCCCCCCTATGCATCTGCAAATTCTTCTTCACCTTGATCTTATCTTCATGTCTTGTATTGTGTGTTTCAATCACATCTAGATTCTTGTATCAATGTTTCATTGCAATTGCTTCTCCTTAGTTTCATTACTCTCTTTATTAATGTGAATTGCACTCTTGTGTTGGTTGCTTCTATACTACACGGTCCCTTGTCTGTTTGTCTTTGTGCATAGTGTTATGTTGCAACTTCCTGGATTCATGCTTCCCATCCTTTGATTTGAATGTGACAAATTTATTCATTTGGTCTAGTTGCTCCCTCTATGGTTGCACTATCCTTAATTTATGTGAATTGATCCTTTTTGCTAACACAATTAGGATTCATAATGAATTGATGCTGAAAACAATGTCTACCACTTGAGTTTGATATATGTACACCATATTTGTAACATTTTCATATATGAATATTACTTGAACATAATTATGTAACTTTTGGATACATTGTTCTAGTTTCCTTGAATCCACATAGCATTTTGAATTCAAGGGTTTTATTCACATTTTGAGAGTCATTAGAATAAGAAGTAATTCTCTATTACCAGAAAATGTATTTTCATTGTTTTCATCAATTGTGCATGTCCGTGAACATTTATTTACCCATTTGTGTGTGCACGTGGGTTTTTGTTGATATTCTACATACTTGTTCTTACTTCATGAAATATGTGCATTGTTTCCGTCGAATTGTTATGTTGATCTTTGGAAATTTTGAGATTTATGCCCAAATCCATCACATGCCTAACATCTTATAGTGTAACGATACTTTTCAGTGTGACCATAATACTTGCATCTTAAGCATATCTATGAATTAAACATTCTCCTATAACAAAAAACATTGTAATCATTACCTAAATTGAATTTTCTTAGATGACCCAACTTGTTGATTTGCAATTGGAACATTCTTTCTATCACAGACATTTTTTGTCTTATTGTAGCCAACACCAGACTTGTCTTCTGGTGAAATTTGACTTTTTAATATCTCGTCCAAAATTAATGATTAGTTATTAAGTTTAGATTCATATTTCATGTTAGACAGGCTTATATCACCTTTTGGATCCGTGTGGTCTAGAATTTTGTTCTTAAACCCATTCATTTCAAAAGAGAGATTCCTTGGATTCTTTAGAGGTTTTTCTTCTTTTCTTGATTTAGCTAGTGGTTTTGTAAACAACTGATTTTCTTGTTTTGTTTCTTCTGGCAATGCTTCCAACAAGAGATTCTTTTCTTCAAGCTTCTTGATTGCATTATGTGCGTAGGCTAGTTGTTTCTTAAGTTCCATGTTCTCATCTTCTACCTTTTCAAGTGCTTTGTTTGTGAGTACTTCTTCGGTTCTTTTGGACTCAATTTCTTGAATTTTCAAACAATCGATTGTTATTTCAACTTTGAATAACTGATCCTTTTGTAGGTCCAAAGATTCATGATATTTATGTAGGCTAACCTTCAGATATCGATTTTGTGTTCTTACTTTCCCTAATTCATCTAGAGAACTAATCAGTTCTCCTTCCTAGTTAACTTATTCATTCTCTTCATTCTCAAAGTTAAGGGTTTATTATTCTCTCTCAAAATATTCCCAACAATTACTCATGTCACGAAGATTGACAGATTCAACATAGGATTTTGAAGGTGAAAAGTAGATCCGATTGTATACATATTTACAGAGTGTTCCCGTAGTAAGATCTGTTTGTCTTCCATGTGAATTATTTCAGACTGACTCCATACTATATGATTCCTTCTTGATGGAAGAGAGTTATCCTTCTCCTCTGAGCCTTTATATTCAATATATTATACCATTGTCATCAAGAGTGCCTCTCTTGAATTGTCATCACTATCATCTTCATCAAATGAGATGTTTTTTTCTTTGGAATACAAACTCGTCTTCTTTTTATACTCAACCCTAGCTTATTGGTGTGTCTTTCTTCTTTATATATAGATAATATCCTCTTTAATGTTGCTATAATTTATTTCTTTGTAAGGACACTTAGAATCAAAGTGACCTACTTTACCACATTCAAAAAATTTGAAAGGAAACTTACCTTTGTATTTGTCACAGCCTCTTTTGATATTCTTCGCAAAATTTGCTTCTTCATCATCTGATGCATCAAAGAGACCTTTTTTCTGCTCCAGCCTACTACCTTTTGTCTTCTTGGAATCTTTGAAGGTTTCTCTTTTCTGGAAGGATTCTCTTTTTATGTCCTCATCATCGGTGCTATAAGAATTCCATGAATCTCATCCATGTTTAATTTGTCCAAATCACTTATGTCCTCTAGAACTAATACCTTGGGATCAAATATTATTGGAAAGGACCATAATAATTTTTGCACAACTGCCTCTTCAGTGATTTGTACTCCAATTCCTCTGATTGCATTGACAATATCATCTACTCAAAGGAGATATGATACAATGTTTTCTTCTTCCTTCATTTTGAGGGTTTCAAACTACCCTGAAAAGGTTTGCAGACTTGCTTTCTTAAGTTTCTCATCTCATTCATATATGTTGTTCATTTTTTCCCATACCTATTTGGCCGATGTGAACTACATAAATTTGGTAAACTCTAAGTTTGTTTAACCACACAATATTGCATTTCTAGCCCTCACATTGCATTGATACTACCTTTTTTCAGTTGCATCAACTGGAGGAATACTAGGAACTTTGTAACCACTTATGACATATTTCCAAACATTAACTCCAAGTGATGCTCAATATACTTCCATCCTTACACTCCAAAAGGTGTAGTTAGACCCATCAAACCTTGGTGCTATGTTCGTGGAAATTCATTCATGTCTATCCATCTCCGTGCAATGATCTTTATCTTCCAATTGTTAAACTGTTACTGAAGCAATCTGGTTCTGATACCAATTGTTGGAATTATTAATGATACTAAGAGGGGGGTTGAATCAGTATCATGTGCATATTTACAACTAATTCACTTTTTAAAACATGCACCAATTGCTATTTAAAACCACATCAATAAAAACAAATTGTGCACATATATTTGAATAAATTTGTATGTGTGTGTACGTGTAAATGAAATTACAGAGAAATATGAGAGACATATCCACTGATGTGAGCACTGACTCACCTAGAAACCCATCTGATTGGGACACCAATCCCATTGGAAAGCACCAACTTGCATACTGCAGGATTCAACTTGTGAGGACACCAATCCTCCACACAAGCACCAACTTATGGATTCAAGATCCAACATGTGAGGACACCAATTCTCTACACAAGAACCAACTCGGAGTGTTTAGGAACCAAGCTGATTGGAGACTCTAATATCCTTTCCTTTCCTCATCCAACCACCCTAAGATATAGATGTTACTATACTTTTACTTCATATTTGTGCTCACTATTATTTGCACTCTCCTTCACTGGATGTTGTACTTAATTTAGATGTATCCTGGTTCAAATCTAATCATTATTTCTCTTACACTGTATTCTACTATAGTTCTGTTCTACAATATAGATTATGTGCACATATACATTCACATGCTTCTTGTGCCTTTCTCACAAATGCTTATTCTATATGTGCAACTGCTACTTGTTCCTCTACATTTCTTGTAACCTCGTGTACTTCTTCAAATCACATTTCCTTTGATTCCCATGAGCATTTCATATGTCTGAAGCTTGGAAATTCATAATATTACTACATTTGTTCTTCCAAGCTTACTTCTCACTCATCAACTTCACTCTTATTTATATTCAACTTTTTCAAACAATGTGTCCACAAGTTGGGTCTTCTCTAAACAGTAATGCCCCTTCTTCCTTTCTTTACGGTCAAGCTTACCCAAGCATCTGCCACTTGTCTTAACCTGCGTGAATGGGGTACTATGACTTTGTGGGACTTGCACACACTATTTCATTAGATTTGTGGGACTTTCACACTGGAGTACCATGACTAGGTTGGACTAAGGACTTGTGCACATATTTATTCAAACTAGCTCATAGACACCAAGTTCAACAACCTTTTGAAATCATCCTACAACTTCTTTGATTTCATCCAAAAACCTATTTGACATCAATGACAACACCAAATTTCAACAATTCTCTCTTCCTCACTCAATTCAGCCACTAGATTCAAGTCCAGTGCCTCACAATTTGACTCATCCAATAGCTTTTCTATCCCTTGACCTTTTACCATCTTTGTGGGATTAATTTCTAGATCATACTCTTGTATTTTGGCAATCGAATTTCCTCTTCTACCTTCACTATCTATTTGGCATAAAATATCTTTCACTGTGATGTGTGGGACATATGAAATTACATTAAAGTGCAATACATAGCATATGAAATATTTAAGGGCAATACATAGCATATGAAATATTTAAGGGCCTTCACCAAGGCATATGCCTATTTTTCCATTAGGATATACTTTAATTATGCATCTCCTAGGGATTTACTAAAAAATGTTATGGGTTGTTCATACCCTTATTGATTCTTTCCTAGAAGTATAGTTGTTATGGTATCGACGGAAAATATATATATATATATATATATATATATCATAAAATGATTGTTGTAGTCAAGGCTAATTAACACTTGGGCTTCTCCCATGGATTTCTTGAGCTGATGGAAGGATTATTTGGACTCCTTGGTTCATTTTACTTCATTACCTCTTTTTAGCATGTTGGTAATGGTCGTTATTAGTTCTTCCAGATTCGAGATGAATCTCCTTAAAAAAATTATTCTCCCTATGAAATATTGGGCTTCCTTCTTATTCTTGGGAAGGTCTATTAATTAAATAGTTTCCACCCTTTTAGGGTCTATCTTTAGTCCATATTTGGAAATAATGTGCCCAAGTAATTTTTCTTTCTATAGGTAAAAATGTGACTTTTCGGGTTTAGAGTGTCAAAATTCTATGGCCTTGATGCCA